>OX465288.1:170279481-170631981 GCA_949987695.1 Merzomyia westermanni
TCCCCCACTGTACGAGTATATATTCATCGTCTCAAACTTACTTTTGCTTTTATTATAACAATCATACAATTTTTTTTGTGTTCGTTTATTTTACATAGCCTTCGTCATTTAAATTGTTATTATAACACAAGTGCAGTAATGCTTTTGTGTAAATTTCTGTATGTAACCAGTTTGCGCCGCTTTTGTTTTAGCTTTAATTATATTTTTGATGACCGTAATAAAATAAGACAAATAATTGAAGATCAATTAAAACGTAAAAATCTTTTAAATGCTTTTTCTCTTGGCTAGTGTTGGCTATTTAAAGAGCTGTCGGGTGCATTGTGATTGCTGATTCATTATGCAGTTATAACTTTGTAAATACATATGCGTTTGCGTATCTACACTAGGGATGCAAATTCTTTTTTTATTTGAATAATAACGGAATTTTGGATTATTTTATAGTTTAATAATAACGGAGAATATACAACAGTTCATTTGAAAAATGTGGAAGAAATTGTTTGAGAAATCTCTCTCTCTATGGCGCGATATACAACAAGTATATCATCATAAACCTCCTAAGAGATTTTTGCGCCAAGCTTCTCTTCCAATTTGTGGTGTGCCGATTTGAATTTTCCCTACAAATTGGTGGGACCTACAGTTTTTTGCCGACTCCGAACGGCATCTACAAAGGAGACGAATTTTTGCTGAGAAGCCTGTCATGGCAGAAACACACTCGGAGAGTTTGCCAAACCACTGCCGAGGGGCGACCCCGTTTTGAAAAACTTTTTTCAAATCACTTTTGATGTTACCTGTACCAGGGCTCGAACCATGGACCTTCGGTGTGGTAGGCCGGCAACTCTACCTTCACACCACGGCGGCCGCACCATAACAAAGCAAATCGATGCGGCAGTGTGGGTTCAAATACCCCTCCTGTAGAAAACCTTCCCAGAGTTGAATCTTGATATCAACGAAAAAGCTGACCAGCTACTTTAAGTGATTTAGGAAATTGTCTAGGGTTCAGCCATCAGTAAAAAAATGTTTCAAACTTTACGACACCCCTTTATGTGAACACATTTATTCATCTATTCGTAGTACCCGCGCCTGTATGTACAATCACGCTAAATATGATAAATGCCATTGCATCTAAGCGTAGCGCATCTTATTCGTAAACGCGTTGCGTCAACATAAAAAACACTTAAAACAAAAAATTCTGCATGACTTGTATGGCCAGCATCTAGCAGCTATAACTGTATGACTGTTCAAAGAACAAAAAAAAAACTAAAAGAAATAAATAAAAATATCCTAAAAAATTATACTCATAAATAACGTCACTCACTTGCTTACAAACACACATACACGACGAGAATAAATTAGAAAATGAAACTTTTTTATGAGTGGCACGCATCAACGGTGGAAGCGAATGAACCAATGACGGAATGTCACTCATGCGCCATGGTGAACTAAATAAAAAGCGGCTTTTGGTATTTGTTGCACAAAAGTACGTATTTGTGATTTGTGGTCAAATATTTCAAAGCGCATACATACATAGGTACGTACTTTTTTGTGATAATACCCGGTATATAGACTATTCTATATAGGTTTACTTACACCAAAATTATACATATAGATGCTTCTAAGCACAAATAGAATATCGTAATTTAACTTCATCCATAACAAATTAAGGTGATTATATTAATAGCATTGTTATGAAAAAGAAACAAAATAAATAACTTTAAATATACGAGTAGTTCTAGTGCGGAAAAATTGTATAATTGAAATAATCAATCTTGCGCTCGTAGAATCGAGAGTCTTTTGTTAGTTCGAAATATAATTAAAAAGCTACAATCGTTTTACTTAGTTAAAAGCAGTTAGAAAATATTTCCATTAACCATTAACGAACACCTTTTATGAATATTAAGCCAAATATTTCTCTTACTGCTTTTTGAATGTAACTTTCTTCCTATCGGAGGGTGTAAATTATAAAGGTTTTGGAAGTTTACAGAAGATACTTGATGCACTTGCTTCAAACAAACCTACATTTCTCATAGCATTAGTTTTTTTCTCAGTTTACTAAAATCAAACAAGATATAAGAGAAGTCAAAAAAAGTACAAGCTCTCTACGGAAGAAATTATTTGAACTTCTGGGCATTCATTTTTAACTCCCCATAAACATGTGCGTATTTTGTCCACCGCAAGAGATAAGTTCAAGTCGTCGGTCGTACTTCGGATATTGCTGTATGGAGAGCTACGAGTATATCTAACTTACTCCCCAAAACCTTCGGGGAGTGTTTTTGTCGTTACCACAACAACAACAACAACAATCTAGTCAAGCCTCATTTATTGCATCTACTATGTTTGTTTATAGGTGTTCGAGTCATTAAACCAAATAAAAAAAAAATGATTTCTTAAACATTGTTTGACATGGAATAACGAATCATCATTAGACTGGGCCAAAAAACTCTCTTTTTCCAATTTTTTACAAAACGATGATTAGTGATATATCTTATAAAAGTCAAATAGATCAAGATCTTAGCAAATTTTGGATAGTGAGCAGTGCCACCTTCTGGCCCTCTTTTGCAATGAACTAAGCGGTCAAAATGTCGTTGCACCAAAGCTTCGGTATTGGCTTACAATATGTGTATAAATTATTCATTATTTCGATAAATTAATTGGTACTATTGTTAAACAACTCACTTTTCGTAGACTTTGTGCTTGCTCGCGCAATCTCCAACCTTTGCTGAGAAATTCCGAAAATGTTTCAAAGTTTGACGTAAAAAATTAAAATTTTCTAACTCGTTTTTAAATACCCTGTTTTGAAACTTTTAACATTATCCGAATTTTTTACATAGATAAGTAACTGGCTTTCGAATGGATTTTTGTTTGATCGAGCTAGTCTGCCCTGAGTCCATATTGTCTAAATCAATAAATTGCAGAGTATGAGTGCCATAGCCATTATGGAGAATTCGGCAGTGTGGTATATTAGACTGTGGGCATCGCAAACAATTAACGATAAATTTCTGAACAAAATTTAATGTTTCAGCTTGAGGCACTGACCAGCCTACGGGTAAAAGCTATATTCATATCAATGATTGAATTTAAAATTTTTTTTTAAGTATTTTATATTTTACAAAGTAATAATGATTTTTTTATATAAAAAATGAGCAAGATGTCTTCAGGAAAAATTTAAAAAAATTGACGATATTATATTTAAATCATTAAAACATTGAAATTTCGAATGCGCTATAGTTATGAGACACCCTATATGTATGTATTAAGTTCAAGTGCAATTAAACTTTTGTATTTTACATAATCTCAAAATACATGCAACTTTTTGAATTACGCAACTCAATCCCACAGCACAGCAGAATTTATATTTATAGCCGCCGCCAAAAAGCGCTTTAACTTTGCCCAAACCATAAAGCATCAAAAGCGCCAATCATAAAAAAAAAACATGCGAAGATGACATGCAGAACAAACAAACAAATAGAGCAAAGTGCAGTGTTTCGAAAAAAGAAATTTTACAAAAACAAAAATTAAATGAAAAATCAGAAATCCGCAAAAAAGGGAAAACTTTTTAAATTGGTTGCAATTGCTTTACTAACACACTTGTACGTGTCACTCGCAAATATACATCACATACACACACACACACACACACTCAAATACATATGTTCGCATGAGCAGATTTATATATATGTTTGTATATTTTATATGCAGCAGACATACACTTGATCGTCATTGAACTTTAAATGCTACAAATGTCAAAAATGTCAAGCAGCATTGGCATAAGCGACATCAGCAGCGGTTGGGGATGAGCGATGCAAGCAAACCAAAACCATAAACCAGAATGGCAGTGGTGGCCAAACTGTTACTAAATACATATCCACGCAGAGTGCAGGTGCCTTCCACAGTACACTCACATTGCAACCCCCACAGTAAGGTGGCTCAAACGACGGATACAATGGTGATGGCAGCGGCGCGGTGAGGTTCATTGGTCTGCACTTTGACTGTATACGGTCAATGGGCGCGACACGCTTGACTGATACCACCCGTTACTCCGCTGCCGGCTACTCGTACGCAATGTAATCGCACAAAATGTCACATGCAAAATAAATGGAATTGAAATGAGCGAGTGTCTGAATGACAGATGAAATGCAATTTTTTCTGCATTTCCCTCTACCGTTCAATGCATGCGCGGGTTCGGGTATTTTGTACTCATCCTTCGATTTCTTTAGTTGTTATGGTAACTTGTACACATTTAACTGCGAAACAATGTGCATACAAGGGACGTCAGGTTTTTTCAATTTTATAATCCCGGGATTTTTGGTATGTGACTTTTGTTGTGTATTCGTTATTATCTTGTAGATGACCTTAAAAAAAGTTAAGAACTTTACAAGTATTCATTTTTATATGTGGGGTAAAAGCCAACTATAATAATTTTTATGAAAGTTATTGTTGTTTTTTATAATTTTTATAATTTAATAAAAGTTTTCATTTGAATGGAAAATATAAATTCAGAGAGAACCACCATAGCTGTTTTTAGAGATTAATTTTGAATGCTACTGGACTATTTCATCAACACAATTTCAAATTTTGATAAATACTTTAGGTTTGTTATTTTATTCATAAGTCGCTAAGTGCTAACTAAAAAAATATCGACCATATGTAATAATGCTTTTGTTAGTCACTGTAGTGGCCTCCCTCTACCTCTTCACTTGTACATGTATGTATTTTACCTGAACAACCCAATTATATTGACTACTATCCCGAGATTCTCGTGACTTAAAAAATACGGGATCCCTCGATTGCGATCCCTATATATATGTGGAATTGCGCGAGGACATCTGCATAACATATCAAAATATAGATACAGTGAGCCGCATATTTTTTGGAAAAGTGTTCCCAGAAAAGACAGAAAGCTGGGCGCAAAAAGATCAATATCTTAACGCGAGAGTTTTAACCTGCCTGCTATAGTACTGGAAAAAAGGCAAATCTTAATGACCGAATATGAGACCTACGCTATCCAAGAGTCATGCAGGACACTAGATACTTCGCAAAATTATTTTTGAAAAACCAGGTAGAATAACAGCTGAACCGATAGGCCGTGACGGATTATTCAGTACGAATTTTGTGTTTTGACATATTGTCTCTCTCAAATAAAGCAAGTTAAGGTCCTCTCAGAGACTTGTTGCTAGCATAGGAATTTGCTACGTACATGGCAGAAGTTAACTCTCTAAATTCACGAATTTACTTCGGAATAAGCTTGCATAGTTTTTGAGCTAAAGAAATATTGAACTAATTAATTGAATTAGTTAAACTATTGTTCAATAAGACGATGAAAATAAGATCCTAAAGTACCAGTTCCATGTATTATATGAAATAGAATTGGAGTTTGCCTTTCTTTAAATAAAAAATAAAGTCTAAACTTCTTATAATAATCTCGAACCTGCATCAGCTTAATCTTTTTGAAATTCAAAAAAATCTAAAGCTATTGTCAGGCATCACTTTTGTTTATACGAATTATTAAATATGTGTACAGATTTCTGTTACTCACTGTATGTTCTTATTTACATATTTGGTAAAGTATCTTATTGAGTTTTTGTAAAAAAATATATCGGCGTTGATGTGCAATGTTTTATGAGTGCGTGTCAAATTGTAAGTATAAGTATTGCATAAATGTATATGTATTAGGGATGAAATTTTTTAGAATCTTACCATTTCGGGATTTTGGATATACGATTTTGAAATCAGGGGATTCCGGGATTAGTTAAGGGTGAAAAAAGTAAAAAAAAAATAGCTAGAAAATAGCTGACCTTAAAACATACAACAAATAATAGGCTTTTTAATAATTTTTTTGTATCAATTGACTTATTCAAGTTGATTTAACATTCACACCAAAAAATGTTAAACAATTGTTTTTGTTTTACTTAAAAGAAAAATTATTTCCGAAATTTAAGCAAAATTCATATACAGGGTGGCTGATGAATTTTGCTACATTAAGAAACTCAAATAATTTTTTTTTCAGTGTATGGAATTCATTTTTCTTTTATTCACGTTAAAGCTCATTAAATTTTATTAAATATAGCTTAATTAGTTTTAAAAATAATGGAATTTAAATGCCCCCCCTGCTCGTCGATGCATGTGCGGCATCTTACCAAAAAGTTGTTCATTACTGCTTGGAGAGTTGAGACAGGAATAGTCGCAATTGTTTCTCGAATGGATTGCCTTAGTTCATTCAAATTTGTTGGTTTTGCTTTGAAGACTTCCTGTTTGCAATAACCCCACAAGAAAAAGTCAGGTGCAGTAAGGTCAGGCGACCTGGGTGGCCAACGGAATGTGGAGTTTCTGGATATCAGCTTATTGGGAAATTTTCGTCGCAATTCTGTCATAACAGGTTGGGCTATATGACGAGCTGCGCCATCTTGCTGAAACCACACAGAGTTGAAAGAAATTCTCATTCGGCGTAATTCTGGATAGAAAAACTCTCTCAACATGCTCAAGTAACGGTCTCCAGTAACCGTAACGGTGTGACCGTTTTCTTCGAAGAAGTAGGGCCCGACAATGCAGCGTGATGAAACTGCACACCACACTGTGACACGAAGTGGATGCAATTCCGTCTCATGGAGTATCTGTGGGTTGGAAGCACTCCATATTCGACAATTTTGTTTGTTTATGTTGCCGTTTAAATCGAAATGGGCCTCGTCAGACATGAAAAGACAGTTCAACATGTTTCCATCCTCTTCCACCATTTGAAGCATCTTCTGGCAAAATTCCAAGCGAATCGGCCATTTGAATTTTATATGGGAATAAGTCCAAATCTTTGTGCATAATTGACTGTAATGACTGTCTGCTTACACCCATTTGAGCAGATAAGCTTCTTGTCGAAACACGTGGATTGTTTTGTATGGCAGCAGCTACAGCAGCGATTGTTTCCTCCGTTCGAACTGAAGGGTTTCGATGGTAAGGTCTTCTGTTGACTGTCCCATGCTCGGCAAAATTGTTTACAAGTCTTATTATGGTCCATCTGCTCGGAGGATTGCCGCCAAACGTGCGCCTATACTCTCTTTGAACCGAAACTACGGACTCCAGTGCGTGATAGCGGCGGACAATCCAAATTCTTGTTTCAGTGTCCCAGTTATCCATTTTTGTTAAATGTAAAAGTCAATCTTCAAAATAAAAAAAAATTAACCAGATTCATTAAATAGAAAAAAAATTGTTTAACTTTTTTTTTGGTAGCGGCTTTCATTAGCCACCCTGTAGGTAGACCCCACATTTAGAATTTTTGAAGAAAATTGTTAAGAAATTTCGTTTATAAAACTTTAAAAGTACAAAAAATATGTTTATACGGCCGATACATTTTAAATTGTCTTGACAGAATGCAGAAGAATGTTAAGTGTAAAGTCAATGCTAACTACTTCTTGTTATAAAATATGATAGAGCTAAATTAAAATATCGCATATTGAATAAACAGCTGGATTATTTTCTATACAGGGAGGGTTGGACCCATATTTTTAAGTTAGTTGTTATTCCGGAAGTTTTAAAATTGAAATTAAGGCCTTTTCAGCACCTAGAAAAGCACATCAACCCAGGAGTAACATCCCTAGTGTGTATGTATGCATATATGTAACTATTTCTATCGTGTTATTTGCAGTTAAACTCTCTCTATGCGAAACGTTCTTGGATCATGTTATTGCAAACCAGTTACTGGAACATTATGGACTTAAAAAATAACATAACGCGTGAACCAAGTTTAACCCTTTCCTTTTGACTTTAGGAGGGATTTTTTTCCTAATTTATTTTTAACTTCTGCTAAGACTTTAGATGCATACAAACTAAACAACGCTTCAAAATTATGCAGATAATACACATTTTAAGTTGAACATATACGTTCCAGTGGTATTTTTAAAAGGCACACATATGTCCCAACAGGGCTACACCCACACAAAGAAATCAGAAAATCATTAGTTGTATTAACACATATTTTTTCCACTTTGTGTATGGAATAAAAGTGCTGAAGTGAAACCAACTATACGGAACAGCAATTTCCATGTATGACAAATAATTTTTGTAATTTTCTCAACATTTCACTATGGGAATGTTACACATCGAACTCTTTTTAATTTATGGTGATTGTTGTTGGAGCAAAGTTCGAATTTTTATGTTTGCTTGTTAATTGATATTAGAGGAAAAATTACAATGATATGCACAGCGATGGTATGGGATGACATGTTTCGAAGTGCCCACCTTTTCATCAGACCCCGTCGCGGACACTGGGATTCGAACCCAAGTGTCTGCACCAAAGCCGCTGTTAGAGTACTCTGACAACTAAGCTATGCTGCCCTGTAACGTCACGATGCATTTTTCCTCTAATGTGCCATTTGCTTATTCCTTTTAGACATTCTTTGGTACATATATATTTTTATATGTCAACTCAAGGAAAGTGGAATAATTTTAGGCGTGTTCATAGAACAGTTTTAGATTTTTAATTTATCTATGGGCAAAAAACTCGATTGGGATTCATACGTGCCAGGATATATTATCTTCAATACAGTAACTTGATTTCCAAAAATCACCTATACTTTGAAATAAGCTCTTTTCTTTCTAGAAATTGTTTGATCCGATGGCCGCCACTGCTAAAAATTAATGGATTGATTAGCATAAGGGTTGAGGCTTACAAGATCAATCCACAGCCGCTATATCGCTTATTTCTTATTGTCGCTTATTCAAATTGTTGCTTGGTTATGTTCACTTGAATGTATGACACTATAACAACAACGATAACAGCAATAACTGCGGTAAAATGTCATAAAAACATAAACAAATCAAAAGCAACAACAACACTTACATTAAAGTAAATTCATCAGTGAATAAAACCTTTCAGCGAAACAACGAAACAAAACTGGTAACAAATGAAATCATGCAATCAGAGAATACAAATTGCATGCAACAAATCAATTAATATGGAGCTACCGTTGTGTTATTTCGGTGCACTACGATACAGAATTTTATTTTTATTTTGATATTTGTTTTGTCAAGTGTTTTGGTTTATGGTGTTGTATAAATTAATTTGTGTTAACAATTTTTTAAAACAAAAATAAGATTGATAATAACGTAATCGTAGGAAACTGGATACAATCGAATGATGAAAGCCGGATGCGGGAAGTGAAGAATCAAGTCGAGAAAGAAAGGAGCTTGAGAGGATGAGTGCAATTGAGAAACCCAAAAGAGAGAAACAGAAATTTGATTTCATCTCCGTCTTACTCTGCTGAGGAATTCAGGTGTTGATGGGAAAAATTAAGTTTTAATTCTCTATACCGTGATGATATCTCCGTAAATCTCGTAAGGCTCATCGTACTCTACGACCCATATAATCTTCTTTTGTCACTGTCCATGATTGCGAGCCGTAATTGAAAAAAATCGTAATTTTTATTGGGGTGTCGTCGGGTAAATTTGCATTTATTTTGACTTTTTCTGATCAATAAAAGTAAGGCAAAAAATGCGCATAGTTGACGCTTTGAAAATTGATGAGCCGAGAATGACATTATCGGGAAATAACTGCTCCCTTCCGACCTAACGAATTATTACTAACTTAGACCCTTTTGCTTCAAACCCCTAATAAGTATTTGTGTATACATTCGGCCGGGATATATACGGATTTCTAATGCTAGGAAAACCGAAATTTTGGACAAAGTAGAAACACCAAGAGAGGTCAATCAGTTATAATGATATTAATTGATCTGCAAAAGTTCACTGACGTTAAGGTAGAGAGCATTACTAACTTTGGCGAGGTTAACTACTACGTTACCCAAATGCTCTCAGGACATGGGTACTTCCAAAAGTACTTATTAAGAATGGGAAAATTGGAAGATCCAAAGTGCGTGTATGACAATGCACACGAAGATGATGCTGAACACACATTCTTCATTCTTTATATGCTCAAGATGGATCGAGGAGCGACAAGCGCTCAAAAGAAGTGTTGGAAAAATTACTTCCTATAACATCATAAACCAAGTAAGGAAGTCTAAGTTTGGGTGGAACCGAACATTATATGCCTAGAAGTGATCTATTATGCCATACCAATTTTCGTAGGTCTATTTTAATACTTTTCAGTTAGTATTATACAGCCAGCTGATTGTTTTCAATAAAAACACTTCTGTTATAAGTTTTGAGGTTCACCATCCTGGTCCACCCCTTTTGAAGCAGCGACGTTTCTGAGACTTCCGTTAGAAGAGCCTGATGACGGTGTTGGATGAGAGGTGATACTTTGGACAGCTTAAGTAGTCGCTAGCACAACAACAGTTATATCATCATAAACCTCATAAACCATAGATATTTTTGGGCCGAGCTTCCCTTTCAATTTGTAGTGTGCCGGTTTTAATTTTTGCCTACAAATTGGCGGGACCTACAGATTTTTGCCAACCCCGAACGGCATCTACAAAGGAGCTGCATTTTTGCTAAAAAGCCTTCCATAACAGAAAGGCATTTGGAGAGTTTGCTAAAGCACTACCGAGCGCCGACCCCGTTTTGAAAAACTTTTTCAAACCTTTTTCTGATGTTACCTGTCCCAGGACTCGAACCTTGAACCTTCGGTGTTGTAGGCCGACAATACTGCCGCCCCACTACTGTGGCCGCCATTGATTTATTTGTATATAAATAGCTCCCCTACCAACAACTGCTAACCACATTTTTTCAAAATACCAATACACGCACATTTTATGTTTGAAAAATATGCGCTCAAATAGACAGATGGACGGAGAGACGGACATTGCTAAATCGACTCAGCTCACCGTCCTTATTATTTCAGTTTACTTTTTGATGGGCCCATCTCTTCTTCTTCTCATACTTACAAACATTTCATGTTCATTAAAGATATGAAAATCAAAAAAGGCATAAAACGTCCTTATTGCAGTGGGGTATTAACAACTTGCTAGGATATTTTACTTGACCGTTATCCGATTTGCTTAATTTTTGGCAAGGGTATACTATAGACCACTGAGAAGCAGCTGACTAATTTTGATTGAAATATCTAGTTGAAACTACAAGCAATCGCTTTTGAAATTAACAGAATCTTTATGCTGAAAAGTTGGCGGCGCCACGCCTACTCTCTCAAAATCCACAAAATTTGTTTGCGGTCGAATTTTTCTTAAAAAGCTTATGTGTGCAAGATCTAATTGATATAGCTTGCATTGTTATAGAAATATCTAGTTTAACATTTCACAAACAAATTTTTTAAAACTATGTTAAGAAATTGGGCGTGCCTGTTGATCGATTTCGCCCAATTTTACAACAAAAATTTCCCTATATATAGTAAATATTATCGCCAAATATCGTTTCGATAAATCAATTTTTGCCGGAGTTATGTCATAAAAAGTTTTGTGGAATAATCCACCTTAAAAAGGGGCGGGGCCACGTCCAGTTTCAGAAATTTATATTTTTCGACTTTCTTCCTTTACGGGCACTTTGAAAGTGAAATAGTACATTAGGCAATTTTTTCATCCCACCCAAATAAAAAAAAAAAGTGGTCAGTGGTACATCTTCCAGAGAACTGTTCACTAGAGTACTCCATAGGCCATTTCCTTTTTTGACACTGCCCTTTAGACTTTGTCAAAAGTATTTTCTTTTTAAAATTGTATTTTTATAATTTTTTGGAATAACAAAACAAAAAAATACTGTGAAATTTTAATATTAACTTTTCAAGGTTTATCATTGCAAGTTAATATTTTTAAGGATTGATTTACGGTTTCCTTAAAAGATGCTAATATATGAAATAAAAAAATTTTACTTAATATAGTTTTGTTTGCTACATTTTTGAACTCCCCACAAAAAATTCTAAGTAAATATTTTCGTCCGATAGCTTTCGGCTTTCAGACTTAAAATATTACCCTTACTCCAAGTTTTTGGAACATTTAAAAAAAGTGCAGTTTTAGTCCCTGCGAAATAGGTGTTTGTGAAATCTTAATCTATAGATTTTAGAATTTTCCATTATACATATGTATGTGATTTTTATTCATAAAAAAAACATTGCGAAAACAAATAATATCTATTGTATACATATATAAATATATAAAATAAAATATTCCCTCCATCAGTCATCAATCGTTAGTATAATATTATGTTTTGGCCCAATTTATTTAAACGTATATTTATTTTGTATCCAAAGTAATAAAATGAAAATTAATAGATGTTGACAACTTTTGAAGAGGAAATTGTATGAACACTGTCCAGTAATATTGATGGTTGTGCTTTAAAAAAATGTATTTAGACTTTCTAAACCATTCGTGCTGCGCAGTATTTTTATGTATATGTGTGTATGAATGTTTTATGTAATGTGGTTGAAATCTAATTTTTCGATACCAAGGATATGCTTAGTTTCAATTTGTTAGCATTTTGCTTTTGAAGTGTGCATACGCGTACTAACCACTTTAAACTGCTTACATTTTTTGGTGCAAATCGATAGATTTTAAGATGTGGGAAAGGCAAACTTTGAAGCTTGTTGATACTAGCTTAGCTCATCTCTTTAGTTGCGTTTATAAAAAATAAATTAGTTGTGGTTATAAAAAGCAGTTGGACCACCTTGAAGTAGATGTTACTAAAAATAAGTTTATTTAGAAAGTAATGACCTTAGGTGCTATTTCTAGTTTGACATTTTTGAACATTGATTCAACTTAGCTATTTTATCAATTTTATTGCTTGTTTTTTTTAAGATAGGCCATTATTCCAAGCGGTATTGCAGCATTTTCAAAAACTGTAAGGAAAAGATAAGAACTAGCACAGCATGATAGTTTTAGCTTTATTCAGTTTGTAATCAACAAGTTTTTATTTATACTCAGCACATCACAAATCATGGTCAATATCTCATCAGTTTGCATTAAAATAGAAGTGTTAACTGATCTCGATTTGAGACATCATTCCTGGTTACTACAGATCCAGCAAATATCCAAGCAAATTACAACTGAATTGTGGGAACTAGCAATCCAAATTCAACCTGTAAGATTTCTATTGAATGCAACTGGTAAAAAATACCTGAACGATTTCCTGAACTTACATGATAAATTTCTGTACTTAAATTGAACATTTTCGAACTTGAATTTTCAATTTCTGAATACGAAAGATAACTTGCTGAATATAAACTTTTGTGCTGTTGTTTTAGTACTAATTTATTATTTAACAAAACCCTCCTCATTAGATGATTGTAGTGTTATATATTTCTAAATCATTTGGCAACTAGAAATAACTTCGTAAATCAAGATCTGTTATCAGGCCTAACTTCGTGCAATCGAAAAAGTAAATATGTGTTTTCTGCTTGTTCAGATTTCTAATGACAACACAAAGTAATATTGAATTTACATTTTTAATCAACATTTATAGAAAAGAACTACTTCACTTATTAAACAAAAAGTATTTTGTAACTAAAAACCGCGTCACGCTTCACCGCCTTTCAGAACTAGTAATTGTTATATCTCCGTTACTAGTTGAGGCATTGAACTTAATCACTTCGCTTATTTCAACACTCATTTCGTTCGATAATGATATCAAACTAACACATTTTACCACGGTAACAGGTCACCAACCGAAACCAATGGATAGAATCGAAAAAAATTTCGTCCAGACATGCAAAGATTACCCCATTCTATTGAAGGCTACATAGAAAAGGTTTTGGACAAAGGTCCGAATTTCGAGTCTAACTCGCTGAACAGAAAATCAATTTGAAAAACTTATTTTTATTCGAATGGATTTATGTGACGTTTATCTTTGCTAAATATCAGATTTATTTGCAAACAAGGGCCTCCTGAAAATATGTAATTTTTTTTTAATTTATTGAGGTTTTAGAATTTTGTCAGGGAGTCAAATCGTCTCAACTTGTTTTGTCCATTTAGGCTGCAGAAAATTTAGGAAAAGTGTATTCTTATGAAACGTGTTTGCTCAATTCTGTTATCATTATTGTAACGTTAGAAAAAAATGCCATATCTCAACGAAACTTCAGGTCATTATCAGCAGTGGTACTACGTTATTGAATCAAATCCTGAACCGGGAATTGCTGTGAAAAATTCTGAGAATGGAAATTGGAGATGGATCTTTGCTAAAGCGGGAGCTCTGTTAAGTAGTCACCGACCCAAAAGGGCTAGTACTCTATTATAAAAGGAATCCTTGCTTTACTTAGTTTCAAAGTACTATTTGCAGCCAGTACAAATATTGAAAGAATTCTTTTATTGAAAATATGTGTATATAAATATACTTGTGCTCATATAATTAAGCCATACGATCGGCAAAGTATACAAGTTTTTTCTCGCAATTTTTATTAGAAATCCCGAATTACGGTTTACAAAAATATTAAAGGAAATGCATTTCAATTCAATTTGTCTACTTATTTCAGGATTTAAAATTAAGATGTCGGAACATAATAGGATTTAACCTTCGTAGGTACGAAAAAACCCGATTAATGCCAAAAGATTTTCTTTTTTTTTCTCAAAATATACCTTCTTTGAACTAATACTTAGTTGGAGAACCATTTTTGAACATTACTTCCTTTCAGCAGTTATTCATGGTAGCCACAAGTGGGCTACATTGGGCCGAAGTTATTTTTCCCATTCTTTCTCTATGATTTCTCATAAACCAGTCTTATTTCGGAGGTTTCCTCACGCGACTGGCGTTTTGATAATGCCTCATAGATTTTCTATGGGGTTTAAGTCCGGACTTTGCGCGGGACACTCGACAAATTTGATACTGTTGATTCTAAGCCAGCTCTTAACAACCCTAGAACACTGTTTGGGCTCGGGATCTTATTGGAAAATCAAAGAAGGCGATAGATTTCCAGAGTAATTTCCTTTTGAGTGGTCCGCTATAATATCTCCGTACATTTCGGACCTACACCAAATGGGGTGCAGCATCCCCATGCCATCACGGATGAGCCACCATGTTTAACGGTTTTTTTTTGTGTACACGGGGTTCATAAGATCTACCATTATTTCTAAACACATGAAACTTCCTCGATACGATAAAATTTAATTATTTTCCATCTGTTTGGAAATAATTTCTGGCAAAGTCTAGCCTCCGGTTGATGTTTTTTTAGAAACATTTTGGTAACGTCGTGCGATACGTTTATTCAAGGATTTTTCCTCCTATTGCCGGAGGAATGTTTTGGACGATATTTTTGTATTATAACACTGTTCTATATATGCCTGTATTTCCTTGTATGTCTTAAAAGGATCCAGTATACCCGAGTGAACCGATAGCCGATTGTCGTTCGGGGTCGTGTTTCTTGGCCATTTTCGAAGTACATCGGCAAAAGTTCTGTGTTTTTGATAAAACTGTATTGCGTTTCACATTCTTCCTCTAGAAAAACCTAAAACTTCTATTACTTTACACACTTTTCCTACACTTCTGGAAACTCTCCCATATATTTCTCTCGTATGCAGTTAAACTTCTGCTTTTGGCCATTTGCTTAATTTTTTTGAAATAATCTGCTTAAGAACAGTTTACTTGATTAAACTTAAATTTTTTTGGAGTAAGTGACTTCATCTTGTCTGCAGATCACAGTAGTTTCTAAACGGAAAAACCAACGAAGACCGAAAGAACTTCAAAATTTTTGCAGGCGACAAAATTGAAAGGGATTTCGTTCACCTTTGTAGCCGTTGCAAAGATAGTAAATAATTTTTGCACGTAAGAGATTAAAATTGCAAAATAACTTGAATGATTTTCTCTTTGAGATATTGTTTTTCAGTACAGTGGCTTAATTGTATGAGTGTATATATGTGGATGAAAGTTTGTATACTACATTTTGCAGTAGACTGAGATAGGCCAATAATAATTTAACTATGAAATGGTTGGTTTGTGAACGTAAGTAGACCTAATTAAAAAAAATTTCGTTGAAATCGAAAATATTCACTTACAAACAAAAAGCGCAATCAAAAAGGAAGCAGAGCAGAAAGCGTAGATACTGTAATAGGCTTGAATATGAGTAGAAACAAAGCTCAGGCACACACAACTGAGCTGAAAATTAAATGCATTCGCAAAAGATGAAGTGCTTTACCATTATGCACTCATACTGATTTTGTGTAGGCCAATGTTATGTATCTCCTCACCACATATTTGCTACATGTATATATGTTTGCTTGTATGTATATTTATGTTTTGAAGTATTTATGATACACAAGTGTATATCTTGTACGTGCAACGAAGACTGAAAATGGTTTTTACTCAGATGCTAGCAATGCGATAACTAATTAAATGCAGATTCGCCTATGAACAAACCTTTGATTAAATACAAAATTGGCAATTAGTTCCTTATGCAAATGTGTATGTGTGCGTGTGTGAGTATATGTGTGTTTGTATTTATGGGGTCTAGTATACTTTATCTTGTATCTGCTGCTAATTACTTATAAGTTCTTGTGTTGTTGTTATTTTTTTTGTGCTATAATAGTTGTAGTAACTGAAAGTATAAAAGTATAGATGTTCTCTTGATTTGATAAAATTTCTTCTTTCTTTTTGTCGGTTAGGTAGTTATTTATTTGCCTTGCTATGTAGAGTAAAAGTTTTACGGAGTCTAACCCATCGTCGGCAACTACATGAAATCGTTGCACTTTTTTTTTAAATCTCTGTTTTTATGACGAACGAAAATAGGTAATTTTTTCATTAGGGAACTTTTAACTCTAGCAAAGGCAATATTACATCGCTGACATAAAAAATCTGTATAAAATGTTATATAGCTAATTTAACGTTGCTTTTCTTTTAATAAGTATATCTAAAGATATTGTAGAATTTCTAACTATTACGACCATAGATATGACTTTAAAGTGCTGAGCCACTAGTCACGGTTATATTATAGGAACACATCTTTACGCGCTTGGACCTAAAATAGGGAAATATTTGTAGCCCTTAACATTTCAGCCACGTTCCTATGAGATATCCACCAACGTTCCATTCACGTTATTGTTACGTAGCAATGATATAGCAGAGTGGTAACTTCGACTTTCAGGGAACTTTAAACACGAATTTCGGCAAACTTTAAGCACGAGAACATTTAAAAACATGTCTTGATTTTAATTTAAATATCTTTATTTATTAACATGATTGTTTATACATAAATACAATTTTTTAATTTTATACATTTCAGAGCATAAAGCGGAGCATAGCGCCGGCTTATCACCCTGAATTCCCCAAGGTTCAACTAACGGAGACAATGGCATTGGTTTTGTAGTTTCATACCAAATATCATCACATTCCACTTCACCATTAAACCTAATATCGGGATCACTCTTACCATCATTTTCGTTACTAGAATCTTCCTGATTTGTTTCGTCGATTTCCATGACACAATCGCTGTCGTCATTAGTACTGGAACTTACTTTTTTCTGGTCCAATCAAAAAAACTGTCTTTTGCTTCAGTAAAAATTTCTTCCACCCAATTTTGCAAGCTTTTATTTGCTATATGTATATTATTAAAAAATACCAAATAAAACTGAACAGAAATTTTATTTATTTTAGTTTTACAGGGAAAAGTAAACTTTCGAACTTGTCGCACTTGTCGCACTCAGAGAATCAATTAGTTTCATCCACATGAATGTTCTATTCACTTTTGCTAATGATTCCCGCAGTTCGTTTTATTGAAGCTTCCCCTCGACAAATAATAAATTATTGGCATATCAGCTTTGAACGGGGATTCTCCAAATGAAATTTATTTGAAGTGTGGTTGACCTGTCAGGGATGGTAGTAAAGACTTTAATAACACTAAAAATGTGCAGTGATAAAAAGCGAACCATATTTGACAGCAGAAAATCTCTATACAAAATGTGCGGGAATTCCCGCATTCAAGCCGAATTTGTTGAATATTAGTTTCATTATAAATTTGTATGGATCTTATTTGTTTCCAATTTATAACGCAAAAGTGGGATTATGAATTAATCGCAGCAATAATAATATGAGCGGTAGTCTTTGGTGCTTAGATATAATTATTATGTGTTAATGCAGAAATTATGGTAAATCGGTATAAACTATTAAATGAATTCAATTGCATCGTTACATTTCGCATGACTATTATAACCTCACAGTAGCTAATACTTGTTATTTTTACTGCAAAACAGCAAATCTCACTATAGCATATGTTTGAATTCGTAAAGAGCTCATGACTACCACATACTTCATGTTTAAGCTTTAGGAAGCTCCACCTTTCAAGCTGCATTTGAATAGCATGAGTCGGCGTTTGTTACTTTGAAGTTTTCAAAACTATATGGTTGGCTTACTTGTAGCCCCGACGTTATCAATACTGAAAATGTTAGTAAAGATTTGAAAAAAAGATGATAAAAAAAATTTTAAAGACTACCATTATATTTATGTCGCCAAAATACCACAGAAAATTTGTCTTTAAACAAAGACAAGGGATCTGTGACTTTTAGTTTTGAAACTTTAATCGTCCTACTTGTAATAAATTTAAGAGATTTGAAAATATAGAACCACGTCTCAGAAATCGATCGCAAGATTGCGCGCGTTTTTCAAAGATTTTGCGCGATTTTAAGTTATCTCGATCAGCGCCACCTATCGGAATTTTAATTTCTACAAATTATATTGTGATCGTGTCCTATACTAAGTTTAAGTTCTCTAGGTCTATGGGAAGTTAGTTAAAAATCGATAGCAAGATTTCCAACTTCAAAAGAATTTTCAAAATATGTAGATCCGTGCGCCATCTACCGAAATTATTTTGATGAAGTATTGCGTTGTCACCGGGTCTCGAATTATGTGAGAAGTTTCGAGTCTCTGGCTCACTGAGAAGTTACTCAGAAATCGAGTGCAAGATTCCCCACCGTTTTTTAGCGATTTTCAGTTTTCTTGGTAATCTCGCAATCTAGCAGAATTTCGTGTACAAGGTAATGCACGGCATTACATTGCCAGGCTAGCTTACCGGGAAGTTACTTAAAAATCCATCGTAGAATAGCAAATTTTGGATCAATTTTGCTCACATTTCAATCCGTGCGCCAGCTATCGGATGTTTTTTGGTCCACATTGCATTGTCACGGAGTTCGGAACTATGTTACAAGTTTCAAGTGTCTAGCTCAACGGGAAGTTCCCTAAAAAGGCTTTGCAAGATTCCGAAAATTCTTATGAAAATGAGCGGACAAACAAGAAAGTGACTTAATATAATGGAGGTAATAAAAGTTACATGCTAAAAGTCCCCGTCCCCGTTACTATTACTTTGGTGATATTTGAGTAATAAATTGATTTCCATAACTCAAAAAATTAATATTAGTCTTGTAGGTTTATCATCCTTTCTCTATATGTCTATGCTCTCAGAAAAAAGATATAGTTCACTTTCCTTGTAAAGTGATCATATAAGGAAACCTTTGCTTGTTAGATTAGATTATCTCTCCTTTCTTTAAATAATTAATAATATCAAAGAATATTCTTGGAACTTTTTGGCAGATCTCAGGTTCAGCGCAAAGCCTGAATATTGCTTTCACTGGATCTTATCGTTTTTATTTCACAACACCTCTTTTTTTAATATTATTAAGCTCTCGTAGCGTCCTTTAAGCGTCCATATTTTGCAGTCCCGTCATGAATAAGTCACACAAAATATTGTTGGAAAATTGATTGCTGCAAGCTCCTCCATTACGTGATTCATTCTCAAACATAATGCAAAACAGAGTGCAAGTGATTAAATCCTTCAGATGGCAAATCACCTACATACCACGGCCACACTTCTGATCTTTAAGCTAGAAAAAACTCCTTGAGGATAAATTGAATTTAAACTTATTTAAATGACACTACAATCCCACCAAATAAAATTTAAGGCTTCCGTATATACAGAAATAGGCCAACTTCAAGTTTTTCATATAATAAAATAATTTATTAATTTGACAAGCAGCACAGATCAGAAGGCAAATCAACGAGAAACATTGAGTACATTTATTTATAACTAAAGCATGTGTTAAGACAATGGCCGAGTGATAATATCTCCGCTTTCTTGCGCCAAGTTTTCCATGCTCACTTCATAAGCCAATATGCGTGAGTGCGCTAGAGATTATTCATGGCCTATAATTATGATTCGTAATATATACTTAAGTACTCGTTTCCATAGAATTTGCAAATTCAATTTCATTGCACACATACACAAATAGACTTCAAGTACCTATAGTTAACAACAACAGAATTTGCCTGAATTGCAATTACTGCCAAGTACTGCCACTCATACGTCCTGAATATATCAAGAGCATCTACATATGTGCTACATACCTTTTTATCAAATATTCTATATATTATAAAGTAGGTAACCTACGAGTTCATAACTCCGTAAGTCTATATAATTATTGTACTTCAATGCATGTATATATTAATCTAGATACGAATTATACCTCAACGGATTGTTTTGAACAGCCAGTGCGTATACTCGTACGTAACTTTTATTTAGTTTGTTGATAAGCACACACGCATACACACAGTTATTCTTAGCACTACACCAATGCCCTTATATATGTATTTGTATAAGCCTTTGCATACTATTTAAGCTGCAGCTTTTATACTACAACAACAATTTGGCTCACTTAAAATAATTAGTAGAATTAATTTTCCATACAAGTTAGTAATTTGTGAGGTGCGCCAACACACCTACCAGCGTGAGCGCGCATTCGAGCGGTTAGTTTACGCTTGTGGGTCATTTCTAAAGCGCCTTAAACGTCACAAAGGTATAATTTAATAGATATAGCAGCTATAGCTGAGCAAAATATTTTGTAAATGTACACGTATAATGGTGGAACAGTAAAGTGTGCAAATGACAATTGTTAGGATATTCACGTATTCCGGCTTATCGGGTTAACGGTAAACAATTTCTAACCCTATAACTTTGTCAGCAGTTTGATGTGAATGTGAAAAACTGCGTTCATTAATAGAAAAACTAAATAAATAGGAAGAGTTGGCTGGAAAAAGTTTGGGGTCATGTATTGAACGTATTGCAGTTATAGTCAATTGTGGTGTTATATGTAAGATTGCCTTCGTCGGCTCAATCTTAAAATGTTCAAATGTAAAATAACACAATTGATATGGCTGCCAGTTGATACGCCACTGAGTCCAGTACCCTGCTCAAGCAACTCTATCTCGTGTTTATATTATGGAATAAACATAATTGATGTATATTGGAACGATTTTCAGTCATTCCTTGTCAAATTTGGTTTGTTCTCGAAATACTGAGATAGGCAGAACGCCGAAACCAGTTTGTTACAAAACCAAATTTGACAGGGAATGACGGAAAATCGTTCCAGTACGCGTCAACTTTCCACCGTGTCGGAAAATCAACGAAGAAATCGATTAGACAAAGCGTTTAACATAATTAGAAACAAGGCTCAGGTGGAAGAAGTTTGAATGTGTCGGATCCAAAAGCCTACCGTGCAGCCAGTTAAGCAGTTGATAACCACATATCACACATTATGTAGTAGTCATCTTATCCTTGGGCACGTTTATCGGAGGAAAAATACAACATGCAAAAAAGCAATCTGCCTAGAATAAGGAGAATGTTACTAATGTCAGTTTCGATCTTTTTACATGGGCTTAAGTCATCCCTTTTGTTTGAGTATGTCCTATAAAGTGGCTAGTTGTACCCTTTTATACCAGAACCGGTCCTGTCTAACAGATCCCCTTTGTTCCGGTCGGATAAGTCTACTTTCAATATCTATAAGTAGACTGCACAAGTTAAAATCAAAATATCCCAACTATGAATAAAATCGAATAGTTGGGATCACTTATAACGCACTCTAGACTGTATAATGGGAAGTTAAAATATTCAATGGTATGATTTCGAAATAAAAACTATCGGCTCACCATTGAATATTTTAAAATAATATCATATTGCTTAATCAAAATTTATAAACAAAAATGGCCCGATAGGGATAGGGTTGAGGATAGGGATAGGAAAAGTGGTAAGCGTAACCAATTTTTCTAGATGCATGTAATTAAATTTTTGGGCAGGACAACGTTTGCCGGACCCTCAAGTAATATTTAATTATTTAATAAATTTTTTTCCAAAAGAAAAGGGTATTGCTCTCTAAAAAGTTGGTATTACACGAAAAGAAGAAAAATGAAATAAAGGTTAAGCCTTTATTAGGATTAAATAATTATTGTGAACACAAAGATAATCCAACTATGCACATTTACTGACAGAGTGAACCACTGACAGCATGATTGATTGTGCTATACGCGTATTTAATGGCTAAATGCTGATACTATCTCGGTAATCATGTCCGACAAGTTTGGCCAGTGAAGTGGTCATATTCATACGTACAGCTAATGTGGTCTCAGTAGTGAAACAAAAATCACTAACACATGCATTTTTCGAGATAATTCAATTAATTTAACTTTCTGAAAGAACAATATCAATTTAATTTTCAAAAAAAAAAAAAAAAAAAAATTATTTGGCTCAGTCTAACGCACACGTATCTATAATAGAATTATAGACTACTACATCCATACAAAAAGATAGCAAGCACACATACTCTGGCATCACTTGTCCCTAACTGACACAATGGCGAAATTCAATGCAACAATTCATTTTATTTAATTTAATTGCTTGACGCGTTGGTGTATAATAATAAATGAAATTTTCGCGCTGGCTTTTGAGGCGCCAAAGTGCTAATTTTCCTCCACTCTTTTTCCCATTTAATGGCACTTCACTTTTTGTTTTCTATTTATTTTGGTTTGTTGTGCAATTTATTGTGTCCTTGATTGGTGCATTAAATTTATGAATAATATATATTAAACTTTCTTCATTTATATGTATATCTATCAAAAAATTATTTCGGTTTAATTATTTTAAACACGCTGATGGGAAGAAGCTTTTAGTATGTATGCGTATGCAGCTCTTCATACATACATACATATCTTTACATACAATAAAACTATAGCAGGTCGACGTCTGTACATTAGGGTGGGTCGATTTATTTGGACGAGAGCTAACCGATATCGCGCCATCGATTTTTCAAAAGGTTTTGGGCTCAGGAAAAAAATGTTCCACTACGCATACCCAAAAAAATATTTTTCGAGCCCGCGCAATTGAATTTTTTTGACTTTTTTCGATTTTGATTTTTAAGGTTTTTTTCATGACCTACAAAAAAATTGTCGTTTGATTTTAAAAATTTTCTGTATACCCTGTCCGACCCAAACGTCCGCTAAAAAAGTTCACGATAACAGTTTTTTGAAAAAAAAAAAAAAATATTTTTTGGGTTATGGGGAGTGTTTTGGTCAAAAAATTTACCCTTTCGCCGTTTTTTTAAGGGGTTTTTCAGCATAAATGCAAAAATTTTTTCGATGAAAACAAATTTGTCTCATATTTCTTGTCCCACTTGAAATTATGCGCTAAAAACGTTGGCGATAACGGTTTTTAAAATATTTTTTTCGGGTTTAGGGACTTGTTTTGGTCGAAAAATCGAATTTTCCAAAACCTTAAAAAAAAGATGGCGAAAGGGTTAACTTTTTGAACAAACCACTCACCAAAACCCAAAAAATATTTTTTTTTCAAAAAACTGTTATCGCCAACGTTTTTAGCTTTACCAGTTTTGGAAATATCGACCGATATGTGGAATAGTTCTGAGACGCAGCGAAGCGGTGCCGGAATTACTAGTGTATAGAGAAAAAAAGTAGTACAGGAGGTCATATAAATATGAGAGCTGTTTTATGAGTCTGTGACTTCTTTTTGTTTAAAGATATAAAATATCAAATACAAAACTGCTCACGTCATCTTACTTGAACGATTAATGCAAATGTCTAAGTTCTAACAAAAATGGGAAAAAGTAACTGAGCTGGATAAATAATATGGGGGCTGTGCTCTATCAGTGTCAGTTTTAAAAGTTATTTTATAGAGTTTCCTTGTAAGAATTATTTACGAAGGAAACAATCGATAAAATCCATGTGATCAAAAATGTATGTGCTTGAAATACCGTGGACCACAAGCATCTCAACAGAGTGAAAACAACACATCTTACATGCATATTGGGATATAAAAAAGCTATTTTTCTATATTAGGGGATGCAATCCCAACAAATATTTGCGACGTTTTCATACTGTAAACGAAACAGATATAAATAACATGCCATTGAAAAATAGTATTAAGCTTAAAGCGGCGATTAATTTGAAGGTTTCAAATAAGATGGAGGTTAACTGACGAATATATACTTCGAATATATACTTCGAGACTCCGAGTAGAAGCAGTTATCCATACCTGAGTTCATATTGTGCAAGTGGCAGCAGATTTGAATGACTTTGTCACCTGTGATAGCTCATCTTCTCCAGCCATTATAACTAAGAATGATCAAACTACATTTTATTTATTTATGTTTTTAGAATTACTTGTTATGGAACATGTCAAAACAGTTTTTTGTTGTTGTTAACCACAAAGCAACATTACAATGACTTATCTATTTAAAAACAAGAAAAAGTGCAGGAGTTCCGTACCGGCTTCTCAGTGCATGCTTTCTTATTAACTTGCAGCCAATTGTTAATTAAAAGTACAAGGTGGCGCAAAAGTAAGCTTCCGATGTTCAGCATATCGGTTGTGGCACGTGCAGTGTGTGCTGTTGCACCGTCTTGTTGTAACCACATGTTTTCCAATCCCAATTCATCAAGTTGCGGCAAAAAAGAACTCGTTGATCATTGCTCTGTAGCGCTCACCATTCACAGTAACCGTTTGGCCCCGACCGTTTATCGTTTCGGGTCAAATAAATAGTCAGCAATATTCCGCGTTCTGGAGCAGTGTAGCGTAACATTGTTTATTAACGTGTATTTCGCATGTATTGACTACACAAATGTCAAAACAGAACTGACTTTAGGGGCCAATCGCAAAATTTATAGCATTTGCTGATAGGAGGATTACTTTTGCGCCACCTTGTATTAGGTACAAGCTGTCTGTTTCATATTGATGGTAGGGAAGCATTTGACTTATAGTTCCATTGCACATCAAACATGATAGTAGATCAGTTGCGTGAGCTAGCAAATGGAATGCGCGGGTGACGGGCCATGGGTGGACCACCAACACCATCAAACGTAATTATTATATGAATTCTAGTATACAACTGATACTTTAGAAAGATTGAAACAAGCGTTATATATAGTTTAAATGACTATAAATGGGCTCAAGGTCAAGAATAATAATTTTTATGAACATTTTTATTGTTTTTATTTTTGTAATAATTGTATTAGTTATTAAAAGTTGTTAATTAATTGTGGAAAATATAGAGTTAGTCCTCATATTTTTCCTTTTAGATACACTTCGGAAGCTGTTAGACTTCTTCATCAGACAAATTTTAGCACGCTCTGCTTACCATTAGTCTATCAGAACGCTAATGTCAGCTAAACTCTTATTTCTATTCATGTAGCATTCCTCATGATAGATTTTTGTGCATTTTTTTCGCTTCCGATATGTTCTTTGGTTTTTTATATATGTAGGTCTACGTATAGGAAAACAAATAAACATATCCGCTTGAAAATATTTGAGATCGTCATTCCCTTAGATATGTATAATAAATATTAAAATATGCCAAAAATATGAAGCATTGGGCATTTAATATGCTTATGTTCAACTTTTCATTTAATATTTATACCAGCATGCGTCTCTAACTTTTGAATATTAAATTTAATATTTCAAGTTGAGCACTCATGAAATGTGTCAAAAAAAGAAAACTACGAGCAACAGCAGGGGAAATTCACAAAAAAAAGCCCAACATAACGCACATGCACACATTTACAATTTACAAGTTAAGAGTTAGAAACAAGACCGTATTCTGACAGAAATATGAAGTATTATACGATTTGATGAGAACAATGAATGTACATGATTTTATTTCGAAATGTATTCTTTGAAATAAAAACGGTTTTTGTTTGAATCTCCTTTTGTAGCTCGTACTCATGATATACGTTGGTATGCAAAACTTCCCCACCGTTCTAAGATAACTTTAGTGGAACGCTCCTTGCTGTTTTAATATGTGAACTTCTAGGCTTTTATCTCTATTGCCAACATTTTGTCCCGTAAATGTTATGCATTGTCAATTTCATTTATCGAACTTAGCTGCACCAAATATGGTATTTCAGAGCCCAAAAGAGCAGTATGCTATTCTTTTAACACATTTATTACTCAGTATAATTGCTGGGTTAACAAAAATGTAATCGAGAAAATCTTTGTTTCTAAAGGGCTTATCGAGATAGTGATATTATAGTTCAGCTTACATCGGGTATATACCTCGTACTTATAAACCGCCTTTTAAGCCAATTTTGGTTTATTTACTGCTGTATAAACTAAAAACTTTAGCTAGTTAATTAAAACTTAAAGACAAAGTTCCCCTTCAAAAACCAACAAGGTCTTTACGAAAACCTTGGCCAAATTTAATTCTCGAAGTTTGTTTTTTCTCTTAATAAAGCACTAGTGAGGAAAATTATTAAAAATCATCCGTCGGTCCGTTGCCACGTCAGTTTATGCACAAAATTAATTAGTTATATTGAAAATATTAGAAATACAAGGTGGCGCAAAAGTAATCCTCCTATCAAAAAATGCTATAAATTTTGCGATTGGCCCCTAAAGTCAGTTCTGTTTTGACATTTGTGTAGTAAACACATGCGAAATACACGTTAATAAACAATGTTACGCTACACTGCTCCAGAACGCGGAATATTGCTGACTATTTATTTGACCAATGATCGGTCGGGGCCACACGGTTACTGTGAATGGTGAGCGCTACAGAGCAATGATCAACGAGTTCTTTTTGCCGCAACTTGATGAACTGGGATTGGAAAACATGTGGTTCCAACAAGACGGTGCAACAGCACACACTGCACGTGCCACAACCGATATGCTGAACATCGGAAGCTTACTTTTGCGCCACCTTGTAGTACTAAAGCCACACCCACTAATTCTGTCTTAAATATTTTAGAAAAATTAAAAGTATATATATTTTTTTTTACAAATTTTAAAATGATATCAAACACCTTTCCAAAAGTAGCACCGCAGCCGGCCACCTTGATCTATTATAGGGTAATTTTATGTCAAATCGTCACATGCCTAGAATCGACCCCTTTCGATTTGAATGAAATTTGGTGAAGAGTTTTATCTAACATACTTTCAATTTTGTCTTGTTTTGTTAAGTTTATTTCTTAAAATTTTTGGAAACTACTACAGTTACAAAAATAAACTTTTACACTATCAAAGGGGATATTTAGAGGTATAAAAAAAATGATCTTTTAAAAAAAAATTTTTTAATTTCTTACTTCAGAAAGTTTTCGATTTTTCAAATGCGGAAAAATTTAAGTTCGCCAATAATTGTTGGACTAAAATTTTCTGTTTTTCCAAAACTGAATTTTGAAAATAAATACGAAGTTACTCAGTTTTATTACAAACTATGAGTAGAAAAAAAATTTAGTTATTTACTTTTTTTAAGTCTGAGATTTCTGTATGTAGAACTGTTAGAAAGAAAAGAATATAAAAAAATCAAAGATGTAATAATGACATCTCTTGCTAGACTCTTAATTTTATTAGGAAACGTGATCAGAAACTATTTCATGTATAGTACTGGTATAACTCTGCACTCACAGTACCTACCGACACAACAAATTTTCATGAAAAGTTAATAACAACGATCTAAAAAATTTTTATAACTCCCGTCCCGGGCCCCAATTTTTTTTCTGCTAATAGTTTGTAATGGAATGCTGAACAACATTATTCTAAAGCGTGATTCTAGCGATGAATAATATATGCAAAAAATAAATATGCCAGAAAAAGAAAGGCAATTTGGTAGAAGATACCATCTTGTATATATAATATATATATTATATATAAAAAATGATTATAAAAAATTAGTCAAATCGGTTGGACCATTGCCGAGAAAATTGCCAAAAACTAAAGAACAACTGGCCCAAAAGTATTTGTATGCTGTTGTTGTGAACAATACAAATAAATGTCGAAAGTAAGTCGAACTTCGAAAAAAAGTGGCCACTTCACAAATTTTTACTCATATGTAAACCTGCATCTATTTCTATCCACAACCAGCATTAATATTCAGACATATTAATTTCAAGAAACACCTCTAAAATTTAAAATTAGGCTGTTTCTAGAAAACTTTTTACACGGCATTAAATTTTTAACTTATATATGTACAGGGTGGCTAATGAGTTTTGCTACATTAAGAAACTCAAATAATTTTTTTTTCAGTGTATGGAATTCATTTTTCTTTTATTCATGTTAAAGCTCATTAAATTTTATTAAATATAGCTTAATTAGTTTTAAAAATAATGGAATTTAAATGCCCCCCTGCTCGTCGATGCATGTGCGGCATCTTACCAAAAAGTTGTTCATTACTGCTTGGAGAGTTGAGACAGGAATAGCCGCAATTGTTTCTCGAATGGATTGGCTTAGTTCATTCAAATTTGTTGGTTTTGCTTTGAAGACTTCCTGTTTGCAATAACCCCACAAGAAAAAGTCAGGTGCAGTAAGGTCAGGCGACCTGGGTGGCCAACGGAATGTGGAGTTTCTGGATATCAGCTTATTGGGAAATTTTCGTCGCAATTCTGTCATAACAGGTTGGGCTATATGAGGAGCTGCACCATCTTGCTGAAACCACACAGAGTTGAAAGAAATTCTCATTCGGCGTAATTCTGGATAGAAAAACTCTCTCAACATGCTCAAGTAACGGTCTCCAGTAACCGTAACGGTGTGACCGTTTTCTTCGAAGAAGTAGGGCCCGACAATGCAGCGTGATGAAACTGCACACCACACTGTGACACGAAGTGGATGCAATTCCGTCTCATTGAGTATCTGTGGGTTGGAAGCACTCCATATTCGACAATTTTGTTTGTTTATGTTGCCGTTTAAATCGAAATGGGCCTCGTCAGACATGAAAAGACAGTTCAACTTCCACCATTTGAAGCATCCTCTGGCAAAATTCCAAGCGAATCGGCAAGTCTGCGGCGTTCAGTTTGTTGGCCATTTGAATTTTATATGGGAATAAGTCCAAATTTTTGTGCATAATTGACTGTAATGACTGTCTGCTTACACCCATTTGAGCAGATAAGCTTCTTGTCGAAACACGTGGATTGTTTTGTATGGCAGCAGCTACAGCAGCGATTGTTTCCTCCGTTCGAACTGAAGGGTTTCGATGGTAAGGTCTTCTGTTGACTGTCCCATGCTCGGAAAAATTGTTTACAAGTCTTATTATGGTCCATCTGCTCGGAGGATTGCCGCCAACCGTGCGCCTATACTCTCTTTGAACCGAAACTACGGACTCCAGTGCGTGATAGCGGCGGACAATCCAAATTCTTGTTTCAGTGTCCCAGTTATCCATTTTTGTTAAATGTAAAAGTCAATCTGCAAAATAAAAAAAAAATTAACCAGATTCATTAAATAGAAAAAAAGTTATTTAATTTTTTTTTGGTAGCGGCTTTCATTAGCCACCCTGTATATATTTTAATACAAGTCTTCAAAAAGGTCACCCAGACACTTTGTAATGAAATGTTAGTATATGTTTGTACAAATATGAAATGTTGTTAATACATACATACATATATGTACATAAATACAAATTTTATTATTCGCTGTTTACATCAGCCTTCCGAAAATGACCTATCAAGCAACATATTAACTGCACATCAATCATCGACTGTAAGACCCTAAAGCAACATGTGTGCTGCTCCCATTGTGCTGGGGATAATGTTGGATTAAAGTGATGACTAAGCCAATCAATCTAAAACAGTACCAAGCAAAATATGTATGATGTACTGTTTAAATTAATGTTTTTATAGCAATACAAGTAAGTAAAATTGGATGCCCTCGTTACTTGGTTGTGCTCATCGTTTTGCATATACTTTCGACAACAAATTTAATTTATTTGCTGTGAGTATTTAACTTTGAAAGACATAAATATTATGAATAAAATTAAATTATTCCAAACGTTTTGCTGTCAGCTCGCTTTATTTTTGGAGTTGAAAGAAACATTCTGTTATAAAATATTTAATATTTTAACTTTTTTTGAAACAGCACACAAAATATTTGCTAGAAAATTTCTCGGATATCCTTGTGACATTTAAGGACTCCTCCACAGTATTATTATATATAACTTTTACTCCTTCACATATTAAGAAAAAATCACTTTATATGGGTTGAAGTGATCACTTTTGTTTGATCATTTCCTATGACGAGTCTAATTGTACCCTACGGGTACAGTGGGACAAGTGCACTTTCTACACCTGTAAGTAGGCTACACAAATTAAAATCGACATATCCCAACTATGCCTATAATGGAACATATAACAATTATAGCCTACTATAGAGAAACGGTATTGAGCGCGGATTACTCTCTTTAGAGATCAGCCGCACATTTTGTTGAAAGACACGTGTATCAAAAAACTTTAAAAAAGAACTTTTAAATTTTGTTCGGAAAAGTTTACTGTTTAACTAAGTTGAAATTGCTTCTCCGTGTAGGTATGAAGTCTCCGACTGCATACTTTCAGGCACTTTTTCTTATCCATAAAAACTCCATAAATATGCGCTGGTGTTCTTAAAAATGTGTGGTTGTGGTAGGGTATGTGGTTTGTTGGTAGGGTTGATGCCAGTTCAATTCTGGCGCTTGTAAGACCTTAGTCTAATTTGTGGTGGGGATGTTTTAAATCCTCCCATAAATTCCAACGATGTAATAAAACGCAAACTTTATAGTTATTAAGGACCAAATAATAGTGGTGCCTTTATTAGAAACAGAAACAAATTCAACAATATGTATCGAGACCCGATAGCATAACATTAAATTTTCCTTTTTCTTCAACTATAGCTTAACTTTTTAAGGGATTTTGGCCGCCCAACAAAGCTCGCAAGCCGTTTCTGCTCTCTTCCAACTGGCTCCAATTTTCAATCGCCAGTCTTCACTTGGTGTTTTCATCGCATAAGTTATCTCCTTCTTCTGCTTCTACCGGTAAGTGCAGATAAGAATCTTTCTATGCCAGGGCATCATCATTCATTTGCACAACATGGCGCAGCCAACGAGGCCGGTGCGGTTCAATTCGGTGGACTATATTGTAGGCTGCAAACAGCTCATCATAAAATCTTCTTCAATACTCGCCGTTGTCAGAACGTATTCTCTCTCTATGGCGCGATATACAACAGGTATATCATCATAAACCTCCTAAGAGATTTTTGCGCCAAGCTTCTCTTCCAATTTGTGGTGTGCCGATTTGAATTTTCCCTACAAATTGGTGGGACCTACAGTTTTTTGCCGACTCCGAACGGCATCTACAAAGGAGACGAATTTTTGCTGAGAAGCCTGTCATGGCAGAAATACACTCGGAGAGTTTGCCAAACCACTGCCGAGGGGCGACCCCGTTTTGAAAAACTTTTTTCAAATCACTTTTGATGTTACCTGTACCAGGGCTCGAACCATGGACCTTCGGTGTGGTAGGCCGGCAACACTACCTTCACACCACGGCGGCCGCCAGTCCATATATATTTCGAAGGATTTTTCGTTCAAATACTCAAAGATCTGCATCATCAAATTTTCGCAGCGTCTAAGCTTCTGCACCATACACCAGGACGGGTTGGATAAATAACTTTTAGAGAGTTATTTTCGTTTTTGTTCAATTTCTAGGCTGACATTATTATTTGTGTTAATGCTGAGGGTGGGGCCGTGTGCAGAGGGTGGGGCCGTGTGCAGAAGTCCACGCAAGTGGGGAAAGTTTCTGATCGCCATTCACCTGGGAATGACCAGAGCGATTCTTTTGCATGCGGTTCAAGCAGCTCACTACTTCCGGGCTTTGCGCCCAAGTATCCTCTGGGTAACCACCGAACACCCGTTTGGTGGTGAGCTAAACGTGGGAAGGCGACAACCTGGTAAGGCCACTCCGACATAATCGGTTTAAGGGCTTGCAGGGGTTTTCAAACAGCAGCGTCTGATCACCAGGTGGTGCGGCTGCAAGCGGGCGTCTGTCTTGGATCAAGCGGCTCGCTATACAAACGTGTAATAGAATTCAAGCTCCCGTGAAACGGGTTGTACGTTGGGTTTGGGACCCACCACATAAAACAACGTTCCAATGAAATTCAACAACAAAGCTTCGGATATGAGAACCCCTTTTTTAGATGACAACACCCGCAAACGAAATAAGGATTATGAGATAAGGGCATGTACCTGGAATGTCCGGTCCCTTAATGGGGAAGGTGCCGCTGCCCGGCTGGTTGAGGTCCTGAGGAAAGCAAAAGCTGACATCACCGCCATACAAGAGATGCGATGGACGGGGCGAGGAAACACGATCAAAACACCTTGCAACATCTAATGGAGTGGGCATGAAGACAAGCGCAGATTCAGCGTGGGATTTGTGGTGGGAGAGAGACTCCGTCACCGAGTACTGTCGTTCACACCCGTGAACGAGCGTCTCGCTGCAATCCGCATAAAAGTACGATTTTTCACCATATCGTTTATCTGCGCTCATGCACCGACGGAAGAGAAGGACGACGTGGAAAAGGATGCATTCTACGAGTGCCTGGAAGAAGCATACGAGCGCTGCCCTCGTCATGATATCAAAGTCGTGCTTGGCGACTTTAACGCCAGGGTGGGTAAGGAGGGTGTATTTGGCCCCACTGTCGGGAAGTTCAGTCTCCACGATCAGACTTCGCCAAATGGATTCAGGCTGATCGACTTCGCCGGTGCCCGAAACATGGTCATATCCAGCACTAGGTTTATGCACAAGAAGATCCATCAGGCTACATGGCTGTCCCCCGATCGAAAAACACGCAACCAGATCGACCACGTTGTGATAAACGGACGGCATGCTTCCAGCGTTTTAGATGTTCGCACAATACGAGGACCTAACATCGACTCTGATCACTACCTAGTAGCAGCCAAGATTCGTACCCGCCTCTGTACGACAAAACAGGTGCAACAAAAAACGCAGGGAAAGCTGGACGTCGAAAATCTGCAATCGCAACAGACCGCCAATTATTTCGCAGATCGCCTCCCACACCTGCTCTCCGAGAGCCCAATTCAACCTAGTGGAATGCATGAGCAGTGGGACCGTATCTCAGGAGCACTCCATACCGCAGCCGAAGAAGTAATTGGATTCCGGCGAACGCGAAGAAACAACTGGTATGATGATGAAGAGTGCCGCGCTGCAACGAAAAGAAAGGACGAAGCCTACAAGGCAACGCTGAGATCGAATGCAACGAGGAGTGTTCGTGAACACTACTGCGAGTTCAAGAGGGAAGCGAGGCGGCTTTTCCGGGCGAAAAAAAGAGAGGCAGAAAAGCGCGAAATAAAGGAGCTTGAGATGCTGGCCAACAGGAATAATGCCCGAAAATTCTATCAAAAAATTCGGCGAATGACAGAAGGTTTCAAACCCGGGGAAAACTCCTGTAAGAATGAGAACGGCGACCTGGTGACCGATGTTCAGAGAGCACTCAGAATATGGAGGGATCACTTCTCTGCCCTTTTAAATGGAGAAACTGAGCAAGAAACCAGAGAAGATGCCGAACCCGAGCCCACAATCGAAGATGATGGAATTGACGTTCCACAACCCGACTATAATGAGGTGCGAATAGCAATATCCCGATTGAAAAACAATAAAGCAGCTGGCGCTGATGGTTTGCCTGCTGAGCTATTCAAACACGGAGGCGAGGAGCTGGTAAGGCGCATGCATCAGCTTCTATGCAGAATTTGGTCGGATGAATGCATGCCTGAAGATTGGAGTCTAAGTATTCTCTGCCCAATCCACAAGAGGGCGATCCTGCAAACTGCGCCACCTATCGCGGAATCAGCCTTTTGAATATCGCATATAAGGTCCTATCAAGCGTATTGTGCGAAAGACTGAATCCTGATGTGAACAGACTGATTGGACCTTATCAGTGTGGCTTCAGACCTGTTAAATCTACCATCGACCAAATTTTTACAATACGCCGAATCTTGGAAAAAACCCGTGAAAAAAGAATCGACACGCATCATCTCTTTGTTGATTTTAAAGCCGCTTTCGATAGCACGAAAAGGAGCAGCCTATATGCCGCTATGTCTGAATTTGGTTTCCCCCCAAAACTTATACGGCTATGCAAAATGGCCTTGAGCAACACCGCCAGCTCGGTCAGAATTGGGAAGTACCTCTCCGAGCCTCCGAACAATATTTTATAAAAGCGTTGCAACTGTTGGCATATGCTGACGATATTGATATCATTGGCCTTAACAAACGCGCCGTAACTTCTGCTTACTCCAAATTAGAAAAAGAAGCGGAGAAAATGGTATTGGTGGTGAACGAGGGCAAAACGAAGTACCTTCTGTCATCATGCAAAGAGTCAGCGCATTCGCGCCTTGGCAACCAAGCCACTGTTGGCAGCAATAATTTCGAAATAGTAAAGGACTTCGTTTACCTGGGAACCAGCATTAACACCAACAATTATGTTAGCCTAGAAATTCGACGAAGAATTACTCTTGCAAACAAAGGCTACTTCGGACTGAGTAGGCAATTGAAAAGTAAAGTCCTCTCTCGACGAACGAAAATAACACTCTACAAGTCACTCATCGCACCCGTCCTGCTATATGGTGCAGAAGCGTGGACACTAACAACATCTGTGGAGGCGGCTCTGGGAGTATTCGAGAGAAAGGTTCTTCGAAAGATTTGTGGACCTCTACGCGTTGGCGACGGCGAGTACCGAAGAAGATTTAATGATGAGCTGTATGAACTTTACGCAGACGCCGACATAGTTCAGCGAATTAAAACACAGCGGCTTCGCTGGCTAGGCCACGTAGTGCGAATGAGCGAAGATGCTCCAGCCCAGAAGGTATTCTTATCGGCACTCGCCGGTGGAAGCAGAGGAAGAGGGAGACCACCACTCCGATGGAAGAACTAAGTGGAGACCGATTTGCGATCCCGCGGTGTTTCCAATTGGCGCCAGTTGGCGCAACGAAGAAACGACTGGTGAGCTATGTTGGACGGTCAAAATCGCCCAGGCGGTTAGATGACCATTTAAAGCAGAAGAAGAATGCTGGTCTCCAAGTAAAAAAAGTTAATCATTATATCCAAACTATGGATGCCAACAGTGACGTGGTTGATAAGACGCAAATGCGCTTTCTTTTTGCTTGAGGATAGACAGTCCTTCGTTTTTACTTCGCTTACCATCAAATCAATTATTTTCGCTTATTTTTCAAGCCGGGGAATGCAGAGTGATGTTTACGGCATCAGCATATACCAGTAATTGCACGCTCTTGGTAAATATTGTCCCCGATATGTTAAGTTCTGCAGCTTCCAGCATCAAATAAAAGAAATCGCAGGATAGATGGTCACCGTGAATGAAACCTTCAGTTACAAACGGCTGGGAAATTTCCTTCCCAATTCAGATGGAGCAGCTGGTGTTGCTCAACTTCATTTTTTATTAAATTCAAGAAATATATGATGGTATCAATTCTTTTTTCATGGCTTTTTTTCTAAGATTTAGCGTTTCGCAAAAATCTGGTCGGTGGTGTATTTACCAGGTCTGAAACCACACTGATAAGGTCCCACCCCTGAGGATTAAGGGTTAAGAAAATGCCCAAGGTAGGCATGCCGGTGGTAAGAAGTGAATAAAATGCACAAAGGTAATGACGTGCAACTCGATGACTGATCTATGGATATGATGCCTCGCACCTCTTATTACGATAGAAGGGGTGACATGACATAGAGCTTACTAGGTTAATATCCGGCAAAGTACGGTCACTTTCGACAACACTACCCAAAACCTTCGGGAAATATTTTTATCGTTGCAAACAATGACAACAAACTGATAAGGCCCAATCATTCTGTACACGTCAGGCTTCAGTATTTCGTACAATACGCTTGTAAGCCGCTTATATGCGATATTTAAATGGCTGATTCAGCGATAGTCTGCAGGATCTCCCTTCTTGTGCATTGGGCAAAAAACACAAATATAGACTATGGTTTTTCAATAGTGGTATTGCTATTCGCACCTCTACATCGTCTGGTTGGGAAACATCAACGTTACATTATCTTCGATTGTGTTTTCGGGTGTGACAACTTTTCTAAAAACCTTTGCTCATTTAAAATATTTATTTATCTATAAAATTTTCGAACGCTACTCTTGTTGCTTACTATCTCAAGTGCTTCGCATCCACGAGTTTTATACTCGCTCTGAACTTTTAGGTCACTTAAATTTTAACTGGTTTATAATAAAATGAATAAATGTATTAGTTGGAGCGAAAAGTTATTATAAAGAAAAAAAAAAAAATTGGCATGAGCAACTTAGACGCGCTTTAGAAGACATAGCGTACCACACTTATGGATGTCATAAAACGATCATTGCCTAGCAAATAATGAAGCAATTTTTGTACTTACTTCACATGCTTTGCTTTCTTATTGAGGTTCTGTAAAAATAGTCGCCAAAGCGTTAACTCGCTTAACTAAAATAGAGAAGCGTGAGCTGGCGGATGGAGGGGAAAATTATTACTCGATTAACGTAAACGATTGTCAACTTCCACATAGTAATCGATTAATCGAAATAGATTGGTTCTAAACTTTTCATTGATTGCAACTTACAAAGGCATTTTTACTCTCAAAATTATGTTCTAAATAACTTTGATATTGGCAATATTTTTTTAATCCTTAATCGCGCCCGCTGAGTCTCCATACCCTTCATAGCAAACACATTATTTTATTTTCATCACCCCACGATGAAAATGGAAGCGATTTTGCAGAATAATGCTTTGATTGTTTAGGAACTTCTCGAGATTGTAAAGGGTGTTTTTTCAGGGGTATAGAACTTCGAATTGAAATAAAACACAAGAAAATCGTTTTAAGGTCCATCAATTTGGCTTTATTGGAAGGATAATTTTATGCCATTAATGTTTAAATATGATATCGGGCATGTGGCCGCCGCGGCTGGCTCGAATAAAGCCAATTCTACAGGTCCAATTTTCAACCACTTTTTCGAGCATATGGGGCCGTATGTCGGCAATAACGCCACGAATGTTGGCTTCCAATTCCCCTAACGTTTCTGGTTTGTTGGTGTAGACGAGCGACTTCACATATCCCCAAAGAAAATAATCCAATGGTGTCAAATCACACGACCTTGGTGGCCAATTGACAGGTCCATTCCGCGAAATTATGCGCTCATCGAATGTTTCCTTCAATAAATCGATTGTGACGTGCGCTGTGTGGCATGTAGCGCCGTCTTGTTGGAACCACAACTCATCCACATTCATGCCATCCAATTCGGGAACAAAATAGTCTGTTAACATGGCTCTATACCGGTCTCCATTAACGGTAGCTGCCTCTCCAGCATTATTGCGGAAGAAGTATGGCCCAATGACTCCACCAGCCCATAGAGCACACCAAACAGTCAGTTTTTGTGGATGTAATGGCGTTTCAAGGGTCTCATGTGGATTCTCTTCACTCCAAATGCGGCAATTTTGCTTGTTGACGTAGCCATTCAACCAAAAATGAGCCTCATCACTGAACAAAATTTTGCGATGAAAATCAGCATCGAAATCAATCTCATTTTCGGCCCATACACCAAAATCACGACGCATTGCATGGTCTCGCGGCTTTAATTCTTGCACAAGCTGGATCTTGTAAGGTCGCAAGCCAAGATCTTTGCGCAAAATCTTCCATAAAGTTGATGGACAAAGCTCCAATTGCTGTGCACGGTGGCGAATCGATTCATTCGGGTCCTCTTCAACACTTTGCTCTACAGCGGCAATTGTTTCTTCGGTGCGCACTGTTCGACGTCTCTGCGGATGCGTATTATCACATAGAGTAAACGTGGTGCGAAAACGATCCATGGTTAACCGAATTAATTGCTCTGATGGACGATTATGTCGACCATAAAATGGACGGAGCTCACGGTAAACTTCGCGAACTGAACCATTATTTTCGAAATAAATTTGCACGATTTGCAAGCGTTGTTCTTTTGTCAACCTGTTCATGATGAAATGGCAAACCAAACTGAACATAAATGACATTAGAGTTGCCAGATTTGACCACAAAATGCCAGTTTTATCTCTATTCGAAAAACAAACCTGTAAAAAAACACCCTGTATATGCGAAGTATTTTGGGATGACGATGATGCTGACTTCATTCCAACTGATCATGATACTGCTACGGATTATTCAAATAGTTATAGCGAGAAGGAAATTGTGGATGAAGAAGCAGAAAGCACAAATAGTAATTATTTATATGGTAAGAACAAATTCTGTGCGACATGCGCTGCGGTTTCGAGACTTCACCAGTTATACAATTTTTTATTTTGTATGGCGAGTACAACTTCTTAGGCTTATTTCTAAAGAAATATAATTTCTTCAAGTTAAATATATCAAACTCTTAGTCGCCTTTTGCCTAATTTTCATGTTGTATTTTCGTTTAACCTTAAGTCTTGGTGTCTCCATTTTTTTCATGATCTCAGAAAAGTAGCATAGAAATCAAATTTATGTTAAGCATAATAATTTTTTTGTATTACTTTATGTTATACGAACCTTAGTTCTACTTCTCAATTAAATAAAATATTTTAAAAAATAATGCTTTTTTCTTTTTTTCTACATATAGAATGAGTCCTGAAGACTCAGGGTAGTGTTTTACGTAATTTTTCCTAGGGGGTGCGATTAAGGGTTAATGGACTTACTCTTTGCAAAGTTGCCATGAGTCGAAATCAATGTAAAATGATCCCTTCCAGGTTCCATTTCCACTTTTCCTAACCTCTGCATGCGCTATTTTAGACCCATTGCTGAATCAGTAGCAGAAGATTATAATTTATAATTCGAATAATTTTGCAAATAATCGAGTATTGGTTCCATTAATCACCACAGATTACTCGATTCAATTTCACGTTTATTGAAAAAGTTATTGACGAACGGTGGTAATTTAATGAATGCTGCCATCTCTATATTCGCACAAAAAAGAACTTCAAACTCTTTTAGCATTCCTAGCCGTTCCCAAATTCAAATCACATTTACTTAACTTTGAGGCCAAAGCTCAGCGAAAAAGTTAAATTGAAAATCAAACCGCTAAGTAAAATACCCAAAGAATGGAAATGAAATTATAATGATATAAGTAAGTGGAAAAATATGCATAGATTATAAAAATATGCAACCATGAGCATCATTGAAAACGAGTAAAATATACTTCAAAAATGAAGCAAGGCAAATGTGTGGCATGTCAGCAGTGTGTGTATGTGTGACGTTGGAAAAATTTATGTAGATTATGTCACGTTTTCGGGTTTCACAATTTTTCCATTTTTCATTCATCAGAAACTGTGACAAACATCTATATGTCAATACATATACACACAAACATTGCTATGAAGATATGCCAAGAAAAGGAGTCATCACGATTTTACTACATATGCACATACCTAAAAACATACATACATATATAACGAGTATACTTAACTGTACTTGATATGTATGCGCATATTGTGGTTGTTTCACTTGAGTTGGCTACTGATGAAGCCGTCTACCTCATGGTGTATCATTATTTAATTTAATGTAAAATAATTAGTACGAACGACTTGTGCGGCACCGTGCTACCGGCATCTGCGTTACTTCAGTTCCTTTGGGTATTTCTCTTCCTTGCTTTACCTTATATCATTTTCGCACTACAACATTTACTGGCGTTTGTGTACATGGCGTTCGCGAATGTTCTATTTAAGCTTTTCCTTGTACTTTTATTTGTGTTCTGGTACTGGGGATATCTAGGTTTTATAAGGGCTCCATGACATTGATCTCTTTATATGTTAAATTTTTGATTTCATAAAAAGGAATAGAAATGTTTGCTTATTGAAAGTCTCGGTCCAAGTTTCTTACAGTTCTGGTCCCGTTTACGCTTGTAATTTAGGTTTTTAAGTGACTACAGTTTTGGTCTACAACTCAGTTTGGTTCCAGTTTCGGTACAGTTGAGGCTCCGCTTAGAATTTTAATGCAGTTTGGGTTCGATTTCCATTACAGTTTCGTTCCGCCCTCGGCGTATATTATCATTCCATTTACATTTTCATCTTTGTTCCAATTCCAACTACGGTTTGATTTTGGTTTCGGTTTCAACTTTTGTTATAGCTTTGTGTACCGTTCAGCCATTTCAATTTCGGTTCAGGTGTCGGAATCATGTATTCTTCCAGTTTTGATGCAGTTTCATTTATTTCCTCCGCACGCATTCTCGTTCAAGATTTTCTTTCGATTTGGTACCAGTTCGGATTAAGTTTCGCTTGCTATTCTGGTTCCAAATACAATTTACTTTGTCATTTGATCTTTATAGCCCTTTCGATTCCAGTTTTACAATTTTATCTCCGTAAGTTAGGTTTTGTTAGGTTTTGCATCCGGTATTAATTTAATTATGCTTGTGGCTACACATTTTATTCAGTTTTGGTAACAGTTGAGGATTCCATTTAGTTCCACAGTTGGTTAAATTTCTGCTCAAAGCATTGGTTGCAGTTTTCGTTCCAATTTTGTTTGCGGTTTATATGTAAGTTTCTATTATGGCTACGTTCATGGTTGGATTACACTTTAGTTCTCGTTTCAATTCCCATTTGGTGAAAGTTTAATTTCCCTTTTCGGTTTTCATTTATTTTCAACTTCTATTTTAATTTTGTAAAAACTCTAGTATTACTTAATTTTCTGATTGACTTCGGTTCTTTTCAGGTTTTGGGTATAGTTTGGTTCCACTCTCTGTTCCGGGCTCAATCTTTATCTGGTTCAAGATTTGCTTTCGGTCCATTAGAATCGATTCCTGTTATTATAACGTATCGGCTTTGAGAGAATGAACCTCTTAGGATCCGTTCAGATCCATGCGCTAATAAAAACCTCTCTTGCGACTGAATTTATGAAAGAGAAACTTCACTTCGGTACGTTCACCAACAGGTTTCTTGGTATGTTTGTTGGTATGTTTCAGGTATGTTTTTCTAAAAACAATTTTATCAAAGCACCAAGCTTCCACGAACCACTTGCTATGAGAAACGCTATCTCAGTTTCTATGGAAGAAAATAAAGGCTTGTGCAAGCAAAACTAGTGTGAAAAATCATTTTCATGAAGATGTACTTTCATCCATAAACACAAAAAAAAATAAAAAATTACATCCAAGAAGTATGCGCTGTGTCAGGATTCAGCTTCATTCGCTTAACACATCTAAAGTATTAAAACATTCGGGGTACCCCTCGTATTCTTGAGATGTATTACTTTCAAGCTTGTGCGCTTCAATAGAACATTCTTATTCTTTATTGATGTCAACTTCGTTTTGAGGTGTTGATGCTGTTTGACTGGCAGCCTCATGAGATTGGGCCTGCTGTCGTAAGAAATTGCTTATCTTTTACCGCTTACTGTTTTGGGCACAGTAAAGTCAGCAAACATGAGCCGGCAAGGCACATAAATATATATAATGAAAGTTATGTGCCTTGTATAAGACTGCCCAAAAACAAATTATTTTTAAAATTATTTTGATATTAAGAATTTACGACTAAAGAAATTTTTGTTTAAAAGTGGCCAACTTTTTTCCTCTATCCAACATGAATCCAAAAAATATAATTTTTTATTTTTTTTAGATCCTTATAAAGGTTTTGTTGTTTTGACAAGCGTTGCGGTAGCATAACCATATGTAAATATTGGCTATTTGTCCTAAATGGTGAAAAAATGCTAACTTATTTGAAAGATAACTGAGCCAAGAAGCATTATATGAGATTAACAAAATATCATTTTTTTACCATGGATTTTTTTGTTAAAAGTACCTACGACACATAACGCCTTCTTGAATAAAATTGCGTAGGCTCAGGTATAACTTAGATAAATAAACCTTTCCGTATATAGATCTGTTTAATCTCATTTATACCCTATGGGGGGCACGCTGATGATTCTAAACAACGATATTCTAAATATTTTGCTGATGTTACTAGAAACCGTTTTTTGCAGCATATTCCATAGCCTTACACATGAAGGTAATAGTTATTAGCTTTCTTGCCCTTTTTGAATGAGTTTACATACGATTCCCGTATCCACCTTATATTTATGCTACATTTAGCTGGCTTACACGAAAGAGCCTCCGAAAGGTAAAGGATTCCCCATCGATTGTGGTGCTGTCCTAAGGGGCAACACTTAAGTTAGCTCGACGTTTAGCCTTTTACTCATAGAAAAAGTTCATCCGAATGGGTCAAGTCGTGTTTGAGATAATTGCTGATATACGAAACAATCAATGTAATATGATTTGGTGGCACCTCTATATGATAAACGCTATCAAGAAATAAAGGGTGTTTTTTTAGGGGTATAGAACTTCGAATTGAAATAAAACACAAGAAAATCGTTTTAAGGTCCATCAATTTGGCTTTATTGGAAGGATAATTTTATGCCATTAATGTTTAAATATCATTTCGGGCATGTGGCCGCCGCGGCTGGCTCGAATAAAGCCAATTCTACAGGTCCAATTTTCAACCACTTTTTCGAGCATATGGGGCCGTATGTCGGCAATAACGCCACGAATGTTGGCTTCCAATTCCCCTAACGTTTCTGGTTTGTTGGTGTAGACGAGCGACTTCACATATCCCCAAAGAAAATAATCCAATGGTGTCAAATCACACGACCTTGGTGGCCAATTGACAGGTACATTCCGCGAAATTATGCGCTCATCGAATGTTTCCTTCAATAAATCGATTGTGACGTGCGCTGTGTGGCATGTAGCGCCGTCTTGTTGGAACCACAACTCATCCACATTCATGCCATCCAATTCGGGAACAAAATAGTCGGTTATCATGGCTCTATACCGGTCTCCATTAACTGTAGCTGCCTCTCCAGCATTATTGCGGAAGAAGTATGGCCCAATGACTCCACCAGCCCATAGAGCACACCAAACAGTCAGTTTTTGTGGATGTAATGGCGTTTCAAGGGTCTCATGTGGATTCTCTTCACTCCAAATGCGGCAATTTTGCTTGTTGACGTAGCCATTCAACCAAAAATGAGCCTCATCACTGAACAAAATTTTGCGATGAAAATCAGCATCGAAATCAATCTCATTTTCGGCCCATACACCAAAACCACGACGCATTGCATGGTCTCGCGGCTTTAATTCTTGCACAAGCTGGATCTTGTAAGGTCGCAAGCCAAGATCTTTGCGCAAAATCTTCCATAAAGTTGATGGACAAAGCTCCAATTGCTGTGCACGGTGGCGAATCGATTCTTTCGGGTCCTCTTCAACACTTTGCTCTACAGCGGCAATTGTTTCTTCGGTGCGCACTGTTCGACGTCTCTGCGGATGCGTATTATCACATAGAGTAAACGTAGTGCGAAAACGATCCATGGTTAACCGAATTAATTGCTCTGATGGACGATTATGTCGACCATAAAATGGACGGAGCTCACGGTAAACTTCGCGAACTGAACCATTATTTTCGAAATAAATTTGCACGATTTGCAAGCGTTGTTCTTTTGTCAACCTGTTCATGATGAAATGGCAAACCAAACTGAACATAAATGACATTAGAGTTGCCAGATTTGACCACAAAATGCCAGTTTTATCTCTATTCGAAAAACAAACCTGTAAAAAAACACCCTGTACTTTCTTTGATATTAGTTTTTTCGTTTGATACATATAATAAAATATTTGATTTGATTTTGCTTAAATTTCAGATTGATGCTGACCCTGTAAAAACATACTAAGTCAAAACACTTAATCTACATACAGTATACAGTTTTGTAGAAATGTTTTAAGACGCTTTAAATGCATGCATAATCGGATTAAATGGAAACTATGAGATAAAACTTCCTAAAAAATGTTTGCGAAAGTACAACCTAAAATACCTTAAATTTGATACCCATAGCAGCATGTCTTGTTTCATTTAAAAAAACTAGTTAGGTGGCAAATCTGTAAAAGATCCTAGATGACAGCACTGGAAAAGAGTAGATTTTAGTGAAGCATATTATCTATTAGCCAAAACTCATCCAAATAGTTCAATTCGGGATATGAAGGAATATGTAAATAAATTATATAATCGTATTCGGTGGCAACACCAAGTAAGGGAAATTTTAAGTTCTTGTAACTAGGAAAAGTACTGGGTCAGTAATTGAATTTTTATATCTTTCATGAACATGAAATGGTATTATAACTTTGGTCCGATGTTTGTAAGTATGAGAACAAGAAATGATATACCCACCAATAAGTATACCGAAATGATCAGAGCGATGATCAGAGCTGAGTCGATTTAGCCATGTTCGCCTGTCTGTTTGTACGCAAACAAGTCCCTCAGTTTTTGAGATATCTTGATGAAATTTGGTATGGAGCCGCCATTTGGCATCAGATTAATCATTTGTCGGAATCAGCAAGATCGGAGCAAGACAACGCATAGCTCCCATACAATCGATAGTTTGGATCGGACCTACATAACACATAATTCCCATACAATCGATAGTCCCGATAAATGGGGTTTGGGCTATGTATCTTTAAATTATCAGTTTTGCAGAGTTTTTACTAAATGTGAGTAAGGATCGGACACTTAAAACCGTGATGTGTATTCATGAAAGGTATAAGGTCTTCGGCACAGTCGAAGACAGCCCTTTCCTTACTTGTTTTTCTTTTATATTAGGAACTTGCGAAGCATATAACGTACTCAAGTTATTTAGCGATTTAAAACTGCCGCGGTTCAAAATTGCTGCTGTGGTGAAGATAAAAGGTACGTTTGTGCGTTTACGTGAAAAGAGCGGGGAGTGTTGAGCTCTAACATCAAAAAACAAAGGTAGTGGTGTTTTTTGAGTTTGTTTTCAAATCTGTCTCAATTTTTGGTTTCTATTTTAATATATTTCCAAAGCAAAAACGTGAAATCGGAAGACTATCACAATATTTTATTGCTCTGTAAGGATTAACTGACGCGATTTTTCGTTAAAAAATTTTGTTGGGGGTATTTAATTTTCCGTCAAAGTGTATACAACTTAAATTGTTTGCTCCAATGTTTGTGCTGTTTTATAGCGAAACTTAAATCGAATCTAAATTAGCAATGATTGACAAATCCAATTCAATATGAGGGTCTGAAACTTATACAGTATTTTTGTAAGTTACTATGGAAAATAACATCAATATCTTTGGTCCAGTTCGTCATACATCTATACAAAAATAAGATGTAGATATATTTCTCTTTGAAGACCATTTTTTCTTAGCTTTTTTGGTTTGTCAAATAAATGGATAAATCACCCACTACACTTTTGAATGAAATTAATTGTTACAATATTTCTTTCTCTTCTTCTTTTCTTTAATCTGTTACAACATTATTTTTTTATTTAGTTACACACATACACCATTTTTGTGTCAACGCTTGTCAACTATTTAATTTATATCAAAGCGTGCTAAACAACTTGTTCACAGCTGCTTTTGAACTACTTTTCCCAAGTCTAGTAAATTCATTCAACAGCAGACTAAAGAAAATTGAAGCTTTTACAAACACACTTATATAAGCACTTTAGAAAGTACGCACATAGTTGCATATATCTAGTTACCTACACACTTTTTTCCGCCATTCAACTTTTACAGCGTGGGCACCCCATGCCACTTTCTCTTGTCGTTTGGCGCCTGTCCGTTTGCCTAACTTTCTTATTCATCACGTACTTATCAATGTTTGCTTAGCGCAAATATGTGCGCATACTTATACTAACACAAAGCCAAATGTTCTCACACCCATACAAACACACACACATGCACCTACATTGTTGCATTCCTTAACGCATAGGTACACTTGTACGTCTAACGCCTGCTGAGTGGCCTTTTTATTACAATGCAGAGGGTGTGCATGTTCTTACAATGATATGCCTTATACATATATGTACATATATATTTCAATGTTTGATTGAATGTTTGCGAGTATTTGTGGTCTAGCGATTCTTCTTTGAGTCAAGGACTAAATGACAGCAAATAAAGTAAACAAAAATATTTGCTCAAGTCTCACTAACGCCATCAATGGTTATTTTTATTTGATGCCTTGATTTTGTAAATAAATAATTTATTTTTTTTTATTTTTTGTGTGTTTGTAAGTAGGAAACTACGAAGGCCGAGGTGATCCATATCGCTATAAATTATTTTGAATGCGGTATTATTCTTCCCAAAAAGCGCTATATATGTTTTGATGATAAGGCAATTGAGCAGTAAACTCATCTCCCTACGAACAAAGATGGCTAGGAACAATGAAGTGTCGCAGCGAAAAATTTAGTGCCCTTGGGGGTAATGGATGGTATAGTTGAAAAACTATATTTATATTTTTATTTAAATTCAAAATGTATCTTTATTTTTGAAAGAATAAAAATTTTCATTTTGATAATTAACATTTAACAACAGTGAACCAAGAACAATTTTAAAAATTAATAAAGTAATATATAACGCAAGTATATAACCCTACATATACTTTGCATTTTAAAAAATGTTCAATAAATTTAATCGTATTAATGACACAATGATTTATAATCCATGAATAACGTGGGACGTGTATAAATTAAAATTAGCAACAATCTTTTTTTTTAAATATGTATGTGATCACAACGGTTTTTCGTCTCCTGGCAGAATCGCCAATTATAGTTAAAAAACTATATTTATATTTTTATTTAAATTCAAAACGTATCTTTATTTTTGAAAGAACAAAAATTGAATAATATATTTTCATTTTGATAATTAACATTTAACAACAATGAACCAAAAACAATTTTAAAAATTAATAAAGTAATATATAATGCAAGTATATAACCCTACAGATGGTAAATTTATTTCAAAGGTTTCTGGTCCTTGCCGTGATGTATTTCTAAGAAAATTCGACTATGAAAATAGTTATTTTTGTTCTGGAATTATTTCTTCTCCACATGTAAGATTTCACATATTCGCCCATCAAGTGCCTTTTTTTGGAAATGTATGTTGTTGTTATTATAATAGTTCTTTGCTTTGACTAATGGGCATGCCCATTACGGAAATTATTATTACTCTAACGAAAGTTATATGGGCGGTTTCAATAGGGTTGGACTATACAAAGAGAATATTTCGTTCAATTAACTGATCGAACTAACCAGTTCGTTGTTCAGAAGTGAACTAGCTCACTTCATTTAGTCTATTAAAATGGTTTGTATACTATGAAAATAGAAAGCAAATTATAGTAACTTCTTTGCACAATCCATATACTCGTATATAGAATATGAAAGCCCATTTTCATAAAAAATATTTTGAATTCAAGTTTTGAATTCATTTAAAATGACTCTCATTACAAAGACTCTTGCTCTTCAAGCCCTTGTGGATAATCGGCTTTTTACACGCAGACAACTTGATCTCAAACAACATGAATAGAGGAGCAGCAAACTTTATTTAGTTCCAAGTAAGTGGTCAACGAAGTAAATTAATGAGACCCTACCTGCCGCTCACTGGCTTAGGGAGCAGGAAAAAGCACTTGTGGCTTGCTGTCTAAACTACTCCCTTTTTATGATCAGCTAGCACAGAATTATAAGTTACAATTCAAATGCGAATATACAGGGTGGCTGATGAATTTTGCTACATTAAGAAATTCAAATAATTTTTTTTTTAGTGTATGGAATTCATTTTTCTTTTATTCATGTTAAAGCTCATTAAATTTGATTAAATATAGCTTAATTAGTTTTAAAAATAATGGAATTTAAATGCCCCCCCTGCTCGTCGATGCATGTGCGGCATCTTACCAAAAAGTTGTTCATTACTGCTTGGAGAGTTGAGACAGGAATAGTCGCAATTGTTTCTCGAATGGATTGCCTTAGTTCATTCAAATTTGTTGGTTTTGCTTTGAAGACTTCCTGTTTGCAATAACCCCACAAGAAAAAGTCAGGTGCAGTAAGGTCAGGCGACCTGGGTGGCCAACGGAATGTGGAGTTTCTGGATATCAGCTTATTGGGAAATTTTCGTCGCAATTCTGTCATAACAGGTTGGGCTATATGAGGAGCTGCACCATCTGGCTGAAACCACACAGAGTTGAAAGAAATTCTCATTCGGCGTAATTCTGGATAGAAAAACTCTCTCAACATGCTCAAGTAACGGTCTCCAGTAACCGTAACGGTGTGACCGTTTTCTTCGAATAAGTAGGGCCCGACAATGCAGCGTGATGAAACTGCACACCACACTGTGACACGAAGTGGATGCAATTCCGTCTCATGGAGTATCTGTGGGTTGGAAGCACTCCATATTCGACAATTTTGTTTGTTTATGTTGCCGTTTAAATCGAAATGGGCCTCGTCAGACATGAAAAGACAGTTCAACATGTTTCCATCCTCTTCCACCATTTGAAGCATCTTCTGGCAAAATTCCAAGCGAATCGGCAAGTATGCAGCGTTCAGTTTGTTGGCCATTTGAATTTTATATGGGAATAAGTCCAAATCTTTGTGCATAATTGACTGTAATGACTGTCTGCTTACACCCATTTGAGCAGATAAGCTTCTTGTCGAAACACGTGGATTGTTTTGTATGGCAGCAGCTACAGCAGCGATTGTTTCCTCCGTTCGAACTGAAGGGTTTCGATGGTAAGGTCTTCTGTTGACTGTCCCATGCTCGGCAAAATTGTTTACAAGTCTTATTATGGTCCATCTGCTCGGAGGATTGCCGCCAAACGTGCGCCTATACTCTCTTTGAACCGAAAATACGGACTCCAGTGCGTGATAGCGGCGGACAATCCAAATTCTTGTTTCAGTGTCCCAGTTATCCATTTTTGTTAAATGTAAAAGTCAATCTGCAAAATAAAAAAAAAATTAACAAGATTCATTAAATAGAAAAAAAGTTATTTAATTTTTTTTTGGTAGCGGCTTTCATTAGCCACCCTGTATTAAACAGTGACCTGTTTACCTCAGAGTCCTACATAAACATTGTCGTTCACTGAACAAAACTGTGCACATTTTTACGAAACAATTCGTTGTTTCAATGAACTAAAATAGTTTTTGTGCTTGAATTTAGGCTTCTTTGACCATTTTCCTCAATATACATTAATAATACATATGTTTTGTTGTTTGAAAGTAAAACCAGATCACCACTGAAGATGCTAGGATGTCTAGCGTAACGTTGGGCCCAAAAAGTGAAATAAATCTTTTTGTTTAGCACTTTGAAAAAAATGGTCAAAAAAGCCTAAAATCAACCACAACTACAAAAATAAATTGTCGGGAAAACCATAAAAATAAAATATTTTTTTTTTTTTTTGTCGCGAACTACAAAACTGTAGAACCTTCTGAGTTTGCCGTTGGATTGAAAAGAATATTTGTTACTTGGGGCCAGTATAGACCACTTAATGGACATATATTTGGTTAGTCTGGATCTATTGGAGATTGTAAAAAATTACCTATTACAATATCCATACCCAAGTTTAGACAGAGTGTCTCAGTGTCCCACACTTCGCTTGGATAGCCGCATTCTACACCATCTATGGGTGGTGATTTTGTATGGATAATGGTGCGCGTCTGTGTAAAGCGATCTCGTTATGTGATGGCGTATGTCATTGTACTTATTATAGAAATGTTGCCTTATATGCCTTTTAGACTCAGAATATAAATGATAGTCCGGTTTCGTAAGAATTCTTACCCTGCAGTCAACTGCCAAACTGGTTAGCAAAAATTCTAGTTCTGTCGATAACTACACACATACACGAGCGAGGAGGAAAAGAATTCAGTATTCGGACAGCAATCGTTCAGTTAACAACGCCGTTCAAAATTTTAATTTTCTGTTCAAATAATATCCTGAAATTTTAAATATACATTTAATTAAATTATATATAAAATTTTGTTGTAAATAATAGTTTTTATAGTGAAATCATAATCCTTTTGAGAATTTCGTTCTTCAAATAGAACCCAAATACCAGTTGCTAATATGGAAAAATTACAGAACTCGAACTAGTTGAGCCGGCTTGGCAAACTAGTAAAATTGACTCCAGGGAAGGCATCCCATAGTTCTGAGTACGATATTTTGACAGCCATACTAATTGCTCCAATTAGCGTCTGTCATAGATACTACGTAGCGTGTACACATCGATCTGGATATATAATATCAGGTTCAACTGAACGTTCCTCCTAGTGAATAGGGTGACAGAGAAGTTTTTCGGTGACAATATCAACAAAAAATGGATAAGACCAGAAACTAATTGCGTATCACGATAATTTAAAGGCCTAGGTCTGTTGCCTGTATCACGCATTCTTCTGCTTTGAAAACTTAGGTTGCTCTTCTACTTCATTTGGGAGTTTAAATCATAAAAATCTTTGTAATTACACCACGATAGTCTGGTTTTTAGTTTTGAATTTCTTAAATAACATATTTCAAATGCTGAGGGGGCCTAACGCAATATCTCTGAAAATATTATCAGCGGTTGTTTGTATAATATTGCAAGATAAGGAACCCTCAAACATTCTTTGGGATTTGGATTTTTGAAGGAAATTTTCAGATCGACCTTTCTTCAAAAATATTTAGATATAGGGTTATCCTCCACTCAGCCGTCAGTACTACCTTGCTTAGAAATTGATAGATTTTGGTTCGTTTTTTGTATACTTTTATTGGGGCTTGTGAGGAATTTTTTCGACTTCTTAACGCCGTATGATATTGATTTAAAAATTTTTTCACAAGCAAGAAATGCGTAATAGATTTCATAAACACATGTGCGCTAAGTTTTGGAAGGATTTTAAAAAGCACAAATTCTAGACAAACAGCGACATTGAATTAATGCATAATTTTTTGTGAAATCATGCAGCTCGGTGATTAAAAATGTGCTATTGGCCGCTAAACTATGAAGTTCTTCGTTATAGTTAAAGTAGCTAAATTTTTTGAGATATTTTAGTCGAGAACTCCAGAAATTAGCTTATGAAAAACACTTATTTTAAATGATTTTGATATTATCTGTGCAGGTCTTTAAATCACGAGCCTTCGATATCTTAGGGCAGCACGCTAACTCCAAGACAGGGCGACCACCGCTAAGCTACGTACCTACCAATAATGCCATCATGTTACAGTTTTCTTATACTGCTATAAGATACAGAACGGTCGAAAACCCAAACAATACGTTTTGTCGTTTTTTATCTTTATTTATTCTGACTAGTCTAATTTACATGCGGACATACTAACTGTGGACGTCTGCATGGATATCGATAAATTAATCAGTATAATCAGCAAACATTTCCATCTTAGCCACAAACATTAATCGCATTTGCAATTAGACATCAACAAATAATTCAATTCAAATGCAAATATTAATCCATTCCACCAATATGAAAATATGGCTGAAGAGTTGAATTGTTTTATGTACACGTACGTGTAGATTATCTGAAACGGAATGCATACAGGAATAGGAATTGTAAACTACGACAAAAGCTGTGATAGGGGTTGAGGTCAAACGTCAAGCAGAACTCTTACATCAAGTCACCGGCCAGCGTGTAAGCAAACTAAGTTCGTTTTTTATGAAAACCTAATTGCTGATGCAGCCCGAAATAGCTAAGAGAGTTCGGCCAGTGATTAAAATTTTCCTAAAGAAAGGATTCGAATAATTTTAAAAGTTTGTTATAGAAATTAAAAATATCATGACTATGAATGAGCTCAAGGCCACTAATAATTTTTCTATAGCGAAAATTATTATTGTTTTTTTATTTTTTTAATAGTTTATTTAATTATTAAAAGTTTTTAATTGAATAGAAAAGGACAATTTTTTAGAGACAACCGCCATATCGTTTTTTATAGATCCATTTCGGAAGCTGCAGAGTGAAGTCTAGCAGCTTCCGAAATGGATCTATAAAAAATTATTAGTGGCCTTGAGCTCATTCATAGTCATGATACTTGAAAATGTATAGGTCGTAAAACCCAAAAAATTGTTGGAATAAAAAGCAGAAATTGAAAATTGTTTAATGTTATTTACGTGATTGAAATGTACGAAAATTTTAATTAGTAAATGAAATAATTACTTTACGTTTTTTGTCTAATAAAACATACTCCTTGAGGAAGGTGCAAATTAGCATCGAAACATGTAGAAGAGAAAAGAAAACATAAAGTAACAGATATAATTTTATTTTTATACAATATATTTATTTAATTTTAATACAGTAAAAATGTGATTTTCATAGAGATTTAAAGTTTGCATTTTATTTTATCGTCTGTCTTAATAGCTGTTTCTTTATTTCAATGTCCTTTCGCTTACCTTCTTTCCTTTTCTATTTCTATATTTTCCATTCCACTTCATTTTTAATACCTTTCATGAACAGTAAACGCTATGATAACTTTGATTCGATGCTTGAAAATACGTCTCATCAATTAAGTTTTTGTATTTGCCCATTTGTGTTATTGGCAAATAGCCCCTCTGCGTGCCCTCACACGATCATCATTAAAACATTAGCATTAACTCAAGCAAGTTTGTCTACTCACACAACCGAGTAACGTGATTTTTCTTTCGTAAAGACTCCAGCCGGAGCTATAAGCATTCGGCATAGAGAACCTCTAGTACGATAGAGTATTCAGGAATAGGTATTGAGGTAAGAAAAGAAAAAGGGAGAAGAAAAGAAAAGTTATATAAAAATTAAAATGCACATGAAGAGGAAAATATCTATTTTACTTCACTTTTCAGCCTCTATTGTGCGTGGGTTGGCTTTTTATATTTAGGTATCCCCTCAGGGCTTTTGCTCCATATAACAAACGGAATTAACTTCACACCTCATAGGTAGGCCTTACTAGAGTCCTCCTTGTTTCTCAAGGTGGTCGGCCTGGTAACTAACCGTTATGACTGGTAGCATATCATAACAAAACCTTGTTAATTTCTCTTAGAACGTTGATCACGTCGAAGTCATTAAACAACAAATGTCTATATAGCTGCTTAAGACTGCAATGTCTGTAAGCTGGTCTGATTGTTTGACATAATGTAGCTTCGTGTTGACTTAAGATTGTTATGCGTTAACATATTCTAGGTTCTATTTGACTAGAGAATTATCGCTGAAGAACTCAAATGATTAAGAATTTCCCTGCTCTGTCAAACAACAACTTTATTTTTTCACATGTAGACATTCATTTATGTATGTATTTACCTTTTTGAATAAGTAAACCATTCCTGAGCCACAATTTGAACCAACGACGCTTTGGCTCCATCTTTATCTTCATCACTGTCAACGGATTTTATGCAACAAAAACACGGTTAAAGTTAATTCAATAATCGCAGCCAATCGATGTGAAAGCCATTTGTGCAAATAGAGAAATTATAACAAAGCTTGACGTGCAGTGAGCGGAAATGCAAACGGCAATGATGATAACAACAACAACTACAACTACGTAAACAACAACAATAACTACCACGACCTTGCGTTTGCAACTAAACGTGCTACAATGCAAGGCAAGTGGCTAACAGCCATCAGCCCGTTATAGCTTTGAGCCATCCATACTTCGACATTCAATTATGCCAAAGTGCAGTTTAACAGTAGTGAGAAAATCTAGGAATACAGACATATAGTGTAGAGTTTAAAATTCCTTGTGGGGTAAGTCCACCTGAACTGAAACTTTTATACTGAGTGCAATTCCACAGTAAACTTTTTCTCCGAAAAAGAGACTTGGTATGAAAATCATTTAGGTAAGGCTAATTGGTTGCTGCCCCGGGTACGAGAAACTCCCTTTAGCCGCAAATATGCTTGCCGTGGTACAGCACCTTTGTCAGGTTTAGCTTATTTCATTGCCTAGATTTTAGACTGAGGTCGATCGTAGAAAGGATAAGAGTGACTTCGGTAATAGAGAGAGATCCGATACATTCTCGAATAGCACTTATCCAAACTGTTGAGTCAAGTAGGAAGTTTCTTAAACTTTCCAACGCAGCGTCCTTCATTTCGATGCAGTGAGAGGGTTTTTTAATAAATTGAGATATTTTGCATGGTCTGCCAATTGACACCACACTGTTAGTGCACTGAATATCAGTAACAATCCAATCTTGGAGAGCTTAAATTTATTCTCTGGTCACTGGAGGTAACTGCAGCCCGCCACATTCACTTCAGAAATAGCCAAACAGGACAAGAGGTCTACTTAAAAGTTTAAGGATATGTGACTTTCAATCTACACCCAGTTGACCAGCCGAACCGTAAATTCCTTACAGCCTGCCAGGTTCTACTTATACGTACACATTTCTGAAAAGAGAGATAAGTGCTTATCCCATCTAAGCTCGAGAACACAAAATATATTTATACTAAAATAGCTTAAGGCGAAAGAGAGCGAAGTCAGTCTCTAGAGAAAGTAGTTTCTGCAGCACTGTTGACCTCAGCTTGACTTTTAGAGTAAATTTTTAAATTCAAAATCGTGAAAATGCTGGATAAGCATCGCTGGGAAGGCATAACAGTTACAGGGATAATTGAATTTGTGGCTTTTTGGAGCTTTTCAGACAATATTTTATCGATTAACAAAAAAGTTCACAAATCCATTGACTAAGAGGAGTTTCTTTGGAAATTTTGTTCTCTGGGGTATACAAGTAGCGAAGCTTTGGGGAGGGACCGTTATTAGCTAACAATCAGCGGAAGGTATGAAGTTATCGTCTGTATTATATGTTAAAAGTCGGACGTGGTAAGTATTCTCCCACATTACTGTTTCTAAAATAATTTGTGTTCAAATGTGACACTTGAGTAAGCTTTTTTAGAGCAGCACCTTAGACTGTTTGAAACCTCGCGCTGGAGGTTGAGCGCCCTGCAGCGCTTCTCCCCATACCCTTCACTGTACACTTCTATATGAAATTCATATATGTATTTATAATAGTTGGTGAAAGTATCGTTACTACAACAAAACTGTATCTAACGTTTATTTTCTAGAAAATCGTTAGAGAATGCGTGCTTAGGTGGGTGATGAAATGATATGCAAACAAGATTAAGCAGTCCAAAGCTTTTACAAATTGATTGGGGTTTGAGTAATTACATTGGAATGAGGATGGCTATTTCAAATATACATATACTTATATATATGTGTGTAGAAACCCTAATATAAGTATATTGCATTTAAATGCGTAATTATTGTATTTCGGTTTGCGTGTTTGTGTGTTTGCATAGCATAAGTCACTTTGGGGCACTTTGCAAATTAATATTCCTAAATGGTGGTGTTATGGTGTATTTACAGTTATAAATAAATGGCTATTGGCTAACTAATACACTTAATTTTCTTTATTATATAAATTTTAAATCTAAATGTAAATGCAATGCTTCTCGTAAATAGTTACGTATCAACATACATGTACAGTGTGCGGCAAAACTTAAGCACCGAAATTCCCGTTAAAACATTTTACTCAAAATATCTTAAGTGAAAGTTGTATAATGCTTAGTACTTTTTATTCGAAGATAATAAGTACAAGGTGGCGCAAAAGTAAGCTTCCGATGTTCAGCATATCGGTTGTGGCACGTGCAGTGTGTGCTGTTGCACCGTCTTGTTGGAACCACATGTTTTCCAATCCCAATTCATCAAGTTGCGGCAAAAAGAACTCGTTGATCATTGCTCTGTAGCGCTCACCATTCACAGTACCCGTTTGGCCCCGACCGATTATTGGTCAAATAAATAGTCAGCAATATTCCGCGTTCTGGAGCAGTGTAGCGTAACATTGTTTATTAACGTGTATTTCGCATGTGTTTACTAGACAAAACAGAACTGACTTTAGGGGCCAATCGCAAAATTTATAGCATTTTCTGATAGGAGGATTACTTTTGCGCCACCTTGTATTAGGCATTCAAAATTTGTATAAATAAATTAGTTTATAAGCGCATCCGAAAAATTGTGTACAAAGAATGGGATATCAAATATCTATGGGACAGTGGCAGCTTTTTTCGTTATGTCGTGGCATATCTGGGGCTCTTTAAGGCGGATTCACATAGCGTTGGTATTAATATCTTAGTAAATAATTTTCGACGCCTTCTCAACTTGTCCGAATAGAAGCTCTTGGTTGCTGCCATTTCCCTCCAAATTTTTAGGATCCATAATTTTCCAGAGACTCTCTGTTCGGTTGTTTAATACAGGCCACGACAACATGTCAACATTATTAGCCGTCAGATGGGTCGACCTTAATGGCATTCCTTCCCCCTCAAGAAATAGGATGAACACTTTATGAATATCTTTGTACATGAAAGGATCCAATACGAATTAAATCGTTTAAATTAAAACCACTCCATCAGTGGAGAAACATCTACAAACCCCTACAATGTCCCAACCATGTTTCACCGATCAAATTGTATAGTAAAAGTGAGTAAACGTTGTTATTTAGCCCTGGTAACAAGATTCAGAGAGTCCTAACATTTCAGAAAACTTTTATTTTGTACAGAAAATAAAATTCCTCATTGCATTGTACTACTCAAATCTAGGTGGAATCTTGAGAACCCTTATTACTCTCCAAGCTGAAATCAAAGGGGGTTCAAAGTTCTGAAGTGAAGTAATCGGTCTAAAAAAGCACATCGTTAAATAGTCCTACATGGGGTGGATATCAGAAATTTTTTTATAGAAGTTCTTGTGGAAACAAGAGGAAATATTTTTAGTTCACGAACGATTGCTTGGTCGTTACTATTCGGTGTATTTCGTGCACTAGCACCTCCCTGTATAATGCTAAGGGAGCCAATTGAATGGAACAACGTTTGTAGTACGCTAACTTAAGCCATGAAAAATGTTAAAACATTTTGATTTCTGATTTCATTTGATTGAATTTGAGTAAAACTCTTTCGCGAAGTACCACGAAATAATTACTTCCAGTAAATCTTTTAGACTTCTACAGATTATCCAACCTCGTTTAACGGATAAATAAAGGAAGGCAACCGTTTTTTGAAATGTTTCGAAATATAACTACGTGGTTGTTGTGGCTCACGTTCACCGCGATTTTATGGTTTTTAGAACACATTTAAGAAAAAACAAGCCCTACCTTTATTTGGTGGTTTACTTTTGTCGAAAAGTTTTTTTAGTAAGCCTGAAAAGTGCAACTAATTTGTTTAATGGATCAGTAAATAATATGTGGTTTTTATCAGTAAAAATAAATACAAAATTTAAAACCGGCACTTAGAACTTTATTTAATCATGTTTAGCAGAGGGACTTTTGGTGCTTTAGTTTTGTCGTACACTGTATGTGTCTTATCTTAATTGATGTGAGATTAAATCTTTGATCGTAACCTATAATGACTTAAATCGACATACCATTACCGTATATTTTATAGTCGTTCTTAACACTGGAGTGCACGGGCGGCCTACTATAGTAGACTACGGTTACATTTTTGTTGATAACTTAACAGCGTTATATGTTAGAGCGGCACAGTTCCAGGAAATCCTTCTGCATTAAACTTGTCGTCAAGTCAGTACCGTACGCATTTCTGTGGATTAGCGGAAAAATCTTGGGCTATTTTAAAATGGTCTACCATAGTAGGCCACGCGTGCATTGGTGTAAAAAAGGGGGCGCGTGTACTCTAGTGTTAAATTCTCTCTATCTCTATGGCGCGATATACAACAGGTATATCATCATAAACCTCCTAAGAGATTTTTGCGCCAAGCTTCTCTTCCAATTTGTGGTGTGCCGATTTGAATTTTCCCTACAAATTGGTGGGACCTACAGTTTTTTGCCGACTCCGAACGGCATCTACAAAGGAGACGAATTTTTGCTGAGAAGCCTGTCATGGCAGGAATACACTCGGAGAGTTTGCCAAACCACTGCCGAGGGTCGACCCCGTTTTGAAAAACTTTTTTCAAATCACTTTTGATGTTACCTGTACCAGGGCTCGAACCATGGACCTTCGGTGTGGTAGGCCGGCAACACTACCTTCACACCACGGCGGCCGCCGGGTTAAACCAATGTCTCATTTACAAAACGCCTCAGTTTGCGGGTAACTCAATAAGCCAAAACATCAGCTTTCTCTTAGATCAACTTAAGCTGTTATCGTTAATGAACAAAAAAATACTTTTTTTGTGGATTTCTTTGGGCTGTTATGTGGGAAATTGAGATCGAAACCTACCACAGTTGAGATTGGTTGCACGTTTCTTCATTTTTCACGTAAATTTTATATGGAAACCCTAGTTATACCAAGTAGTGCTATGCACATAAGGAATATTGGAGCGGCATTGCTTAACGACATAAACAAATCGAGATAGATATAGACTTATAAATTTTTAAATGTTAAGTAAAAAAATTAAGATGGGTTAACCCATATCCGTCCGTCTTAAATTGAGAAAATTTATAAATTTACTTGTTGAAATTTGGTATGCAGGTTGCTTGGCACTCATCTCCTATTTCAATTTAATATGCACGAAATATGATAATAGCCACGTCCACTTTTTATAATCGAATATTTTCGAAAATACAAAAAAGTTATTGTTGTTGCTGTTTTGGTAACGACAAAGACACTCCTCGAAGGGTTTGTGGAATGTTTTCGAATTAACAGTCCTTGGCCGGATTTGAATCCGGTACACTCCGGTACTCCCTTGCGGTACTGCACGACTGTCGTTTTAGCGATTTATGACCAGTGAAACCTTCTAGGTCATGTCACCCCTCCCTCCGTAAGGAAGGATAAGATGGGTAATGAGACGTGAGAGGCATCATTTCCGTAGATCAACCATCGAGTTCCACGTCATTACCTTTGTGCATATAAGTCGCCTCTTACGATTGGTATGCCTACCCCGGGCATATTCTAAACCCCTAACCCGCAGTTGGAAAAAGTAGTTTGTAATAGCTATAAAGATCAAATTTGATTTAGACTTTTTATGGAAGGGCTTGATAACGGGCCAGGCAGCGCCAACTTTTGATTAAGTCAATATTACCAATATTATTAATCATAAATAGAAAATCGCTGAAGGTATCAAAACGAAATTCTTAACAATGACTACACTTACTACAAGCCAAATGGGGGTAAAAGATGAACAAAATCGGTTACGGACTACGCTCCTTTAATATGAAAGATTTTCAGAAGGATCATAGATAAAGGCAATATCTTTGTATAATTTTTAATGCACTTCCAAAGCGGCGCGCGAAAAAAAATTTGGAAAATAGTCGAAAAAAATTCACTTGTCGAAACGAAATTTCCTGAAAATTTCCGCTATATAAAAATGTAAAAAACAAAGTTTTAGATTTGGAACACATAATAAGGGTCTTAATAAAAAAACACTTTGTGGATTTAAAATCCAGGCGTGAAGCCGCCCACTTTATAAAAATTCTGCTGCTTCGAAGGCACTTGCTAGTAATTTTATCAAAATATTTCTATGATATGAAAATTAATAAGCGACTTCTCACTGGAATATAAAATATTCGGATCAAAATGATGTCAAAGTAAAACGGTTGTCCTGCATAAAGTGAATTAACAAGACTGTTAGGCTTTAATCAATTAAATTTTAATCGACTTAATAATTGATTAAGAAATTAATTGCAATTAACCCACTTGAACCTACCGATCGTTTAAACGATCAAAAAATTCTTTAAAATTTAATTCAGTACAAAAAAAAAATTGCTAGTATATCTATTGTTTTTTGGTTACAGATCTTCGAAGTGACTCTTAAGATTTGTTTAGAAGCCTACATCTTTGATATAAATGTTGGATTAAAAAAATTATTTGCATTTTAGTTCAGAGGTGTGGAATTATAATTCATAATGTGTTCAAAACGGTAAGTTTTTGTTAAATTTATTACAGAAAAAATTGAGTTTACACACATAATTTATTAATTCATAGCCCGTTCAACAAAACAGTGAAAAAAAGTTGTATGCTTTGTAATTTTCTTTTGTAAAAAAATTATGCCAAACTTTGTGATCGTTAAAACGATCGGTAGTAATATGGGGATGTAATTTTATTTCACAGTACAAATTTGACGATCGATGAAATCATTGATGAATTGGAGAAATTAGATGATGATAGCCCGTTTTTAAGAAATATAACAATTTTTCCACCTGACAACGCCTATGCTGATCTTACCTATGAAGATTCTGGTGTTGAAGAATATGTGACTTTGGACAATCTTCCAGGTTTGATATAGATAGTTATATAAATGTTTGATATTTTCTTGTTCAAAATTATTTTATATACCCAATATCGTTTTCTTTATTTGTGTAGGTTCTCAACTACGAGCTGCAGCAGAGATTGATTGCATTTCCTCTGACAGTGACGAAGACGACGACGACATACATACCTCTGTCTGTTAAACGGGCTCGAATCAGACAGGAACCTTCTCTATGCAGTTTAGCTACAACAACTATCAGTCTATCAACCGTTCCTTTTATTGATCCAACCGTATCAAACAAAGAAAAATATATCTGGAGAAGTTGCCACAATCCTTGCGAAATAAGAGAATGGGAAGAAAACCAGGGGCCAATATACCCTCAAACACCAACGTATTATTTTGATTGTATGTTTGGTGACGGCGTAATCGACTTATTGGTTACATACACTAATATTTACGCTACCCAAAAAAACAAAACTGGTGATGTTACAAACAGCGATATGTTGTAGTTCCCAGAAGAAGAATGTTTTGGGAAATATCATCAGACTCACAATTCAGTATTATATATAACACCATTTCAAGGGATAGATTCGCATTCATCATGACCCACCTTCACTTTTGTGACAACACTCAAATAGCTACCGAAAGCGATAAGTTTGCAAAGTTGAGACGACTATTCAATATGCTGAATGAAATATTTCTCGATATGACACCCTTACAAGAGAATTACAGTATTGACGAAGCTATGGTACCTTACTATGGGGGACATAGCTGTAAACAATTTATACGGGGAAAGCCAATCAGGTGGGGCTATAAGTTTTGGGTTGGCGCAACTACATTGGGATATGTTCTATGGTTTGATCCGTACCAAGGCCCCGTAACAGTAATTTCATCGGCTTATAGACAGTTAGGTTTAGGGTCCGCTGTTGTTTTGCGCTTCGCTGATTTTTTACAAGTTCGCTATCCAGATGCGCCTTTTCACCTATTCTTTGGTAACTTCTTTTCCTCTGCTCCCACTTTCCAAGAATTAGGTAGAAGAGGACTCAAAGCCACGGGGCTATTCGCGAGGACTGCACTAAAAACTTTCCTCTCCCGAGCAATAAAGATTTCAAGAAAACAGAAAGGGGCACGTTCAAGTCCAAGGCAAGCCACCCTGGAGATGTTTTGGTTTGTAAGTGGAACGACAACAGTGTGGTGACTGTGGCTTCAAATTCGGAAATCATGGAACCTTGAAACAAAGCAAAACGATTTTCCCAGCAACAAAAGAAATATATACAGATTGATCAGCCCAAAATTATAAAGACTTATAATCAAAATATGGGAGGGGTCGATAGATCCGATCAAAACATTGGACTCTATCGTACGTCTATTCGTGGAAAGAAATGGTACTTTTCATTATTTGCTCACTGCTTAGACATGGCCGCTAATAATGCTTGACAACTTTACAAACTTAATGGAGGAGAGTACGATAATCTTTTATTTCGGAGAACTGTCGCCAGAGGTATCTTGGAAACGTACAAAAAAAAGCGAGAAGCGCGGCCCCTGCCGTACTCCTAGTTCTTATAGGGAAAATTCGCGTTACGACAAGATTGATCATTTAATAGAGTACAAGGAATATCAGCTTCGATGTTTGCTTTGCAAAAAAAATACAAACTTTATATGCAAAAAGTGTGAATTTCATTTGCACCCTAAAGGATGCTTCGCTATATACCATACGTCTCCATAGATAAACTGAGTACTGACATATACATATATTTATTATTTATTTTTTTATATTTTTTTTTTTTTTCAAATAAATATGAAATGAATTATAACGTATTGAAGTAAGAATGAAATTAAATAAATTATTTTCAGTATAAAAACTTGTTTCTTTTATTTCGTTGTACTTTTATGAGCGGTTACCTGACCCCTTGTTCCTACCGATCGTTATAACGATCAACATTTTCCGAGCTTTCCAGAAGACGTACGAGCTTCCTTGCTGTTTTTCTGGCCAACTATATGCATTTCAGCAATAATAACAAAAAAACACGCCGAAACTGCACAAAAAAATAGTTTCAGGTCCAAGTGGGTTAAATCAATTGCAAATAAAGCAATTAAATTAATCGATTTAAAATTAATTTGATAAAAATTTAAATTGCAATTAAATTATCTTAAATTAAATTAATGACAATTGAAAACCTTATAATAAATTCTTTAATTGTATTATGAAGTAATTAATTGTAATAACTAACGATATTCAAATCAATTTATCAAGGGCACAGAACTTCACGAAAGTAATATTTGAAAAGAAGTGAAGCAATTTTTTGGCAAATATCGCTCATATAACCTACATGTTTTCTCAGTAGAAGTTCATCGCAATATAGCGTAATGGTTTCCGGGCAACGGAACGGGCATAATAGATCATCACCAGTTATATAATTTTCAGTTTTACCCCATCTTAGACTTTTCACTTTTTCCTAATTGCAACGCTGCAATATTAATGCGAGCTTAGTATATCTGCTCTCTTTACGTTCACTTGGTGGATTAGAAAGTATTTTATTGACATAGCATCCCCGGGTCTGGGAGAGCTACAGAAATTTAACCTGACTTATGTGCCAAATAATCTCTATCCATTCATCGGCATAAAAGCCTCTTAATATTATCAACTAGTTTTACGTACCTTCTATTAGTGTTCGCCGAGGTACAACTTTAATTTTCAATTTCTTCCGCAATCCAATATAATAAAAATAATATTAGTAATAAGTATATCACATCTGTACTACAAATAAACTAAGCACAAAAGAATAGGTCATTCCGAACCTCTTTGTCTGACTTCGAAAATATTTTTCTCTCCAAATTTGCTTACTCTCAGACGCATATTTTCCTGGACCGAAAACGCTTTCGACGCCACTGATGATATCACATTATAGTGTTGCCTGCTATTCCAACCACGTTCTTAACGTGCTCAGAGCCCTTTTGACTTTTTTTAAGGCATCACATACTCATGAATTAAAATAAAGAAAAATATATAGCTATACATTTCACTTTACACATTTTTGAGAACCAGTAAAATAGAAGAGAAATTGGTACAGCGTAAGCGAGCTGTTTGACCGCATTTACTTGCATTCACTCAACACTGCAAAAGCCCAAAAGCCTGTGCTGGCGCAAACCAAAAAACTGAAAAAAGTATGCAAAGCATTTATGTACTTTTCTCTTTTGTGTTGATTATTTAAATATCCCCAAAAGTACTGAAGGGATTTTGCCGAAATTTTGTACTTAAAGCAGTTTTATGCTAGCGCTATAAAAAAATAAATAGTATATAAGTAAAAAAGCAAAGTGAAGTACTCTTTATACTCTAAAGCAGATCGGCGTATTCTTACATTGGTTTAAGCATTTTTTGGTTGTATGTTGTATTTGTTATTGCTGCTGCGCTACTGTGTGCCAAAACTTTAAGTACATGCAACTTTACGGAATATAAATCAAGTTGTAAAGAAAATAAAATGCACTCGAAAATGCGGCAGAAAAAATTAAATTTTGTACATGCAAGCAATCGCCGACGAATGAAAAAAAAAAAGTTTTTTAACCTAAAAATTAACAAAAGTATGTGAAATTAAAAAGAAAAACCACATATTTGAACACATGTATGTACATATGTGTAAAGCGTACAGATATTATTCATGTATATACTCGTGTGTGAATGCAGCAGTGTTGAGTGTGTTAGCCTCATAAATATTCACTTATTTATATGCTCATAGTTAGTTACATATGGGGCGTTCCATGTTAACAGAGATAGGCTTTTTTTGTAATGCTACATGGCATATAAATTTATGAGTATATTTTCTTTATTAAATTTCTTTGCCACAATTTTTGGTTACCATCGTGTTGTATTAGGTATCTGCTGGACGTGGCCTCTTGAAAACTAATACTAAAACATTTTTTTTAAAAGCGCGGTGACCGTCGAGCAGTGGTCTCCAAATCTATTCGTGTGTTTTTCTAATGAAAAGTATCAGCATGTAACGCCATTTCTGAAGGAAAAAAAAAATTTAAATAGCTAATGAAAAATTGAAGGAAAATCTCGGGCCTTGTCTCATCGGAGGCAAGTTACGCTAGGTTATTATTGCCACAGGCCACCGAGTTGTTGAAATTTAACCCCAACACATTATTTTATTTTAATTATTAGCTGTTCGATCCCTTAGCTAAAGTTGACGTTTCTCTTTCAAGTTATTTTGTTTTATTTTATTTTATTTTATTTTATTTCATTTTATATTATTTTGTTATATTTTATTTTATTTTATTTTATTTTATTTCATTTTATTTTATTTTATTTTATTTTATTTTATATAATTTTTTTTATTTTATTTTATTTTTTTTTTTATTTCATTTCATTTTATTTAATTTATTTAATTTTATTTTACTTTATTTTATTTGATTTTATTTTATTTTATTTTATTTGATTTTATTTTATTTTATTTTATTTTATTTTATTTTATTTTATTTTATTTTATTTTATTTTATTTTATTTTAAAACCAACAACAAAATTAATTTAATTTAATTTAATTTAATTTAATTTAATTTTATTTTTGCATTTTATTTTATTTTTATTTTATTTTATGTATTCAGAACCAAAGTTTTAAGGAAGCTTCCCTGCTGTCAGGTGGAATGTCCCATTTACATAGGTATGCGCTTTTATGCCCTGTAGTTACATCGACTAAATGAAATCGTACACGTTCGCAACTAGTATGAATCGCGCTCCCAGCTGGTTTTTGAAATGGCTAGGGTTACGTTTGCAGCCAGTTTGGCAGGGTATTTCCAGATTCGGCAGGGGCTTTTGGTTTTCCTGTCCCATATAAAGTTACTCTTAATACCACAATTGTAAGCATTGGACCACAGATATTATATAATTACAACCCTCTCGAGTTTATCACTTGAAGCCCTTAATTAGCTCTACAAGGCAATTACCAGAGCTATTATCCTTTAAGCGATCTTTGTCTGCACTAGTTAACCGCCTAAAGATACCGAACTTTAAAGACAGTATCAGCAGAGGGCAGTGTTCAGTCCGTACTGAAGACACCAGTATTGTCAAAAGAAAACCACAATATCCTTACCATCTTTCCATTTGGTATTCAACTTCGATTTCACTTCAAAGAGTTTTAGTTGTAAACTAGTTTTATTTGGCACCTGTTTGATGATTGACTACGTGGTTTGTGTATGGCCATTCGCACTTGAGTTATAAGTGTGTAAAAATGTGAGTAATATACTAGCGTAGTCGTGTCTATTTGCCAAGCCCAGTGACTCGGCCCCAACTAAGGCTCTCAGATGCTCGAACCAAATTTTTGTTTGTTTGTTGGGATGGTTGATCGTTTTTTTTTTTTGTTTTCTGTAGTACAATTTTTTCCGCATTTATTTAACTGAAAGTTAAGTTAAAAAGCCTTGAAGCGCACACATACTCGTACCTACACACATATACACAATGGTACAGATGTATACCACAACCACGTTTTATATATAGCTCCATATATATTTGCATATTTGGCAGAGTCGAATAGCAAAAAAAGAGCCGCTACATGCATCCGCGTTGCTTTGTGTTTCACTCTAGCATTCGGTTTCACTGCAAGGCTACTTAATTGTAAAATGTAGATGAGTTGAAAGTATTTCTTGGATAAGAAATATGTACGTCATACATCTAATAAACAATTTTTCTCAGTAAAAATAGTAATCGTAATAAATTCAATAATTACAAGTATGTGTAATTTTATTAGATAAGCGATATGCAAGACAAGGACAAACCATGCCGCCAGGAAATCACATAAACACAAAGATTGTTATAGGCCCATTACCGTCACCACCACCGGCCTCAAGGAGGCCACTCTGAAGTGTAAAAGGGTCAAACATTTCGGCGATGACGAACTCAAGCACTTTACTACTGTCTTCAATATGTCTATGAACAAACTTGGCTTTCCGAAAAATTATAGCAGGCAAATGTGGTCCCCCTATTCTATCTCTCTTCACGCCAGGAGTGAAAACATTGGAGACAATTCTACGAGTACACCCTTATTTCAAACCTGAGGCTATGCTTTCATCAACATGAGTTCCAACGTACTCCGCTCCATAAACATTCAGTTAAATGGCGGCCCCAATATAAAAACACGTTAACCTTCATAAGTTCTCCAAAATTAACGTCATTGCAGTTACTTGGGTCAAATTTGACCACTGTACTAAATGCATGGTATAAAATTAATTTAACAAATTTATTCAATTCGCATATTATATTTAGCTCCAATCAATAAAAAATGTATTATTTTTCCATCTCAATTTTTATTTTTGTTTTATAAAACCAAACAGGGAACATATTTAAATAGAGCGTATGTGATAATAAGAAAATATGGATTGTAATAATTTCCATAAAAAAATTTATTCATTTGTTAAATTTGAATCTTATGACGGCTGTTGGTCAAAATCACGAATTATCTTTACGATTTCCTGAGAAAACGGATCCCATGGTAAAGTTTTCCGTTGTTTTGTATCAGGTTCAGTAATCTGCAGTACTACATTTTCCAGTGTGGGCGTTTGGAAAGACAGTTTTCGTTGAAGTTGTTATTAACAAAAGCATTATGCGCTGATATGTCTGTCATATTGCTAAATACAAATTGGGGCCATCGATTTATCTTTCCTTTGCAAGTATAACCGGACACAGCTTTATCTACGGTATCTACACTTCCTTTACATTTGTTGTAATCCAATATTATCTGAGGATTTTTGTCTTCGCTATTATTTACTTCTGAGCCATGATGAAAAGTGTTGAGTAGAAACACCGGTTTGTTTTTTTTTCGGTATGAAAGACGCCAAGGTATCTAGGTACTCCTTTAGTTCTTAATAACTCTGATGGAAACTCAGGCTTATTTTTACGAATGGTTCCAACTAAAACTATATGTTTTCCCAGTAGTCTTTGCCCAAGCTGATAAGATGTGAAAAAATTGTCTGCAGTCACATTATCACCAGCTGCCAAATCAAGAACTACACATTCCATTTATTTTGAATTTACCGACGCGGCAATTCGTCGATGAGCACGTTTTCGAAGCACAAAGTAAAGCAAACTGTTGACCAAAACTACAACGTCGTCGCAACCATTTTATGATCACCTTTTTCGGCGTACAGTTCCAACTGTTTTGTGGAACGCAACTCCTCGTTGTGCTTCTGAAAGTGATTACTAATCAGCTGAGCCTATATCATTGTTGAGCAAGGTAAAAAGTCTGTAGGTAGCGAATTAAAAAATATATGAGCCCAAAATCACTACTAGTATTAGTCATAAAATATTAGAAATATTAACCAGAAACTTTTCACGGAAAAACGATTTTCTTTCTAAAATGGGTCAAATTTGAACCGAAGATCCTATGAAGATTAGTTAAGCAATGTTCGTTAACAATTTTCAGAATTCAACTCTCCCTGTTTTTCCAAAGTTCGACCACCAATTAAGTTTATTGTCGGCCCTCGCCTATGGGATTCAAAAGCCTAGCAGGATGAAACAAGGGGTGCCACAGGTTGATGTCCTATGTTTGCTTTTATTTAATTACTATAACTGAAGCCTGCTCCTCGGCTAGAAGTGGTCACGATGGTTCTCTTCTCAGACAATTGCAATAGGTCCTTCCGAGCTTTTACGGTTTTTCCTCAGTGATGGGCAGTATTTGTCGCATTTCTGTATAAATAGCCTGCTCTAGAGTTCATGGCGTCAAACCATTGCTTCGTCGATTCGTGGCTTCTTACTAATAAGACAGATATAGGTCTTTTCGTGACATTACGGTTCACGTACCCTTTGTTCTATGCGCAGCTGAGTATAAAAATAAGTATGTAACGTGTAATTGAGAAGACAAATTCACATAAAAAACACATTAAAAAATGGCCACTAATCTGTGCTACTTTTTTATCCACGCAAATTGCCTGCACTTCAGTTTGCTTATAATAAAGCTAAATGTTTTTTGCTAAGTTTTTAAAACGTACACGCAAACTATTAAATATAAAGCTAGTATAACTTTGCCTTACTTTTACCGAATCGCCAATCTGCTGGCCCAACAAATAAGCGCACATATTTTTGAAAAATTTTTCCTTTTAATTATTTGGTTGAATTTTTATATTTCCTTTCTTTTTTTTTTAAATAGCTGTTGCATACCCTTGCAATTTTCGTGCCTCGCTAATTAGCACAACCGGTTGAAAGGGTTTAGTTAGCGGGAAAAGTGCTGCTAGCCCTCTGTTCAACAATAAATATCTGTACGTACACATATAATTAGTTAAATGCTTTAAAATAGGATGTTATGCAATTTTAATTTTATTTCAACTTTTTTATTTGTTGACCTCGTTTTTATTTTCCTTTTGCAATTTGCATGTTAAAAAGAAGTGGGTGCTCGTTGATAGTAATCTTTATTGCGGAGAAAAGTTTATTTTGCCTGATCAATAACAAAAAGTGAATTCAAAAACACATTTATTTTAAAGTGTATTTTAATATAAGGGATTTGAGGTAATTAGTTTTGATTGTGCATACGAGCCTATGAGTAAACCGTTGCAGTTTCGGCAGCATGTCCGTCTTTTACATGTGTTTGCCAACGGGTATGGTGTCCTTAAGTTTAGACTGGTTGCACTCAACTATTAGTTTGAGAGTAGGCTACGAGATTTTAATAAATGCGCTCAGAGGATGAGATCAGAGGGAGTTAGCTACCAACTAAGTGTGGAGGTTATTTATAGCCTGCCTGTGGTTCCGAAAATAAAACTTATGCTTATTGCGATGCCGGAACTCATCATAATGCTTACGCAGATGTTTGCGTATGTTACTGGGCGGCGGAGATCCATCCAAAAGGTGTCTGCTTGAATTATTGGGCTTATAGTGGTTCAGTAAAGACTGTCTATTCACTTATTCCGTGTGATCTCCGAAGTGTTTTCTTCTTGAGGTGAGAGTCAGATGGTATATGAAGAAGCGGTGGTTTGGCAGACTTATACCTTACTCCAGTTGGTATCAAAAATATTGGGCGACCATAACAACGCAGCGTAGTAACAACTGATCGACCGATAGCCTTTTATGTAGAGAGCAAAGCTTCTTTGTCGTTTCCTCAAGTGTTGTCTTCAAGTTACTTGAGGATCCTATTCCGTCTCTGTACCTTTTGGTGGAGTGTACGCCTTTGCGGTGAGGTGATAAGTGAATCAGAGGCTGTTGTGAAGTAGCTAGCGTTACCCCATCTACAATGGACATTTAACTCTTGCCTTTTCTGCGCACTGGACGTCGTAAAGAGTGCCGCCGTCGATTTAGTCGGAGATAGGTTAAAATTTCGCTCTGTGAAACAGCTGGAAAGGTCATTGATATAACTATTAACTTTCGAACAGAGTTTGTCAATTATGGGTCCGAAGCCATATAAGTCAGTCATCCGCTTATAGACTACCCAGGGAGGAGGTGGAGCCTCGATGCACAGAAATTAAAGAAAATGGACATAGAACACCACCATGTGGCACCCACTGTTCAATTCTTCTAGGTTTAGATGTCGTCTCTGTGAAAACAACCGACGCTAGCAGACCATTAAAGTTGTTAGCGGTTCACCTAGGTCGAAGCGGTGACTTTTGTAGTCCGTTCAAGTATGGTATGGCTGAAGGCAACAAAGACCATGTGGTTTGGTAGTTTAGTGGAAATTCTCTGTTTCCTGACAGCCTATCCGTTGATGTAGGGAAATTCATAGGGAGCGGTCGAACTGAATAATATCGACTTATCAGAAGCGTAAATCTGTGCCAGAGGACAAAACTTCTCTTTAAAGCAACTTCCTTGGATTTAGTTGGAGCAAAGAAGAACCTTTTTTTTTAATCGACCTTATTCGTCTAGACGCCTAAGCGTCACTTAAGGAGAAAAACACATTACCGTTAGAATAAACCATAAAACTTATTTCTGCCTACGTACATACATATGTATCTACACATTTACGTATATCTCTAAATACGCTTTTATGTATGTCGTTTTAACATGCCTCATGCCTTTCTTGCAATCGCTTTCCTTCACTTAACACTTGTTGGTCCTGAGTTTTAGGTATACAACTAAAAAGTTTAATTTCCTGTTTCGTGGTAATCCCTAAACAAAATTCCAGAAATTAAACTGCTGCGGTGTTGTTTATGAAAAGTTCATGATGGAATTCATTACTCTTGTACGCATGCAAAACGTTAGTAATGAGCAACAACATAAAGTTTCGTAAAGAATGGAAAAAGCGAAAAGCAGAGAAAGAACTTCCGTAAATTCTTTTGTTGGTAAGTAAAATGACACTGTTCGGTATTAAATATGCAGTTGTGCGTAAAAGTTTCAGCTCGTAAAGACAAGTCACAAAAGCAAGCGTAATATCTAAATTCATGTGAATGCCTGCATTCAGACTCACATACTAGGGATGATAATTGTTTAGTATTTAAAAGCCCGGAACGCGGAAATGGTTCGAGAAATTATCTTACTTTGAAATAAATGAAAAAGAATTAAATTTTAAGTATGATTTTCTATTTAAAATTAAAGAAATTCCATAAACTTTTAAACTTGATTGCCCAAAATGTGTTTGGCGACAAAACTTGTACTATCAGTAGTGAGAGAATGACTTAAAACTCCTACGAAACGCAATAAGTAAAAAGTTTCCACCGAACAGGAATTTGTAAAAACTTGTTACTGTTTTCATAGGTTTATAGCTCAAAGTTTAAAGTTTTTGTTATGGTGTTTCTATGTCACGATCAGCTGTTTATCACTTGCAAGTTTTACTGAGTGAAATATCTCTGCGAGAAACTTGCAACTTCCGCTCCCAAGTGAAATGTTAAAACGCGCTCTCCCCCTCAAAATGCTTTGTGTAGCCGAACACTTTTCAGTAAAAATTTAATAAATTTCTTAAAAATTGTATGCTACAACTATGAAATAGCGGCCGATAAATTCAGTACTCCCAGTTTTATGCTATAGTTTTCTCTACATTTTGAAAACTGTTTTACCGAGTAATAAACGAAAATGAATGTATGTGTGCGCATTGTTCCACTTCGTAAACAAATATATGTTCGTCTGCCATTTGAGGAGCAGTGCTCACTAATAGTTTTATGGCCATTGTCAATGACCGTTTCTTTTTTAATCCCTAACGCAGATGTATATGCGTATAAAATAAACAGGCCTAGTGATGATTTGGAAGCTGGTTTTACGAAAACAATTTAAGGCAACAACTTATATTTTAGACAAATTTGCACTTGCACATTATTATGCAAAGCTTGAATCAGCTATAAAAATGCGAAAAATTTTCTAATAATTCTGCAAATAAATATTGAAATTTTGATGTAAACTTTGAAATTTGAAATTTCTTTTCATGTGGTCTCTGTTATGGAGTTCGCTATATTTTAAATGAAAATTATGAAAAACACAGTTTTTTTTTTATTTCGTTGAACGATATCTAATTTAATTTCACTACTATTATATTGAACACAACTGTATATTTGTAATCATAGTGATTTCATTGGAATTACACTTTTGTGTAGAAAATAAAGTTTAAGAAAAAGTTTTAGCTTAGAAAAAAGAGCATAAGTGTTATAAATAAACATAGAAGGCGTTCGCATAGAAATAAATAAATTCTTTGAACCAAGATAATCAGTAATTAATGGCAATAAATTTGTTTAATGAATCCAAGAGACGGTAAAGGACGAAAATAAATGTGGTAAGAGCATAATATACAATTTACTGAGCTGATTTCTATAACTAAAATTATAAAACTTCATTATCTTGTCACAAAAGGTTACAATCGTATTTTTAAAATGAAATGTTTCAACTAATTAGTTTAGTAAAAGTAAATAATTGTATGCATTGCTAGCTAAGAGATCATTTCCATCATCGTATGGCGTATAATTTATGTCCTCGTTCTCTTTTCCTAAGCGAACGTTTGTTTCGTTTTCATACGAATCGGTTTATGTTAAACGATAAAGGCGCGGGACGAAAACAGCTGATTCTTACGTAATGAATATGTAAGAAATGAGCATTCTATGTAACGGAAAGTTAGTGAAAAAAAAACCATGATTTGCAAAGCAAACAAAAACAAATTGTTAATTTCAAAACTTATATACATATTTACCACAAAATAGTGACCACTGTAGTTTATGGTGGCAATCTGTATGGCAACCCATCATACCAACCAACTCCTACGGTAGCTATAAGGCGCCACCTGTCTGGTAGCAGTGCCTTAGAGTTTTCAATCGGTTTGTGGGGAACAATGTATGGATGTAGGTATTTTGGATTTTCGAACCAGCCTTGGTAAAGCAGCAACCATAATTTAGGGTTGTAGAATTGCAAACAAATAAAATATTATGTTTTCAAATCTCTTTATTTTTTTAAGTGTATCTTAATGTGAATTCTAACATACCAACTCGGTGTTTCCAGCATTTCGAAATTTAGCGGATTAAAATTAAAAAAGCAAAGAATTTAAACTGATTCTTATAAGTTCCTATATAAACCAGAGTAGGGACACGACATCGAATGCAAAGTATCGATGCTGTACTTATTTAAAGTATCGGGTATCCGATGGTATCGAAACAAAACCACTCGATACTCAAAGTATCGATTCAAAATTGACACATAAATAAGCAGTTCAATCACGCAAAGTTGTACCTTAACCATTATTTACCCCTGCTAGGTTTGCATCTTCTTTTTCGAATCGGAGTGGAAGGTAGTGGGTGAAGGTACTCCGAGAGAGCGGAATGAAGGAAATCGCGTTCAGAGTTGTTTTAAAGTAAAAACTACATACATCTGAAAATTTCAATTTAAACTGAAATTTACATTCTATAGTAATTGATAAGGTGTTATAACTGCTTTATATTCAACTAGCTGACCCGCCGAACTTTGTTCCGCCTTAAAAGCACAAATCATACAGTCACCCTGGGTCCACGTTTAGGTCAATAAATTGGGACCCGGGTAAAATATCGAGGTGAAATATATCTTAAATTTTAGGAGAGACGTCTAGAGAATGATTATTGAAAGTTTCATTCATTTCTATAGAGTCGTTTTTGTGTGACGCGGGCGTTATGGTAAAAAAACCACATTTTTGGTCACATTTTTCCCACATTTTGGTAAATAACTCGGGAACTGGATGAGATATCCAAATGAAAGTTGTCCTAAATTTTAAGTTAGACGTTAAGTGATAGAATGGTGAAAGTTTCATGCAATTCTATTCAGTAGTTTTCGCGTGATACGCGCACAATCATACAGACGGACAGACAGACAGACAGACAGAGAAAAGTTCTAAAAATTGGTGATTTGGGTTCCGCTGGTCCAATAACGACCTCTCCTATCAGTTTTTCTTGAATATCTTCAATGTACAGACATCGACCTGTTACAATTTTATTATATGTAAAGATAATTTGGGTGTTTTATGTCCTCACGTTCAATACTGCAATATTTTAATTTGATTGTTTTATTATTGAATACAACGCACCCTGTGTGGTTTGCGTGTGTGTGCAGATTCGGAGTAAGTTGCGCTAGTAGTAGACATACTTATACCATGACCTTAACATTGGTATGTTGCGCTAAAAGTAGAGGTTTTGGCTTGTTCTGGAATTCTGGACATCCTTATATTGGAAATAATACTTTATATACGAGTATATACATATTTATTTATATCATATAATGCTTATTATTATATTACACTTCTTGATATCTACCAAAAGTTTCTGCGTTCAGGTAGTTTCTTGCCATGTTCACCAATTTTGCCTTTAATGAAATTATTTAAAATGGTTTTCTCCAAATATATAAGCCGAAATTAAATACACAGAAAGGTTAATTATGTTACAAAAATGTTTTCAGAATTCGCGTAATGACAAATTTTAAAAAAACATTTTCAGAATTTTAAAACTTTTTTAGAGTGTTTAGTTTGTAGCCCATTCATTTTATTAAAGAAAAAAATGTGTATTTTCATTGCGATTTTCTTTTTCACATGTTGCAATAAGAATGATTATCGATCAACAGAAACTCTGAGATACCTTCCTTCGATTGCCGCCACAAGTTAGAAAGGGACAACCAATACATCAGTGTCTTTGGTCTACTAGTTTTTTCCTTTGTTAATTGCAACATTTTCCATAGATTCAACACGATACCGGGATATAAGTACTCGATGCCAAAAAGTATTGCTACAAAAGTATCGAGTACAAAATATAGGAGAGGGCAAAAGTATCTATACGGTATCGAAATTCGTTACCCTAAACCAGGGACATAACAGTTAAAAGTTTTATCGAATAAACGTTGCTTCATAATAATTATTAAAATTTATTTTTCAAATAAGAGTTATACGTTAACGTTTATTTAATTTTTTTGGGGATAATATTTATTTTTACGTTGCTGCATAACTGTTATTGATGAGAAGTACTTTTTTCGTTGCCAAAAAAAATTTTTATTTGAAATAAATTTTTGTATTTCTTTCATAACACTTTTTAGAGATATATAGCATATATTTTTTCTCAGCAATCATCTTATCAACGTTTATGTTTTCGCTATAAAATAACCGTTGTTAATTCATACTTTACTTTAAATGGCCAGTTAACCGCCAAGCCGATTTTGACGGTCCAACATATGTAAATCTGCAGTCTTTTTTCATTGCAAATTGGTGCCATATGAAGACACCACGGGATCGGAAATCGGTATGCATAAGAATATCTTGAGGGCATCTTCATTCATTCATGGCCTATCCAGCGAAGAACACAGGATTCCTCCATAATCCAAGGACTCTTTACCACTAGGTCGTTATTATCAATTTTCAATTCCCTGATCAGAAAAAATTTCTTGAATACATCGTTATTCACGCAGGTCAGGATAAGCACCCAACCGTTGGAGACTGATTTAAATCTTAGTGTATAGAAATATGGTTTTCAATAGTACAAAGCCACCATCGGCGGAAGAGATATCTTAGTACGTTTTAATTCAGCTCTTGCCAGTGTTAAAGGAGCTTCATATATGCTGCTAAGTATCTATCTATGAATCTCACTTTCTTCCTTATACGGCTATGCCATGGTCTGCGGGACCTCTTTTTGAAGATGTATAGGAACAAAATTATCCCACCTTTGTCTTCTGCCATAATTAGATATCCTACATTTTGATAATGTGTATTTTCTTCTTCAAAAGTATCTCTATCAGTGTAATTTCTATCAAACAAAGGAAACAAGACGCGTTGGAAAACGGTAGTAATTGAAAAATATATACATACATATATATATTTATTATCTAGAAACTATTATAAAATAAATGCAAAAATTTATTTCAAATTTATATTTTTTTTTGGGCAACGAAAGGAAGTACATATTTCTCATCCAAAACAGTTATCAACGATAAAAATAAACGTTGACAAATAACTCTTATTTCAAAAATAATTTTTTTTCTTCATTGAATAATTGTTATGAAGCAAGGTTTTAAATAAATTTTAGAATTCGAGCAACATTTTTGATACAAAAATTTCAGTTATTTTTGGCTCTGATATAAACTACAAATGACAACATAAATTTGACAAATACTTTCCTCTTCTTCTTCAAAATAACGTTGAGAACGTAAGTTCCAAAAATGATAGAGAATACGACTTCTAGACGAAGTCGTAAAGAGACGAATATAGAATAGTCCCTTTAATTTCTGTTGGCCATTTAACTTCTACCTTCTCGAGCGATTTTGATAACTGACTAACTTCCCATTTAAACCCAAAACAACGCAACTTCGAAAATCTAACGACGCACAGTGAGAATTGGTACTAATTCATCAGCGACGCAACTTCGAAACGACGCAAAGCGAGGTATTGGTGTACACATGGTTTTTGTTTACACTTGCGGTACATGAAAATTGTTTATATTTACAGGATTTTTAATTTATTTACATTTTAAATTATCTACATTTTGCTTTTACCACAGTTATCTTTGTCAATTCTGTTTAGTCGATCATACATATCCATATGTGTAAGTCAAGTTTTTTGCTATTGAAATGTATGTTTAAAAATGTTAATGTTTTTCTTTTCGTAGTTTCCTGATGATGACTTCAGGTTGAAGTCGAAATATCGAAAAAAAATAAATATTTGAATACTACTAAAAAAGAAGTTTAGTCCAAAATCTGGCCTAAAGCTCAATAAAAATTATCAAATTATATTAACCAAGGCTATTAAATATTATATTTGTAAACTAAAAAACCTTCTCCTGTAAAATTTTATTTTTGTTGGTTACACTAAAATTGCTGTTAGGGCTTGATATACTCGCTAATATTTAGTATTGAAATCATATGTGTGAGGGAGGCGGAGCATAAAGCGGGACGGAAAGAAAAGGGAAGGGGCTTAGCGTTTGCAAGCGATCTAATGAATATCCTGCCACTACAAAAAGGCAACAACAACAAGCAAGTATGAGAGCAGTACTAATGAAGTGATAGAAATCTAAAACTTCTGCTTGTGAGGAAGAGAGAAAAAAGATAAAAGGAAGAAGCTTAGAATGGGAATTCCTAAGCTAACGAAGGACGTGAAACAATTTTTCATATTTCGGAAAGTCCTTTTTTTAGCAGGAAAAAAACTGCCAGATTTGCTCACTTGGTGTTTTAGTTAAAACTTTAAAGCGAAACTGTAAATTTTTTTTGTGTTGGACTAGGAAAAACTAAATTCTTACAAATATTCAGTCAGTTTTATAGCAATAGTTTCAAAAATATAAGGCACATGGTTTAAATCAACTGTGGCACCAAAGTATACTTCAGAGTAGAAACTTCATAAAGAATTTTTCTGACCAAAAAATACTTGCTTGGCCACTGACAACTGAAGCACTCTCTCAACCAACGAAAATCCCGCTCTATAAGGCGCATATCGTGTCCATCCTGCTTAAGAAAGTACTTCGATTTGTGACTCACTCTCGAAAACAGAACAAACACAGCAGGGTGTTTACCTTTAGGGACCTTATATACAGTGTTGCCTGACCGAGAGTGTTAGTTCGAGATAACAACAGTAAAACCTAATCAAACTGAACCCCTACAAAAATTCAAGATGTAAAAATTTTGATCAAAAGAAATGAACTTTACTTTATCCACAACATACACAACAAAATTATAGCATCTTTGCTTTAAATTCAAAGTTTCGCAGCAATATTAGATATCGCTTTAAGCAGTGGCAATAGCGCATAAATGTACTCTAAGAAAAACTTTTATCTTGCACAAACCATAACGAAGGCGTGTCCCTGAACACAGGAACGGTGCAAATGTTCTAGCAAAAGTGAACTACTAGTTATCCGTACACCGTACACCCATAGCACCAATAACACCAACAGCTATAACAAACTCAGACAACAAATATTCATACAAACAAAGGCAAAGAAAGTACACAACCATACAGCAGAAGATACGAAATAAGTTTAGCTGTGTCAGTAGCATGACGCTAATGGAGCGTGTCTAATGAGTGCAGCTTAAAACGGAAAAAGCACCCAAAATTGATGGCATTGGCTAGGCAAGAATGAGCTGAAGCAGCACAAACTAAAAAAAAATTGAAAATACAGAATATAAGTAAAACAGGTTTAAATCAATGTCGAGCAAAACATATTTGTACTTATGGCCAAATGGGAACACATAAAGTATACATACAGTTTGAATGAAAAGTTTTTTTTTACACTGTAATGTTCGGATCTTTAACAAGTTTTGTTTTAGATAGATATCAGCTGTTGACAAATCCCTCAAACAGAAACTTTAAAATTTCATGCAAAACCTAGAAAAATTATGGTTTTTATTGAAGGTTTAAGATTAAGAATTAGAAATGTTTCCATACAGTTATAAAGTTTTTTTACAAACTTTTTTTTCCAATTATTATACCAACAATTATTCCGCACTAAATAAAGTTCTACTGACATTCTCAAAAGTGTACTTTACCTACTTCTGAGCGGAGACACAGAACATGTGCTTATCAGATGAGAAGTCTTTCTTTGATAAACTAGAAAACTTATATCGAAGGCTCACTAAATATATTAAAACTGAAACAGGTCGATGTCAGTACTTTGTAGATATTCAATGATCATTTATTAGCTCATAAAATCCAAAGCAACAGCTTTTCAAATTTTGGTCTGTCTATCTTTATGTTTGGATGCCTATCACTCCAAAACTGATCAACAGAATAGCGTGCACCTTTTAACGTTACAATAATAGACGTCTAATTAAAACTAAACATAACTAAACATTCCCACAACAGCCGGTTCTATCGCACCGGAATGACCCGGGTTTTTTCACCCGGCCAAGGGCTGTTATTTCAGTGTAACCCTGTCCAATCTGGGGCAGGGCGAAGCACTGTTAACAACAACAACAACAACAACGTCTAACTAAAAACGTAAGATATCCCTAATATCGATAGCTGGACCGATTTCGACCGTGGCCCAGAAGAACGCCTTATCTCACTTTATCGCAGACTCTCTTTTTTCCACAAAAAAGAAATATGTCATTAAAGAGCGCCCTATATTAGTGCGTTGCACTAAAATTCTCTATCTCAGCATTTGAATAAAAAACTTTTTCTGAGCTAGGGATTTCTTGAATCCTGAAATAGTGTGTTCTTCCTACTTTATTTATCTATAGGGCCTGAAAAGTCAACTTACTATGGTTTATTTACTTCACCAAAGCTGAAAATAAAAAGATCCCTCAAGCTAACCGTCTGGCTCTATTAAAATTAGGGAAATCGAATTGATCACGTCGTGGTGGCCGAACCAGCAGAGACCATTATCAAAGTAACGAAAAAAGCACAAAGTAGCTCAAGGAAAACTTCTGTTATGTAGTAACTATGCGAGACATTTTCGAGTCATAGAAGTAATCGATAATTACTGGCATATTTGTCTCTCATCACGTACCAGCACCGCTGAATAAGCTGTATGGTTTCAACCACTTCACTTTCTGCCACTTCTCGAGAAGCGAGGCGGTATGGTGTCAAGCATACAAGCCTGCAATTTCCACAAGGCATATATGGAGTGCTTGAATCGAACTCTTTCTATAAGCCATTCCTTCGGACGCGGAAGGGCAAGCCTTGCAATTTGGCCCATTTCATATAATGAATAATAAACGAATTCATAGTGATGGTAAAGCCCTCTAGATTATGGAGAAAAGCGTTCATAAGTGATTCTTAGTCCCTTCTTTTTAACCGGGATGATGATAGAGAAATAGTTGCAGCAAAAATCTTAAGAAGACTATAAAATTACTGGGGTGTACTTATGTACACACTTTATTCAGCGTCGTAGGCCTAGATAAAAAACCCTTTAGGAACGAGTAAAAGGCAAAACCGAAATTATGCTATGTATAATAAGAGCTTTACCCATTACCAATACCTGTCTACCCTTCAGCGTCTAAGTCAATACTCAAAACTCCTTTAACAAACTGCACAATACAGCCGCGCTATATATGTATGCAAGTGGGGTTAAGAAGAAACCTAGACTCGAAGAGGCGTGCAATAGTAATGCAATCGTCAACAACAAATAAGATCAAATAAAGTAAAAATAAAAACAAATAGAGTTTCCCACAAGGAATTAGATGACTACACTTAATTGCAATAAAAATTAAACTAAATCAGTGTCCTTAATCCTTGAATTGATGTCTACATTTTTCCTTTTTTTGTGCGGAACCAACCTACCCGAACTTTTTTCGCTTTGTTTGCAATCGTAATATGTCTTAGCATTTCAGCTAGCCATTTTTTTTCTTGGCTTCCTTTAATCGAAGTAGGCGGGTTTGCTGTAATGATGATAATGACAGGACATTGTTGTGTGCCGTTATGTCGCCAGTTCAAATCACAGGCCCAAAATAGACTTAGATTTAAAAAGAAAAAAGTAAGGAAATGGCTGTTTTCGACTGTATATATTATAACTTTCATGAATACGCATCACGGTTCTCAGTGTCCGATTCTTACTAACAATTAGTACAAACAAAGCAAACCTGTTAATTTAAAGATACATATCCCAAACCTCATTTATCGGAACAATCGATTGTATGGGAGCTATGCTTTGTATTGCTCCGATCTTACTGATTCCGACAAATGATTGATCTTATGCAAAATGGCGGCTCCATACCAAATTTCATCAAGATTTCTTAAAAACTGAGGGACTAGTTTGCATACAAACGAAGAGACGGACAGACGGACATGGCTAAATCGACTCAGCTCATCGCCCTGATCATTTCGGTATACTTATTGGTGGGTCTATCTCTTCTTCCTCTCATACTTACAAACATCGGACCATAGTTATAATACCATTTCATGTTCATGAAAGGTATAAAAATGGCATGTTGACTATGACATTAGCAAATCGACGTATAACGCATCTAGAAATGTTATAGAGATTTATGTATAAATATGTATATATATGGAAATGTTAAATAGAGCTCACGACAACGTCGCTGTCTTTTACAGTATGCGTTGATAGATTATTGGCACGCAGCTTCTGTACTCTAACAATGGCGAGCGCAAGCAAAGCAGTCAGCTGGTTAAGACAAATTCTAACAAAATTATTGACGTTTTGGCTATACTTCTTTGGAAAAAGGTGACTTATAAATACTTATAGCATCTATTGTAGCTCCCTAGCAGTGATCGGTAATACTATTTATGTTCAGTTTAATTAGCATAAGAAGCTCCGGAAAGCTCTATAAAACTAAAGAACTCGAATTGCTGGTTTCTATGTACAGCATTTTGTATGCTCAACCAGATACTATGAAAGCAACTATTGCTGACATACATATGTACTCATGTTTTTCTGCATTTTCTATTCATATTTTGCAACTTATCAATTTTTGGTTTGCTGATTTTCTAAATTTCCAAGTTTAGTTTAATTTTTTTTGTTTATATATTAGTTCTCCTATATTTCTGGGAGATAAAACTTTCAATTAATTACATTTGTTCGCAACTGTAATTCGGCCAAACAATGTATTAAATTGAGCTAGTCATAAATACACATATGTGTACAGATAGAAATCTATTGTTCTTCGATGCCAACGGTTCTAGGTTCAAGTACCAATTGATGTAACATGGAAAATGAATGTCTGTTTAGGCAAATCTTCTGACTAATTTTGGTCCTAAAAACATTCTTAACAAAAATCTATCGGTTGTTCGAATTTGATAAAAAAAAAACTTTAGGTGGCTCCGACTTGTAGGAAATCTTAAAGGTAGCGCACGAAAATTGCTGGAAGAGCTCCTCAAAAAGTTTCTGTGTTACTTTCTTTTTTTTTGGGCGTGTCACCGCCTACATACAAAAGTAGAAATTTCGAAGTTTTTTAAAATATATATTTCTAAGTTAAAGTATTATATCAGATACGTATTAGGTGGGAGTGAAATATATCGGCTATTGGCTACCCACCCACTATTTCAGAAAATCTATTTGAATGGTCATTTATTGGTAAAATTGGCAAAGCGTTTGTGATATCTATTATATAGATATGCAAATATATCTCTTTTGTAACAAACTTTGGCTTCAAAGGCCTCCGTAGCTCCTGAGCCGATTTTCATCAAATCAGGTATAGATTTACAAGATTACTTAACTTAAAATATAAGTTACATTTTACTTCAATATACTTAGGAGGCGTGCTAATTATTGGATACTGCATATCTTTGAAAGTATTCGTGCTAGAAGATCGAGATTCGGGAGGAATTAAGTGAGCTTGGCTATTAAAAGGCAATACAGAAATTACTTTTGTCGCAAAAACCAACAATAACAAAAACAACAACAGGTTGGCTACTATATCTCAGAAAATTGACGATAACGGAAAGGGGGCGTTGTGATTCCCATACAAATGGAACATATGAATGTAAATATCTTTGAGATTGATTATGTTAAAACAAAAAAACTCGGGAAAGAGTATTATGAGGCTAATCTTAAAAACCGCAAGGAAAATGTGGATATATTAAATGGACGTACCTCCCATACAAATGGAAAGTTTCAATGTAAATATAAATGAAAGTGCTTATGTTCATCTTCTTCTCGTGAAGGAGTAATACAAAAATAGTTTCCAGTAACTAAAAAATAATTTTTTTTTGTATAGAAAGAGAATCCCTGGAAATGTTCATAATAGCGAATCGAAAGTTATTACGAGGATATGTCGACGAAATAATATTGAAATTTTGAAAGTTTAAATAATTTTCCTGAACATAGTGTAAGCTTTGAAACTTCTTTTATGTGGTTTCTATTAAGGAATTCGATATATTTTTTAATGAAATGCAGCGTAGAAAAAACTTGTAAAAACTCAGTGATGTGTAGTTAGTTCTTCTTATGATCTGAGCAAAGTGTGTTTTTTTTCGAGTTGATCGCTGTTTAAATCTAAATGTGCGATGCGTAGTATGTAACATACACGCATCAAATTATACACACAAATAACAATAGAACAATAAGTAATAGCGAAATATTAGCGCAAATAGAAAATCACTGAAGCAATTGTAATTTTGTTTCAGCCGCGAAAACTTTGCCCGCAAAAGACACTTTCTCTAGTCAAATACAAATAAATGCCCAAATATAAAGATATGTTTGAATGTGTGTGACTCAAAACTTTTAAACAAATTAACGATGTATGTACTTATGTATGGTTGTTTTTCATTTAAAACAAAATCTTTACAATCATCATCTGTACTTGGTACTACCCCGTTGTGAAGCACCAAACTAGTCAGGAAATATACCAGTATACACCTGTAAAAATTCCACCAGTAAAAATTCAAAGTTATGCAAACTGCTAAAATGTCCAGATTTGGAAAAATCCGAATAAATCTCCTTATTTAAATTTGACATTTTTCCTCACTTGGACTCTAATTAGTGACCGCGCCCATTTGAATTGAGTACTGAGCCCAACGGCATGTAAATAATTTCCGCTTACCATGATTGAACTAAAGTTATTTGGTCTATTTTGGGATTGGTGTATTTCTCTTCGAAATCTGACAACTGACATCTTGCAGGACATTGCCATGTTAAAAATATCAGCTATTTATATTTGAAAAAGGCATTTGGCTGACTGGTTGGGCTTGGTGTGCGTATTTGGTTTGAAGAAGTGTACAACTTGTTGGTTTGATTGCAGGGTATATACATTTTGACTGCGTGTATGTCAGTCTGATTGGTGTGTTTGTAAAGTGTACGGATTCTGTCTCTCAAAAGTTTGAATCACATGGAAAACAATAATCCAACGCGTTCAGTAGACTACACACATTTCTCAGAAATGTTTGAGTTACATATAGAAATAAGTAAACAAAAACAATTACGAACATTTCCATCTACATATCGCACATGTGTACTTTTAGCAATTTACTGCTCTTGGCTTTGTAAGGGAAATGTCCTTTGTAACTAAACAAAAGTACTTGGGAAACTTTTCTAACAAGAAAAATTATTTCGAATACATAGATACTATTTGCCTTGCTTGTCTAAAGAGATTTTTGAATTTAAAAAAAAATAAGAAAGCGGAACAAATTTCAAGCGCTTACCATAGCCGTATTTCAATTATTTAGCAAATCACTTCGGACCGACAGTAAAATTACCGATAAATCACACACCGATCTTCGATGTTCAAAAGGCATCCAAAACCAGATATCCATGCCTTGTCCTGATAAAAGCCGGGCAGTTGAGAATGTAGGAACTCGATGATTCTTCCACCTCGTCATGCTCCATGCAGCTTTAACAGCTGGGATTATCGAGCATATTCAAACCTACGTCGGGCTCTGTCCCGTTAACACTACGATCATCATGGAGAGATGGACCTTAGAGAACTACAAAGATCGTTTGGTGGATACAACAGGCCAGAAGGACCTCTACACCTGGAAAGACTGCGCACTTAGCTGCTCCGAGGCCCACCTTAGAAGAAGTAGACTGGAGGAAGCGAGCGGAACTCCCTAGTCTCTAGAGTAAGCTATATCCGGTTCACGGATACTCGCTCTGTCTTAAAGATAAGTATGATAATTTCCAGTTATGTATGTTAAAGCGCTGAGCAGCATCCCATCCACCGCATCCTTGATGGGGCAACGTCCGCTAAAATGCCTAACCTTCCCAGTTATTGCGAGCTCTTCTGACTGAAAACACTACCGCTCCAGTAAGCTGTCAAATCTAGTTTTGAGCCACCCGTAACCAGGTGCGCCAAACCCCAGCCCCATTGATGATATAAGCGGAAAAATTGGCAACCAGAACATAGTCAAGCGAGTAGTAGTCTGTCCTGCTAGGGATGGTTTAGAAGCTAGATAGAATGCTGGTGTGCTGAAGTTTATGTCCAGCGTCTCCAACAATAGTTGTAGCCCGAGCTGCGGCTATCTTTCCAGCAATGTCAACTCGATACAGATTCAGCATAACATTCAATGCTAGAGTAGGAGTTGGGCGCATGACCCCAATGGCTCCAACCAGAGGCATTATCTGCGATAAGCCCATCTTTTTGATGGAAGATAATAGGTTTCACATCCACATCGTACAGCCAGTGCACCACCCTTGGAGAGAGTCCTTAACGTCATAGCCAATTGCCGACCTACAGCAGAACAAATCAACCAAAGCCGGCTTAGCTCTGTCCTCTACACTAAGATTACAGGACACTTCCTGCCAAGAATAAAAGCGAGGTACTTTCCACTGTCAGAAAGCACCAGGTACTCCTCCGATAGAAGGTGGCTAAAATTCAAGTATCTTGTATCTTTTTGTGAAGAGAATTAGTGCCGATGTACTTGGGTTGACAGACAATCCTGAAGATTTGAACCACACAGTCACAAAACAGAGGTATCCCTGCAGATCGTTCCCTATGAAATTTAGAAAATTTCCAAAGGCAAGAGTTTCCAGGTCATTAGTATGGTCCACCACTTGACATCCTCTATTTTCGAAGTCCTGGAACAAGTCAATGACGACTATGACCCCAAAAGGGGAGAGAAAACACCACCTTGCGGTGTATGCCTCTTCTCTGAGCCCCAGCGCCTTCTCCTTTTGTAAGCGTGGGCCACCTCTAAGTTTTACAACTGAATGGAGAGCCGTTTCAGTTCATGTTGAGATCCCCAAAACCGTTCTCTTCATGAATCCTGCTGGGTGTGTGCAGATCAGTCAGGCATTCCAAAATTTGTAAAAGAAACGATTAGAGACTGATTGGCCTGAAGTCCTCGGGAGATACATAAAATCATTTTTTCCTGTTTGGAATAAAGGTAACTTAAACCTAATTCTAGGAATTGGGAATATAGCCCAACCTGGAGTAGATAGTAGCCAGCCATCTCCAGGAAATCCCAAGAGATCTCTGTAGTTGCACAGTAGTTATGCCATCGGGCCTCGGCTTAACAGATTTAATGTCCCATACAAGCTGGCTTGCTTATATTTTCTGTAAATTGGCGTGAGGGTGTTTAATAAAGACTCCAAAGGTCTTTACTAAGACCGAAAAGTTCACTCGGAATGTTGGCGATCATTTCATTATTTCCACGCTGTTATCAACAGAAAAAAATTCTAAATATTTTGATGTCATGTTAAATTAGTTATGCAGAGTTGTGTTGTATTATGCTCAATCATGTTGTGTTATTTCATCTCATTGAAAGATATTTAATGTTATGTTATGCTATTGTAATGTGATTTAATATTTTATGTTATCCTATGTTAAAATGTGTTATATTCTGCTGTCCAAAATTATGCTGTGTTTTACTATCTTCCACTACTTTTCTGTTTATTTTGAATAACGGCAAAAATACTTCGTTAAGGTTTGGGACTTGGATCCAGTAAGATAGCATTTCCGGAAACTGGCCTGGTTGCCGCGGTAGTGATTTGATTAACCCCAATTATCCTTCGGCCCCAGAAATTATGTTGCCTTTTACGACACGCATACGCGCTATATTCTAATCACCTAACCCGCTGGAGTGATGCTCTAATGTTCTACTCTCCCTTTCCGTTTCTTTACTTGACTCTCCTGTTTTAATTGTGCATTGTCAAGACAAAAAATTGCCCGAAATCTTTAACCCAGATAACCACCAACACAAATTCGCTTAAGTTCATTGTTTCAATTAATTTTTACAAATTTTTCTCATTAGCTGTGGTCAATTTAAGACAGTTTATCTCTGAACCCAAGTTCTTTGCATGAACTTTTCAATTAGTTTTTTTTTCTCCACAACACTTGAGTGAATTCTCTAGTCTTACAACGCAATCTGTACTTAGCAATAGGGTCAACAAATAATAATAATCCAATCATATTGTAACATCCGCAGAGCCACTAAATAGCTGCTTCCTGATTGCCCAGTTAATGCTGATATCAGCTCAAGCAGGCAGGCAGATACTTCGAAGGAAGAAAGCAATGCAATGGTTTTGAACGAACGCTGCATTCACGACGTCTCATTCTCATTTATGTCTAGAAACTGACATTTTATATTAGCGGAAAACCAAACGACGACATCCGTCCTGTACGATGATTCGCGACGTGCGGCATGGACTTTTGCTGTTTCGTAGAGCCGCTAAGGGGCAGTAAGAGCAGTAAAGTGTTTCCAAGAGCATCAGCTAAGAAGATTAAAACGGGTGCTCATTGCAGCATGCAACATGCATCAAATGTTGGCGTCGACGATTTATCGCTGCCAACGCTACTTCAAGTATTTCACTATATATTTTTTTTTTTTCGCTTTTCTGATTTTACCAATTTTTTTTACTCTTTCGCTTTTAATTCTCAACAGAGGCGTACATTACTATATTTGAAGAGAGGTGCTGATTGCTTGTCTAGAAGGATATCGTAAACTCCTGCGAGCTAGGGGTTGAGAATATGCCCGAGGTAATGACGTGCAACTCGATGGTTGATCTACGGATATGATGCCTCTCACCTTTTATTCCAAATCTCAATGGGTGCCATGACCTAGATGGTTGCACTGGTCATACCAAGTCGCTATCACCACAGTCGTGCAATACCGCAAGGGAGTACCGGACCGTGCCGGGTTCATATCCCAGAACCTTCGTTACAAACAACAACAAAAACAGCAATGAGATAACGAGTGTTTGAGGAGCTTGCAATTAATATATGCTGTTGTTGTTATTGCTGATGCATCACTGACAATCATCGAAACGTAATATTACAATGGAAGGGTACCATAGTTTTTTCGGAGTAAGCATGGAGAATATTAAAAGGCAGTTCACATCTTGTGGGGTAAGGGAAGAAATTGACCGTAATAGTAAAGTGTAACCTGTAGTGGGTGAATCGCTGGGCAATCAGGCAATCTCAGTTTCGGTATTGTGGTCACTGACTCCGTCAGGCATGCCTTCGCCGTGAAAAACGAAATAAGCTTTGGGTCCCAGAACACAACGATTGTTGTTGTTTAGAAATAATTTCTTCTTTAAATCTTTGAATAAACTTTGTGTGAGCAACTCAGTTACTTAAATAAAATTTTGCAATTCTTTGCACTTAGTGGGGTCACGGACCTCACCATTATTTCCCTATTTACTACCATGCTGCACCGGCGTCTGAGTAGCGGTTCTATTGTTTATTAACGTCAGTTGTGCTGTGTGTTTATGTCTTACTTCTATGACTTTTTGTCTTGGTTTTCCTTTTACTTTTTTTTTTTACTTTTTTTTTTCTTATTGCTGTTTCTTATAAAATTTCTTATAGCTTTTCTTCGACGTGCACATGCTCTTATGCACTTACTTACATACAAAGTTTGGATATCATATTGCTACGGCAGCGTTTGTGTCTGCTGCTTCTTACAGTGTCTACGCTTCATTCAATTTCTCTTTACATTTTTATCTTCTTTTGTTGTTGCTATTGTTCAGTTTAAATTTTCATCATTAATCGATTAGTGAGCATACTCTGAATTCTTTTTTTTTTTTTGTTTTTGCTTCAGTAGTGCTTTTATACTTTGAGCTCATCTTTTAAGAAATTGATTGTCTTTTTCTTGGAGCCATTGTTGCAACATTGTGCCGTTAAGTACTACTTACAGCTCTTGGAGTGTTATTGTTTTACACATCAGCGTGTGTTTATGTTTTTGAAAGATAATTTGCTAGCGATATTCCGAATATTTCGAATATCGAGTAAGGTGCCTTTTAATAGGTCAATAAAAGTATATGATAACGATGTGGATTGTATAGTTCTTGTATATATTACTATAAGGGTGTATTCAAAAGCTGCGAAAGATACAAGTAAGAAAGTCTAACTTCGGCTGTAGACGTAAATTAAAGGTGGGGTGCAATAAAGCCGTAGGCGATAAAGTCATATGGCCCTATTTCTGAACAAATATTAATAATAATTAATTAATTATATGGGTTTTTCTCCACAGTGATTGTGAAATAAAGCCCTTATGGCATTATTGCACTGTAGTAATATCACGTATGCAGAAGCGTGCATTGCGACAATTTTAAGTTCAAAATTTTCATTTTGCTTTATGATATGAATTTAAAATATTTAGTCTCATTTATTAAACAATTATTAAAAACCGTAGACGAAAATTTGGAATAAAACCTTGCGCTATTTTTAATTCTAAATTCTCATTTTTTAAATAAATAAATAAAGAATTGACTTGATATATACCTCCGAAAAGGTTAATGCAGAGCTTCTCTACCAACTTGTTCTGCTTCTAATGTTTCCTACAAAATGGTGGGAGCTACAGTTTTTTGCCCATTCCGAACGACATATGCAAAGCAGGTGAATTATTGCTAAGAAGCCTTCTATGGCAGAAGTACACTCGGAGAGTTTGCCAAACCACTGCCGAGGGGCGACCACCATCCCTACATATAATAAAATTGTACGAGGTCGATGTCTGTGTGTTGCAGATATTTAAGAAAAAATGGTAGGAAGGATCATTATTATGCTAATAGAAAAAACTTAACAGTTTTTAGAATTTTTGTCAGACTGTCTGTATATTTTGTCGCCCATCACTTAAAAAATGCTGTATGGAATTGAACTTAACTTTCGGCGATGTCGACCAATGTATTTATCAAACGAAAGGTGATTACTACTGTATAGCGAAAGTAAAATGTACAACAGGAGGTCATATGAATATGAGGGCAGTTTGAAAAATCTGTCAATAATGAATTCAATACTGTTAAATTCGTTACTTGAACGACTATTGTAAATATTTGAGTTTAAAAAAAATGGAAAAAAGTAAGTGCGGTGGATAAATAATGTAGAGACTTTACGCCGTCAGTGTCAGTTTAAAAATACTTAATTGAGTTTGGTTGTAAGAAAAATTCACGAAAGAAATCATTGATAAGATCCATGATTTTGCACTTCATTATTTTCCATTGCACTTTAAGGCACACGTTTTACCAGACATTGAGTTTTTTGCTATCAAAGCATACTGCTGCGATTCAATACTGGGACCGCATCTGAGGAGCAGCCATATATGTGTGTTGTTTGTATTTTGTAGTGACAACACATTTCCTGAAGGATTATGGCAGTATTACAGAATAAGATGGTCTCACGTCTCTGAAACAATTCGTTTAATTATAACATAATTGACATACGTAAGTATTGAAATGAGATTAAGTATGAAAGGTATCATATTCTTTTATTAGAAAGCTTTGTGCCATTGACTTGGTGGCTGCACCGGATGAAAGAGTCAAACTCAATCACCTTCGCCACTCTTGCTTCCAAGTCATTAAACGCGGTTTTTATATCGAATTGGTGATAGGCTTCAAAGGTTTATTGTATGAATTTTTAGGACAAAGCACCTACTTTGCTTTCGCCATGGTGCTGTATGCTTGGCTTTTGTTTTTATCCATTCTTCTTCTATTCGTTATTATACTTGTAACCAATGCTCTGGTTTTATGTTATTGGATTATGGTTCATCTTTTACGAATTAGTTTGAGGAAGAAAGGTGGCTGTTTTCGAAATAGTTCTATAACTATAGCTTTTATATCTTTGTTGCTTTTTAAATCTTTCTATTGAAACAAAACAAAAAAAAACATAGAAATCAAGAACAACAGGATCAATTGCAGACATTATTATTAAGGAAAATGGAAAACATTTTCCATTCAATATAATTTTTACGTATCAATAACTAAAGAAATTATATATATATTAAACATGTTAGCGCAACCAGAAATCTTCCAATTATATAAACATACAAACATTCTTTATTAAAATCCGAATCTTGCTTTGGAAAGCGAAAAAACCATTAGAGATACTACATTTATATGACAATGACATCTTCATCGAGCTAATGAGAACATTAGTTAGTAAGCAAAATATTGAAATCAGACCAATTAGTTAACGTTGGTAAAAAAGCCATGACGAAACACCATAAATACAAATTTTTGGAAGTTCAAAGAAAACTTTCGGATTTCCCAGCAAGCATGAAAGTTCATTTTCCATGCTAGCAAATAATCGGTAAACGGCGAAGGAAAGATTAGCGTTCAACGGACAAACGCAAAAGTAAGGCAAGAATTTGAACTAAGGATGTGAACTCAAACGCCTAAAGCTGATGTCTGTGAGTAGAAATTAAAAAAAAAACAAGTTAGGAAAGGGCTGTCTTCGACTGTGCCGAAGACTTTATCCCTTTCATGAATACGAATCACGGTTCTAAGTGTCCGATCCTTACTTACAATTAATACAAACTCTGCAAAAGTGTTAATTTAAAGATACATATCCCAAACCCCATTTATCGGAACAATCCATTGTATGAGAGATATGCGTTGTATTGCTCCGATCTTGCTGATTCCAACAAATGATTAATCTCATGCAAAATGGCGACTCTATACCAAATTTCATTAAGATATCTCAAGAACTGAGGGACTAGTTTGCGTACAAACAGACAGACGGACATGGCTAAATCGACTCAGCTCATCGCCCTGATCATTTCAGTATACTTATTGGTGGGTCTATCTCTTCTCCTTCTCATACTTACAAACATCGGACCAAAGTTATAATACCATTCCATGTTCATGAAAGGTATAAAAATTGAGGTGTGAGAAAATGAAAAAAATATGTGCAATGTTGAAGGAAAGCAACGAAGGAATCCACCAGAGCATACAACTTTCGTTGGCATAGCGTTTTGTCACAAAAATAATGAAAGCAGGACTTGAAACAATTACGCTTCAGAGATTGTCAATAAAGTAATTTGCCTTTTGGAATTTGTCCTTGCCAAGCAACGGCAAACCTATTTGGTGGTTGGCAGTAATTGTAAATATGTCCATAGGTACAGTGAATTTAAGATTACACCCATCAGGAAAAATTTATGTTTTAGAGGCATGTGTGTTGTACACAAGAAAGAGCAAGCTAAAACAAAACAAAAAAGTAGTTCTAATTTTGTAGGAAATTTTAGATAAATTCTTCGTCCAATTGATGGTGGAATTGATTCCAAATGGAATGCTTTGGTTCCGCTAACACAGTTTCTTAAGCAGGCGAGTTTAAAAAAGTATGTCAACACATTTTAACATTTTTTTATTTTTTAGAAATATTAATTTTTCGTACAGGGAATTTTTAAATATGAGTAAATTTGTCTGTGAGTATGAAGCTTTGAGTGTTAAGATTGTGTGTTTATATGCGCTTATAAGGACATACGTTTACAGCACTTACTTTTATATAGCAATTATATAGTGTAAAGTAAATGAAAAGCTCCTCAAGGACTTACAAATGAAATAATTTTTAACAGCTGAAAAAGAAATGCTAGGAACTTATATACACCCACATACAGATATTGACACACACAGTTGTAATTTTACATAAACATTCCCTGTAAAAATATTGTGCTAGATTGAGTTTTTACCGTTTAATTAATTTCGCTTACAGTGGCCCATAATTGACACCAACTTGTCGCTTAGGGGTATCTATATGTAGTTTATGTGATGCTTAATCATTGAACGGTCAATAAGTTGCGCGTTATATATATTCACTCAAATGACAGTAAACCCCTATACGAGTTAGACAATTGTTAAATGCGCAAAGTTTAGAGTGTGATAACTAGCAAAAACAGTTATAGAATTTTCTTCACACCATCTTTAAATGCATATTACACACTGCTCACATTTCTAACCAATATTAACAAATGTGGTATCGTACTAAAGGTAGAGTTTAGCTCCGCATGCATAACTATGTATTAGTTTTGGTAGTGCTTTTGTTTAAACATATTTAATAAAAATTAGTTGTTTAAAATAAAACGATTCTGAACACACAAAAAGACCCACTTTTACTGCTAAGTTATTGTGAGCGTAAATAGCGATTGTGCTGCCTAAAAGTATGCAATTACTCTTTCTATAATTCGTTTTTTAAAATAACAGCCTTGCTGTTTTTATGTAGTTCGAAAAAACTCACTTTACACAGATTTATGTGGAACACTGTATACCGAAAACACAGCGATCATGTTTAATTCATATTTGAGGTTGAAGACCTAATTTTTTACGAGGAACGAGATACGATGCCAAACATTTAGTTTTGTCCTGTTGGCATAAGCAACACAGATATAGAAAATAAATTATTAAATTTATTAATATCTTAGAAATTTTTTTTAATTATCAATTGCGTAAAAACTGATAAGATATTTTTATTTTTAATTTCAATAATAATTTGTCTTATTATCTAAGCTTTTATAAAATATATAAAATAAACAAGTAAGGAAGTCGCAACCGAACATTATATACCTGGTAGTGATATATTATGGCACACCATTTTACCCACGTCTATTTTAATACTCTGCAGTTAGTGTTATAAATCCAGCTGATATTTTTCAATAAAAACACTTCTGTTAGGAGTTTTGAGGGGTAAACTAATTTAAAAAATATATAATGTAACAAATAACAAGTATAATATCATAAACCTCCTGAGAAACTTTTGCGCCGAGCTCCCCTTACAATTTGTGGTGTGTGGTTTTGAATTTTTTTCTACAAATTGGCGGGACCTACAGATTTTTGCCGACTTCGAACGGCATCTACAAATTAGATGAAATTTTGCTGAGAAGCCTTCCATGGCAGAAAGACACTCGGTGAGTTTGCCAAACCACTGTCGACCCGTTTTGAAAAACTTTCTCAAACCACTTTTGATGTTACCAGTCAGAGGACTCGAATCTTGTACCTTCGGTGTGGTAGACCGGCAACACTACTGCCACACCACGGTGGCCGCCATTAATTTATTTGTATATAAATAGCTTCCCTACCAACAACTGCTAACTGCTGCGGAGGAAGAGACGGATACGGCTAAATCGACTCACCTCATGGTTCTCATAATTTCAATTTACTTATTGATGGCTTCATCTCTTCTTCTTCTCATACTTACAGACATTTCATGTTCATTTAAAGTATGAAAATCAAAAACGGTATAAAACGGGCCTATTGCAGTGGGGTATTAATTACTTGCCCGGATATTTTACTTGTGTGTTATCGGATTTACCTTTTTGGCAGCAGTATCCTACATACTATTGAAAAACGGCTGACCAATTTTGGATGGAACATCTAGTTCAAACTAATATTGTTCCGATAAAACAGGTTTCGCCGGAGTTATGACATGAAAAGTTTTGTGGAATAATCCACTATAAAATGGGAGGGGCCACGCCCATTTTCAAAAATTAAAATTTTTCGACTTTTTCGTTCACGCACACTTTGAAAGTGAAATAGAAATGAAATAAAGCTTTTTTACCCAAAGTCATTGCCTATTAAATATATCAATGATCCTTTTCAAAAACCTTCTTATAAAAGTGGGCGTGGACCTTAACCGCCCATTTTTTTCTGGAACATTAACTCTGTTAATATAAATATGTGTGCCAAATTTCGTTTCGATATCTTGAGAGGTTTTTGATTTATGATTTATATTACTTCTAAATTTGACTTAATCAAAAGTGGGCGGTGCCATTTTCAAAAATTTCTTCAAAAATTGGTTTTTTGCCTTAAAGTTAATGTACACACCAAATGTTATAAGTGTGTTATAAGTGTATTATGTACTGAATAATCACTTTTTTGTATTTTCGAAAATATTCTATGTATGAAAAGTGGGCGTGGTTATCATCCGATTTCACCCATTTTGAATAGCGCTCGGAGATGAGGCCAAGGAACTACACACCAAATTTCATTAATTTCATTAAGATATTTCAAAATTTACTCAAGCTATCGTGTTAACAAAAGGACGGACGGACGGACGGACATGTCTTAATAATTATTTGTTTTCTTCTGAACATTTTGATATGTATAAGTCAATATCTATCTCGATCCGTTCATGCCGTTACCTTGTGTGCGTAGCACTACTAATAAAGGTATAAAAATCATCAAAAACAGATCAATTCGTTTTTGAGTTACAAATTATTGAGAACGGCTTTTTGAACAGCTCTAAAACATCTATATTGTTACTAGTGTATAGTATAGTGTATTAAATGTGACAACTCAATTTCATATAAAAATCCAAGAAAATGTATACCTATGGAAAGGCCGGAAGGTCCTGAGGAAGTTTGGACTTCAAGTTTCATCATAGATCACCCAGTAAAGGCAACATAAAATATTTGATATTTTTGTAAAAAGTAAAAGTAAATATATGCAAGTTATTAATATTTTTGGCTATTTCGGAAACACTTTCGCAAAACCGCGTAAGCAGTATCTCAACTACACGTTTTAATTTATAGAAAAATATCCGATTAAGTTAGAGTCTTTGACTACTTTTTGAAACTAACACTTGGGAATAAATGAATATCTCTTGATGACAGCAGACTCACAAAGTTTGTATACAAATGTTGGTTACGCGGTTTTGCATTTTCACTGTTGATACTATTTTTACACTTACTTAAATATAAATGTAGTTGTAAAAGCCTTAAGCACGTCAGTGGTCATATGCTCCAAATAATTTTTAAGTGTTTTTTCGAGTAGATAAAGATATGTATGAACCCTGAAGGCTTACCTGTAAGTAAAGAAATAAAAATATATAATAATTAAGTAAAAAGGTTGTAAAACAAATATACAGTAAAATATATTATATGTGTATGCCCTGAAGACAAAGCAACTAGTATGAAGAAGTGATTTGACAGATATGTTCCAGTCTCAAATTAGTTGAAAATGGTTTATGTGCATGTTATATGAGTAGGGCACACTTGGGAGAAGTCACAGCTTGGAACTGTGGTGCTAGAAACATCAAGATTTGAAAAAGTAGTTCTACTTTGATTTCTCCAACTACGAGCACTCCAGTTTACTCTGAAAATTTTTATATTTGTTGGTTAATTTTTGGTGTTTCTGAGACTAGTTTGAGCTCAGTTTACAACTTCACTGCAAGGTAAAAATCTTTTAACAATTAACTAAAAATTATTATTAAAAAATAAAAACAATAATAATTTTTATAAAAATTCAAAAAGTGAAAAATTACTATTTTTGGCTTTGGCTCGTTTCATAAAAATTAAGTTGTTTCTGTGTATTTTATAGGTGCCCAAAGCACATAACCGATCTGTAATCAATGTTCGCTCGGTACATCATATTCTATTTAAAGTTTTATAAGAATGGTGCGTGTCACGCCCATATGTTTTTGTGTTTGTTTGTCCCTTATAGACGTTTATCATCTTATTTAATAAAATTTTCACAGTTTTTTCATAAATTTTGCAGCTAATAAAACAGGCTTTATACAGCTTTTGGAAAAGTGGCCGGAGCCACGCCCCTGTTAAAGAATAAGTTTAAATTCCTTCTAACTTTGTGGTACAAGTGAATGATGTATGAATATATAGGGTGTTTTTTTTACAGGTTTGTTTTTTGAATAGAGATAAAACTGGCATTTTGTGGTCAAATCTGGCAACTCTAATGTCATTTATGTTCAGTTTGGTTTGCCATTTCATCATGAACAGGTTGACAAAAGAACAACGCTTGCAAATCGTGCAAATTTATTTCGAAAATAATGGTTCAGTTCGCGAAGTTTACCGTGAGCTCCGTCCATTTTATGGTCGACATAATCAGAGCAATTAATTCGGTTAACCATGGATCGTTTTCGCACTACGTTTACTCTATGTGATAATACGCATCCGCAGAGACGTCGAACAGTGCGCACCGAAGAAACAATTGCCGCTGTAGAGCAAAGTGTTGAAGAGGACCCGAATGAATCGATTCGCCACCGTGCACAGCAATTGGAGCTTTGTCCATCAACTTTATGGAAGATTTTGCGCAAAGATCTTGGCTCGCGACCTTACAAGATCCAGCTTGTGCAAGAATTAAAGCCGCGAGACCATGCAATGCGTCGTGATTTTGGTGTATGGGCCGAAAATGAGATTGATTTCGATGCTGATTTTCATCGCAAAATTTTGTTCAGTGATGAGGCTCATTTTTGGTTGAATGGCTACGTCAACAAGCAAAAATGCCGCATTTGGAGTGAAGAGAATCCACATGAGACCCTCGAAACGCCATTACATCCACAAAAACTGACTGTTTGGTGTGCTCTATGGGCTGGTGGAGTCATTGGGCCATACTTCTTCCGCAATAATGCTGGAGAGGCAGCTACCGTTAATGGAGACCGGTATAGAGCCATGATAACCGACTATTTTGTTCCCGAATTGGATGGCATGAATGTGGATGAGTTGTGGTTCCAACAAGACGGCGCTACATGCCACACAGCGCACGTCACAATCGATTTATTGAAGGAAACATTCGATGAGCGCATAATTTCGCGGAATGGACCTGTCAATTGGCCACCAAGGTCGTGTGATTTGACACCATTGGATTATTTTCTTTGGGGATATGTGAAGTCGCTCGTCTACACCAACAAACCAGAAACGTTAGGGGAATTGGAAGCCAACATTCGTGGCGTTATTGCCGACATACGGCCCCATATGCTCGAAAAAGTGGTTGAAAATTGGACCTGTAGAATTGGCTTTATTCGAGCCAGCCGCGGCGGCCACATGCCCGAAATCATATTTAAACATTAATGGCATAAAATTATCCTTCCAATAAAGCCAAATTGATGGACCTTAAAACGATTTTCTTGTGTTTTATTTCATTTGAAGTTCTATACCCCTAAAAAAACACCCTTTATATATTTATTATATTTAAGAAAATAGTGGGTGATGTCATGCCCTTACGAGGACATGTATATATGAATACATATATCCACAGGTGCTTAGCTTTATACTTTTTGATTTATCGTAAATGAAAAGAGAAGAACGGGTTGAGGGGGAAAACTGAGAATAAGGGAAATAGGACCTGGAAGAATGGCGAAGGTTAAAATTAAGCGGAAAATTAATGAGAAGAAGAGAAGACGAGAATGAGTAAGTGGAAATTAAAAAGTAAGGGGAGCTACAGGATAACAAAAGAAAAATAAAAAGAGATGGCAGAGGAAATGAAAAAGAAACGAGTTGTGAGAAGTGATGATAGCAAAGTTGCTCAAGGTAGGTTTTCCACAGACCCACACTCTCCGGTTCTGCTAGTATTTAATAAACAAGCCTCAATATTTTTTTCTTTTTCAGGATATTGCAATGAAATTCTAAGTAGTAAAAGAAAATTAAATAGTAAACCATCTATACTTTGGGGGTTTTAGCCGATTCAAAAAAAAAAAGACAGTAATTCATTGTATACACAAACCAGCGTTTTAACCAAACAGTATAATTTACCAAAAAAAGAATTAGTTTGAAAAAAAAAAACAAAAATTATTTTATGCAGTTCAATGAATGCAAACAATGAAAGAAAGGATTTTTATTGGCATGCCCATCAAATATTTGAATTGAATAAATTGCAATGTTAAATTACAAAAATGGCGGTGAATACAGTATGCTATTAACTGAAGAAAAAAGGCATGTTGCAAGCGCAAATGTTTTATGGCATACACTGAAACAGCACGAATAGCTAAAATCAACAAAACGTTGACAGCCGATGAGTGACAATAAACACCGCCAACAAACCGCTGAATTGGCGTTGCATAAATTCATGTGTGTGTGTTTATTCGTGGCAATAACGGCTAACACCAAACTAGTCACGAAACATACCAGTGTACAACTAGAAGCTTATTTTAATTTGCGTTGGCGACACTAGGACTCGCACCAGTGACCTCGCCGATGTGTTACGGGTACTTCCGCACTGTGCGTGATTGAAGACATTTGAATAATTTAGGAGTAGATTTTGAACTGGCTTGGGACTGGTATATTTCTGCAAGAAATCTGGCAAGTTATATCTGGTAGGACATCACGAAGTAAAAAAATTCAGTTGTTTATTAGGAAAAATACAGTTAGCCGAGAGATTGCGTTTGTTGTAGATACTTGTTTTGAAGTAGTTTAAAACGAGTTTACTTTCACCACAGGGTGCCGTCAAACCAACTATTTGTAAATTACTACTAGTATGAATTCCAAGATATATTTTCAGACAACTGTCTTTTTTCCGTTGCTTGAATTTTTAGTCTGGCGATGTCCTACTAGATATCAGTTGTTAGATGTCTGGAATAAATAAACTAGTCAAAACAAAAATCTAAAGCATGTATCTAAAAATAATGGAATTGCCATTCAACATAGTAGATGAGCACAGGGAAGTGGGAAGTGAGAAAAAATATGATCTAGCTATGGGGCGTGAAACAGAAAAATTTAAGTAAAAATCTCTTCACGAATTTTTCCAAAACTCTAAATTTATTGTTCTTACAAGTTTGATTATTTTCAAACTAGTTTGAATTCATTCAAAAAATTCTGGTTGTGAAATAATACTTTTTCTGACTAGTATGTTGTTTTATTTCAGCAGCATGCTTTTGAATTCCTGTTGACTTTGAAATACTTCAAAACAACCAAAATATGTGTTTGAAAAGCGCAAAGCAAAAATAATTACTTTTAAATGCGATGAAATTGAGAAAGTTAAAGTTCGGGTGGAACCGAACATTATATAACCAGCTGTGTAAAAGTGGTCGTGGTAAACTGCTACATTGCTTTGGAGTTATGACCTGTACAGTTTTTAAACTTTTTCTCCTCAAATGTGGGTAATACCTGGCTCATTCTGTTACGCTAAATTTTAATCTTGTAAACAAAAATTAATGTTTGGCTGTGTGTCTAGCGTCCAATGTACTCAATTATATAATTTTGTAAAAGTAGGAGTGGTCTAAAAGCGATTTCGCTTATTTTCTATGGGTATATGTATCGCAACATTAGCATGCCCCCTACAAAATTTCGTTGTTTCAGCAGAAACGGTTTTAAAATTATTAACAGTCAAAGTTTGAAAATGTGTTGACTCATATGTGGGCGGTGCCACATCCATTTTCCAAAAATTTGGTCAAATCGTCACCAGAATAATGAATTAAATAAAGCTCCCAAATTTCATTATAAAAGCTGTTTTAATTATTGAATTATTTTATTTTATAGGATTTTCGATATCGAAAAAAGAGGCGTGGTTTTGATTGGCTTTCTCTCATTTTATATATGTATTAACCTACATTTGGCGGGAAACAACCTGTTCGGGGAATTTCATTGAAATATCTCAATTATTACTGAAGTTATCCTGTCCACGGACGATGGACGAAGGGAACTGCCTTAATAGATTCCGCTGTTCATTCTAAGAACTTTGCTATATGGAACTCTATATCTATCTCCGTTATTTTGTACCGTTAGAAACCACCGTTATATGGACAAAACTATAATACCCTATGTACTAATACAGCCCGATATAAAAATACATTAAATGAAATATCACTTCCGTATTCTTCTTCTTGTATAAATGGCTGGGTGGTCGTCAGTGATACCTTTCAACAAATTATGCTTCTATGTAATTGGGAATCTTTCAACTGATTTCGGTTCCTTTTCGATGGGCGAGAGACTTAAGCCACGATTACATATACCAGAGATAAAGATTAAGATATAGTTATGTATATATAGGTATAGATATGAATATAGATAAAAATATAGATATAGATATTGATATACTTAGATATAGATATAGAATGAAGTTTTTCCACTTTAATTATTTTTGGCGAGACTTGCAAGAATTTTAAGTAAAGGGAGAATTGCGTGAAGCTCTCTCGAAGCCGCAAAAAGTAAAAGTTTCCTCTGAAGAGGTACATTTTTCATAGATTAGTAAGTCAAGTTTAAAATTTTTGTTGTTGTTTTGCCAAATCACAATCAGCTGTTTTTACTTGCAATTTCTACTGAGTGAAATAAGTGGTTTGTATCGCCGAACGCTATTAAGTAAAAATATTATAAAATTTTTATTATTTCTATGCTTCGAACAAAGTTCTTGTCTACTAAACACAGCTGGGTATAAACAAAAATCTCAAGTGATAAAAAATTTGTACGGCTAAATTGTCGTTGAAATGCTCCTGTTTACGAGCAAATCCACAATCATTGTGCCGTCAAGCGTAAAGCTTGATGCGTGGGTGGGTGTATGTGTGTGGAGTGCTTGTGAATGCAGTGATGTCTGCTGACATGCGGGTGTTGCAGAATAGTCAGAATACCAAATGGAGCAACGATGCGTTCGTTTGGAAAACATTTTCGTTTTTTATTTGTTCATGTGTTCGGCATAATTTTTGTTCGTTTATTCAGTTTTCGCTGAATTGATGAGCAAATTTACGTTACGTGAATATCTTGACATTTTTTTTTGATTGGAATGGCCGAGTAAGCCATCGTGTGAGGGCTGAGTGCTCACTATTATTTGAAGTTTGCTGATGTCCACTGATGTGTGCATATATGCCATTGGCTTGTTTCCGGTAAAAAAAAAAAAAAACCGAATCAGCGTTAAAAGTTTGTGTAGACTTTTTTGACGTTTAAAGGCAGACAGCTGCCTACTTTGCTGGCACATATAGCACAGTTTTTAATAGTGACGGTAGTCGTATGTGGTTATAGTTCGATGCTTGTATGCAACGCCATTCGTGGTGTTGATCTGTGTTGTGTTTTTATTTTTTTTTTGATGGCGAATGGTGTTTGCTGTTTCTTTTGCTGCCTGTGCATGGGTTTTATTCGGTGACTGCTAATTTTTCGATATTTGTTTTTTAATTCGCTTGCCTCTGCCTTTGTTTGCTGAAGACCTATATGTATATACATTTGATTTGCTAACCTTTTTGTAATACAGCGTCGCTACTAAGGCATAGTTCACTTAAAATACCCACATACTTTCGGAAACTCCTATGATTTCAAATCGCGGCTGAAGTTCTAAGTCTAGTGGAACCAATCACCGTAATATCGCATATATATATCCACGGACCGACCAATAAGAAGGAATTAATTGTGATTTGTCAGTACGGCGTCAGTAGTTGGAAAAACCTCTAGGCTAATTCTTCAAATATGTGAACTGTGAGGTCAATTGCCTTACGCGTTGGAACTAATGAAAATAATGTCAGCTAAGAAGTTCAGCAAATAATCACTCATATCAGCAAGTGCTACTTTGAACTGAAAAGGTAGGATAGGTTAAGTTTTGCTCTCTGATCAATAAAGTGCCCTCACTTAATGCAGGCTCACCGAGCGTTAGCCCATCTATAACTAATTCTAACCCCACTTTGAGGGCTACAACCTTGGCCGGGAGGACACTTCAATGATCTGACAGTTTTAGTGATTTTGTGAACTCCAGGCCATTGCAGTACATCGCAGTTCGTACTCCTTACACCATTTTGGAACCATTTGTATATATATCTAGAATGTTTTCCGTCATTTCGGCACTTTTTCTCCAAACTTCTGTATAATCGCTCCATCTCCACATTGTAACAATCGACCATGTAGTCTGTCCCGAAGTATAAAGCCTGCTTGCAGTTGGTAATGCTAACTCTTCGTCATTAGGCCTGCAGTCGGTAAGTGGCGAATGGCATATAAAGCAGCTGTGGGTGTGGTCTTCAGTCTACCCGTTAGTTTAATAATGGATCTTCTATACACTTATTATCTTCATATAAGATTTCTTCTATACGGTCTTCCACCAGAGTAACGGGTATTTTTGTTGGTATAGATATTGCCTCGTTTGAACATTTTTGAGATGACTTGATGAACTTTTTCCTGATTAGTTCTGTGTTATGTTGGGGGCTCCAAAATTTACTAGCAAAAAGAAAGTTTTCGAAAAATTCGAACCAATTGACACTAGTTCTTTGTAAACACAAAAACTATGTTAACGAAAACTCTATAAACCTGAATTTTACGAAGTCGAGTATGTCTGTATGTGTGCACATAGCAATTTTTTATTAACGCAACACTGAACTAAGACCGCATGCTGGTTTGCTCCTGAAGGAGTTTTCTTTACTACAATTTTGCAAAAGTTGCATTTAATCAAGTACTATAAGCGCATAAGAGTGCTTGCAGACATAAGCACTGCACAAAATAATAAAAAAGAAACATGCTCACATATCCCCTGTAGTCAAACGAGTTAAAAATAATTCAAAGTCGAAAAAACTAGCTAAAATAAAAATGAATCCTTCATGGACTCTTGGGTTAACAGTTATTTTCTTAAATGGAAGTCTTAAATTTTTTGTAAAAGCTGGAAAGATATTAATAAAATTGTATTGCTAAGACAATAGGATGGAACAGTCGCTGTATCTTACAATTTCTTTGTCAGATCTTTTCTTCTGCATGGGCTACTTCTCTGCTATAATTAATGGAATTAAATTACTACTTTGAACAAACTAAGAACAGTAAATATTCACTTCAATGAGTACGTCTATCATTAAGATCTTAGTATATATTGCAATACTAGGTGATGACGCAACTAAGGGTTAATACATGATTGAATGCAAGTGATCAAGCACTTGTTCTATTTTGACATTCTCTTTGTTTCTAATTCGTTCGTTGCATTCCCTTCTAAGTGCGCTCGCTGACAAGTTTTCACACCGCTCGCCGCATATTTATATATTTGTAAAACTAAAACCAACGGCGGCCGCCGTGGTGTGAAGGTAGTGTTGCCGGCCTACCACAGCGAAGGTCCATGGTTCGAGCCCTGGTACAGGTAACATCAAAAGTGATTTGAAAAAAGTTTTTCAAAAACGGGGTCGCCCCTCGGCAGTGGTTTGGCAAACTCTCCAAATGTATTTCTGCCATGACAGGCTTCTCAGCAAAAAATTCGTCTCCTTTGTAGATGCCGTTCGGAGTCGGCAAAAAACTGTAGGTCCCACCAATTTGTAGGGAAAACTCAAATCGGCACACCACAAATTGGAAGAGAAGCTTGGCGCAAAAATCTCTTAGGAGGTTTATGATGATATATCTGTTGTATATCGCGCCATAGAGAGAGAAAACTAAAACCAAAAAGTTGGAAATGAAAGAAATATAAAGTTAAACGTTGCTCAGCTTTTTATTTCGAACCAACAAGGAAAACCCGCAACAACATTACAGTCCACAACCCGCAATATTCCACACTATAAAGGGAACAAACCGCATCATCACTAGGTATTACAGAGAACATTTCAAGCTTCTTTGCTTTCAGTGTTGAGCTTTTGTAATAATTTTTTTCTGGTTTTTCTAGGTCGGAAGTAGAATATTAGGTATAAAAACATATGATATTCATTAAATGGGTAGCTAACTGTTAAAAATTTCTTTTTTGCTATATAGTGTCATTCCCGTTTTTTCGAGCCTCAACCAAATTTTTTTTCAATGGTCAGTTGTTTTCAAATAGATCCTGAAAGCCAGAGCTCAGTTCGAACTTGTGGCTTTAGAGTTATACGATAATAAACTGATTTTTGAACTAGTATATTCAATTTGTAATTTAGTATGCTGGTCTTACATTTTATAGCACCCAGCAGTCCCGCCAACTATCCCGCAATCAGTTTAAATCCTAAGTAATCCAAGCCTTCACAGATGCCTGCTTCTTCAATCAAAAACCTACTCAATTTTATATTTCCGATTCTGTATAACACAGAATTCTACAAAACTAAAAATTTTTGTTGATATTAATTTGCTCTTCTATGGACTAGTTGGATTTCCGTGTTAAATACAAGTTCATAAATTTTATCAGACTTTCGTTACAGGGGTAACTATGAAATTATATGCACCTTTTTAATTATTAGGGATGTAACTTTTTGTATTTTTACAATCCCACGCTTTTCGGCATCTGATTTACAATTAAGAAATTAGAAAATTCGTTACTCTCCGATAGTTTAATTGAAATATAGGTTCAATGTTCGCTGGTGTAAGAAAACAAATACTTTTTCTCCTATTATTCCCCACGTTTCGTTAAAAAACACAAATAAAGATCCACCCTGAAGATACCAAGGAGATAAGCGAAACGTCGAGAATAAGTAAAAACAACATTTTTTTTCTTGCGCTAGCAAACACTAGACTGTACCAGCTTATTTAGGGAATAACTGCTTAACCAATATGACTTATTTTATAAAAACAACAACTTGCTTAACAAGAACAAAAAAGAAAAAATTTTTTTAATAATTGAAGTATTTTTTGAACTATGTTTAAAAAGGAGTTACTAACTGAATTCAATCTGCATTTTAAGCCAAATCGTTTTGCTAGATTTGCTTCTATGCAGTCTTGAAGTATTACATTTTTTCGTGCCATTTTTTTGTCGTTGCATATTGCCCAGAGAATACTAGTACAGTGCAAATAAATAGGTTTTATGCAAGAAAAGCACCTGTATGTCTTCTCCTTTTTATTTCAGGTGGACATATATGAGATAGTTTCCTATCACTGATGGACTCCTCTGAGCTTTTGTAGGTGGAGGGGCAAATCTTTTCCTAAGACTAGATTTATTGTTATGCGCAATTATCTTGGCAGTGTGTCGTTATACACACGGGATTTTAAATTATCTAGCACCATTTTTTCAGTCATGGTTAATAAGTAGACTAGCAGTTTCTTGTTCGTTGTTAGAAAAGTTATTATTATTTGAAGTAACAAAATCAAACCCAAAACTATAATATTATAAAATATTGCACATTCATCATATTGGAAAAATAGAAGAAAATTTGTGTGTTTTATTTCATGTTTTAATTTACCTCGAACCAGCAAAAATATCAACGTTTACAATATATAAATATAATTCCGGGATTGTCATCTCTAGCAAACATGCACTATATATATATATATACTATATAAAAATGGCACTGTTGCTTTCTTTAACACACGCGCCAGCTGTTTCGTACTGCATACATCAATTTACAGTCGCTCACATTCATACATATGCATAAGCACTTATATAACTTATAGACAGAAATATGCAGTAAAATATATAGAGATGATATACAGTGGCTTTTGGTGAAAAATACATTGTTGGTTCTGCTATTAGGACAACTTTTTCTAATTTAAAATAAAAATAAATAAAAAATTGCGCTTACTGCCGACAATCTTTTTTTCTACGTGATATTTTGCATTTTCTTCCACACAAATTGCATAACCATGTAAAGCATCCCATTGGTGTGCTGCCTACGGTTTTTTGCCGATTCGGAGCCCTATCTTCAAAGCAGATAATTTTCCTTCCATGATAGAAATACACTCGGAAAGCTTTCCAAACCACTGCCAAGGGGCGACCCTGTTTTGAAAAATTTTTCAGACCAGTTTTGATGTTACGTGTCCCAGGACTGGAACCCTGTACCTTCTGTGCGGTAGGCCAGCAAAACAACTGCCACACCACCACTTCGGCCGCTTAGCAAGTGACGGACTTTAATATCACTTAGAATTTCCACAACCTTTAAGGAAAAGTTGAGGACCATAAAACGTCACGAAAACTATTACAACTACTTAAAAGTAGTTTAAACTTTAAAGTTCCATTTCAGTAAAATGAGTTAGTTGCCACTTTTGTCGTTTGCCACTTTCAAGTTTTGAAAACTTTCAGGGTGGCTTACTGGTAACCACGACGTATTAAAAAGCGTTAAGGTTACTTAAAATCTAAATATTTGCAAAGTAACCATTAGTGGCAGAAACTACTTGGCTGCAGTGCGAATTTCTCAAAGTCATATCTTTTATGCCAGTTACATAATCGTTACACGTTTAGGGTCTACGGTACTATTATTCTGGTGCTAGTTGGAACATATGTGGGAAATGCGAGCACTATTTATAAAAAAAATTACATAAAAATCTTGGGATTTGTGCTTTGTAAGATTAGAATTGAATAGGCTCAGAAGTAATTCGAAATTCTTGCATCAAATTAGAAGATTGTAAAAAGTATTTCTGAAATTACATTTTGATTTGAATTCAACAAAAGATTTTCAGCTGAAGCATTCTTCGTAATATATTAGAAGCGGAGCACCTTTTTGTGTGAGCCACTGTACATCCATATAACGCTTCTAATACATATAAGTATATCTAAGCTTTACCGCCAAGTATTTGTATTAGGATAAGTGCAATGCCTGCTCTGTATAAGGGTTTACGTATGTCTACATGTTTGTGGCTCTCTGTTATTGGTAAGTCACTTGACAGTGTGCTTTGAGGGGAATTTGCAAGTATGAAGATTTTTTTTCTAAAAGAGCTTACGTAATACATATATTAAAATTTTAAGTCGATTCGTGCAGCCTTAGTTAGAGTATGAAAACATTTTTTTAAATTTTTTACCTTTATGCAACAGAGAAAGACGGATAAATCGTTATGTTTTCCAAGGAAATTGAATTACGTTTTGCTCATGTTCTCTTATGTTTATTTAGAGCCAAAGTGTAAGAAAGAAAAACGTTTACCAAAAGAAAGTAACAGAATTTTTGAGAAGGTTATTGTGCTGCAACAGAAGAGAATTTGCCTGATGGATTATTTGTTTGCATGAAATTGTATTTGCTAATGGTCGCACGTTGTTGGAAAGAGTTACTTTTATAGTATTTAGGTCGCACCGACTATATTATGCGTGCCAGAAGAGAATGCTGGCGAAGGTACCAAATAAAGAGATAACTTTAAAAATGCATTAGGAGAATTTTCTATGGTTTTTTTTTTTAATTTGAGGGAATTTTTAAAATTTGTTTTGAGAAACTTGTCCACCATTCAATGCTTTGTCTTTACGTTATTATCATCATAATTCACTTTCGCTTAACCGCTTAGTTAGTTTCGTTAATTGCACTAAAAAGCAGCGAAGTACCTTCTGTCATCATGCAAAAAGTCAGCACATTCGCTGCGTGAGCTCTACGTAGTCCAACGAACTTTTGTTCTTGAAAAAGTGATAAGCCAGTTGTTAGTGCAATGACTGACTACGAAAGGCTGCCTCGTAATACATACATACATACTTATATAGGTCAACAACACTTAATAGCTATTTAACCGTCTAAACGGTTTTGATTTCCAAGCCAAAGTAGCAGATGCTTGTTTAGAGTGATACCGAGTTTTGTCCTATCTAACTTTTGTTTAAACGAAAGAATTTTCTTTGTTTATTTGTATATTAAATCTTTGAGTCTACACACTCTTATTGACCATGATAGTTATTAAGAAAATCAAGAACTTAAATGGTTAATAAGGCTTGAATACGGTCAAGTGAAATAACTCTCTCTCTATGGCGCGATATACAACAGGTATATCATCATAAACCTCCTAAGAGATTTTTGCGCCAAGCTTCTCTTCCAATTTGTGGTGTGCCGATTTCAATTTTCCCTACAAATTGGTGGGACCTACAGTTTTTTGCCGACTCCGAACGGCATCTACAAAGGAGACGAATTTTTGCTGAGAAGCCTGTCATGGCAGAAATACACTCGGAGAGTTTGCCAAACCACTGCCGAGGGGCGACCCCGTTTTGAAAAACTTTTTTCAAATCACTTTTGATGTTACCTGTACCAGGGCTCGAACCATGGACCTTCGGTGTGGTAGGCCGGCAACACTACCTTCACACCACGGCGGCCGCAAAAGTGAAATAACTACATGTGGATTTAAAGAAAATCTCAAATCGGCACATGCCTTAGGGATAAGAGCTTAATAAGTCATAGCAAAAAAATGTTCAAGTTTTCACTAAAATCTGCATAGCCATTGAATTGAATTGTGCACAAAAGGGATGGAGAATCAGTTCCAGATATTATAATAGTAACAAACGAGTCAGGTAGAAAAGACCTTCTGCTTTAAAGTATACTAAGCTATATCAAGAGATATCTAGATTAATTTGATGGTAAAAGATCAAAAACTTCAATGACCAGAGAGCAAAGCTTATAAAAATTTTCTGAGCTCTCTCGAGATGTTCGGAAGGGCTGATTGGGTAGGGTCTTAAAAGGTCATAGTCTTGTCTCAATCTCACAGTAACCACGGAGTATGACTTGGTTACAGAAACTTAATCTAAGGTCGAAAAACACACCTATGTCTTTAATTTCCTTAAGAGATGGAAACACTTTTTTATGTTCAACGTCAGCCAATTTTAATATTACCATTTTTCAACAATAAGGTCTGATTGCAGCCGTCGAAAGTAACGGGAACACTTTGTGATGGCGTATATTTTAAATTTATCAGCATATAGATGAAAAATTATCTTTATAATCTTTAAATACCAGCATTCGATTAAAGAGTAAATAACTATGCCACTGACAAAATCAACTAACTACAAAAACTGAATTTTTTCACTGTTGCAGAACAAAGGTAATTAAAGCAATAAAAAACATATAAACAAGTAGCTGAGGGCACCACGTGAAGTTTTGATTTTTGGTGAATACGACTACAACGTAATTTATTCTAAGTTAAAGCATTTTTTTTGTAAGTTTTTACGAGCTCAAAACCAGTTGATAATAATTCTTGGTTAATTATTCTTATTTTTGATTAGAGGAAAAATTAATACATATACAGGCTATAGTTATAGTACTATTTCGAAAACAGCCACGATTTCTCGTCAGACTAATTCGTATAGTTTTGCTATTTTCAGAGGATCTTGTGGAGATCGAACCCACTCACTCTGATTGCAAACGCAGCTGCCTAACCCATAGGCTATGCTGCGTGTAGTTTTGCAATCTGCTTAATTCAAGTTTTTATCTAATTGTTGTTTGTTATCTTGCCAACGGTATACACAATATTTTAGACATTAGAAGATAGTTATTGTACATAACCTAACATTTTTAGATAAATCTTACGCCTCCATTGAATAAACTACATACATATGTATAAAAAATTGCCATAATATCATAAAATTTATGAATAAATAATATTAAAAATATTTAGTGTCAAAGATCAACGGTTATCACACTGATACGTCATTGCTACGTAACCAAAACGTTAATAGCGCATTTTGGGATATCTTCTAGTAGCGTATCTAGATTATTGTGACTACCAACAAACCATTCCAAAATTTGGTTGCAAGCCCGTTATAGATATGCTCCAAGAATGTGGCCGTGACTACCAGCTCAACAGTATAAAGTCATAACAGTGGCCGCATATCCATTTCAGCGACTATTTTTTTTAGATTGGTGATGAGTAATATAATAAAGAAGCTGCCTGCCCGGTATATCAAATCCGCTGTACTACAGGTGGACTATGTTCGGGATGTGCGAGTTGTGTCATAGGCTGGAATGATTATAGTAAATTACGCTACTAGCATTTTTCGTATTAACTCGACTGCCGTGGGATTTATTTCCCTGACGCCTCGAGCGTTCATGTTTTCACGTAAACTGTGTTTACCAAAATAATACATTTTGAAACTTTGCTTCAAAAATTAAATACATACTCTGAAAAATATTTGGACTGCTATATGAATTTGCCTTAAAACAATTGTTATTGAAACAGTTTTAGTTACTAAAAAAATATTAAAAACTAAATTATTGCTTAAATAATAGTTCAGAGTCAGAGTGTATCTCACAAAATTTCGGCAAAATATTAATAAACAAATACAAATAGTACGGAGATCGCGGGATTGTCGAAATCCAAAAAATTTACTTCTCCCGTACACATACATACTTGTATCTTACACACATTCGTAAGTAATTATTCGCATTCATAAGTCCATGCTCCTTAATTTGCGTATTTTCTTTGTTTGGCGAAATCACTTATGTACTAGGATAAATTGAACGTATGTATATTTCATAAACAACTTCACTTTATATGGGAAGCATATTTGGTATATACTTTATTAACATATATTATATTTTTTAATATTTCCCTGCAAAAATTCAGCTGACCAAGTTACGTTAGAGCAGCTATGTTATGTACAAAAAAGTAGGAGATGGTGGAAGTATATGTAAGTATGTATATAAAATATGAAAAATAATATCCCAAAAAGCAGTAAAAAACTCAAATCTCCATTTCTCGAGTGTAAGTGGCAACGAAAAATCAAGAAGAAGAAGTATAAAATCAACATCATCCAAGCACTTAACATTAAGTGCGCTAAAGCAGCATGAGATCGTGTTAACATAACCCATACATACATATATTTATGTGTGCAAAAGATAGTGTTTATACACTGTAATAAACTAACGAGTTGCAAAATGGCATGCGACTAATGAAACTTTATATCCCTTTATATATGGCTTGAACTCATCCCCTTTGCTTGAGCATATCCTATTAAGAGACCAATTGATCCCTTTTATGCCTGAACGGGTAGTGCAAACAGATACCTTTATTCTCTTACGGGTCTGCAATGTTTATCATATCAATGTTTAATTTTTTTTCAGCGTGATAAAAACTTAGTAATTTTGTGTTAAATTATTTGAACTCGACTACCCCTTATTCAGTTTAAGTTCAAACAGTTACAACACATATGCGGAAAATTACAATTCACGTTCAGAATTTCATTTTTAAGTTCAGAAAGTTACAGTTAATAATCAGGAAGTTGTAATTCATATTCAGAAAGTTACAATTCAAGTTCAGAAATTTAAAAATATAATACAAAAAATTTTTTTTACCAGAATTAAAAAATGCATACTTTTGAAAAAGACCCTTCTAAAAATTTTAGATTATCTTAAGATACGATACGATCGTATACCAAGGTATAGCACAAAAAAACTTAAATTTTTTCGAACCCGAAAAATTTAAAACTTTTTAAAATTATAAATTGAAAATTTTTTTCAAATACTTTCTTAGGTGCCTCTAGTATCCGTTTTGGATGTGACAAAATAAATTTTTTAACTACAGCTAATATAGAAAAAATAAACTTTACCAAACAAAAAAAAATAAAAATAAAAAAGTGAAACTTTGAATTTGCATAACTTTTGAAACACATTTTTCTATTTTTTTCTTTGGCAGAACTTCCATTTATATCAAAAGGAAACTCGCCACCTTATTTTATTCAAATCGGAAAGGGTCGATTCAAACTTTTTGACGATTTGACATGAAAAGCCCCATATATGATGTACTTATGACTGAGAGTATATTACACTAACATAATACAAGGTGGCGAAAAAGTAAGCTTCCGATGTTCAGCATATCGGTTGTGGCACGTGCAGTGTGTGCTGTTGCACCGTCTTGTTGGAACCACATGTTTTCCAATCGCAATTCATCAAGTTGCGGCAAAAAGAACTCGTTGGTCATTGCTCTGTAGCGCTCACCATTCACAGTAGCCGTTTGGCCCCGACCGATTATTGGTCAAATAAATAGTCAGCAATATTCCGCGTTCTGGAGCAGTATAGCGTAACATTGTTTCTTAACGTGTATTTTGCATGTGTTTACTACACAAATGTCAAAACAGAACTGACTTTAGGGGCCAATCGCAAAATTTATAGCATTTTCTGATAGGAGGATTACTTTTGCGCCACGCTGTATTTAAGCGCCCTTACTTCTGCTTTGCTAGCCACAGCTCAGAGGGCCATTTTTCGTTTTTGTTTGTTACTGGGCTGCGTGGCCACGGAAAGCAGGCGGGATAGCCGCGCTATATAGTTAATGGCAGCGACGAACAAATACGCACACACACTCACACAACTGCTATATATACGCATGTATATTTGGGATAATGTGTGAATATGGTTCCCAGCTAAATGCATATTAACGCCTTATAACATATAACTTTTCAGTGGTGCTACAGAGCGTATGAGCAATTTTCGCAGTAGGAAGGAAGAAATAACCATAAAAATTATTCCAACATACATGTATCTATATTCTTAGCAAAGTGTGTGTGTGGTAGCAATATTTGCTAAGTGTAAAACATAGCCACAAGTATGTTCGACTTCTGGAATATGCACAAACGTTTTTTATGTGTGTGAATTAGGGTGGTCCAAAAACATTATTCTTTATTTTTTTATTTTTGTTGAAACTATTTTAAATACTGCAAAAGTTGAGGGCCTCTTAAGTTCCAAATGACGTTAATTGCAAAGGAAGAGAGAAAATGTTGTTCAAATCAGTGTTGCCAACTCGCTAATTATGCTCCCACTATAAAGACAGGTTAATAAATAGTGTATTTTATCAGACTTTCGTTACAGGGATAACTATGAAATTATATGTACCTTAGTAAATATTAGGCGGCCGCCGTGGTGTGGAGGTAGTGTTGCCGGCCTACCACACGGAAGGTCCATGGTTCGAGCCCTGGTACAGGTAACATCAAAAGTGATTTGAAAAAAGTTGTTCAAAACGGGGTCGCCCCTCGGCAGTGGTTTGGCAAACTCTCCGAGTGTATTCCTGCCATGACAGGCTTCTCAGCAAAAATTCGTCTCCTTTGTAGATGCCGTTCGGAGTCGGCAAAAAACTGTAGGTCCCACCAATTTGTAGGGAAAATTCAAATCGGCACACCACAAATTGGAAGAGAAGCTTGGCGCAAAAAATCTCTTAGGAGGTTTATGATGATATACCTGTTGTATATCGCGCCATAGAGATAGAGATAAAGACTTATAAATTTGTGGTTGTCTCAACTTTCACAAAACTCTAAAGTGACAATATAGTGACATTTGGAACTTTGCAGTAAATGTAATTTTGAAGTAGAATATTTGTAATTGTTGACACTTTCGTCAAGTGTTAATAAATTTAAAGCCATGTCTTTTACGAAGACGACTTTCATTTCACTTATTGTGAGGTACCCCATTCTGTTAGATAAATTTTCCTCCATTGCATTAATTAAATAATTTTTATCGAATTACCATAACTTCTACATACAATTTAATCTATTACTGAGTAATAACATAGCTTTGCTTAAGTAGAAAGCGGCCATGGAATTTCGACAAGATTTTATAAAAAGTGAAAATTTGAATACCGTATGGAAAATTTCGAGGTATTATCATTATGTTTGGAAAGAAATTTTCGTACGATTTACTTTTTTAAGCAACCATGGGCAATGATCCATAAAACAATAAAGCAAATATGTAATAACAAAACAAGCTGCAAGATAGGACAAGAAAGAAGTCAAAGAGACAAGTTTGTGCACAAAGTTCCCTGGAATTCGCAATTACAACGCTGCTACATCATTGCTACGCAACCATAACGTCAATGGAGCTTTGTCAGATAAGTTATAGGAATGGCGATTTTAATTTACGGGTACCGTTAAAACATTACCCATTTTGGTTTGTAAGCACGTCGAACATATATTCTTATTACTTGCCTTGGAATAGCGAATCAAAATTTTAAAGTCATAGCAATGGCAACAGCACAGTTTGTGCTAGTTGGGTAAGCTTTAAACATTATTTTATTTTCACAGGTAAGTGATACATGCTTTTGAAGCTTTTAGTCATCAATGCAGGAGTGCGAGGTCAAACCAAGTACAAAGCTTTCAAAAGATGTTTCGTGGTATCATGAAAACAATCGTGCTGCTGTCTCTGGTTGTTGTAGTTTTTTCTCCCAAAATTTTGTCATAAATTAATTCCATTAAATGATGAAACATATATTTTATTTAACTCGAATGTTTAATTGTTAAAGTGTAGCTTTTTAAAGTGGATAGTGCAATTTTCTAGAATATTAAATTCCCTTTGAGAGTATGTTTTCAAACCTTTCCATATTTGATTGATTTTTGTGTTTGAACTCGTTCACGAAGTAAAAACACTAAATGAAAAAAAATGTCAAGATATAAATCGTTCTAGGCAGTTCAAGAGAAAACTGAAAACGAAATATAAACTGACAGATACGAAAAATTATTTCGAATTTAAAAATTATAAAGAAAATAAGAACAAGGCAGTCATAGAAGCGGTAGGTAAACTAATTTTTATTTAACTTAACATGTTTTTCATTTTCTTTTCCGTATGCACAATAAAAAGTAAAAATTTCTTGCCCGCTACTATTTTATGCAAAAGAAGCACTAGAGAGGACTTCTTAAGGTTTTTTCTTAAACTAAGTTGATTTGACTTTCTGTTTTTCCGACAGGGTGGATATTAGATGTATATTGGAACGATTTTTCGTCATCCCTTGTCAATTTTTGGGTTGTTACAAACCGGTTTCGGCGATCCACCATCTTCAAGAACGAAAACATACCCTGAAGATGGCGAATCGCCGAAACCGGTTTGTAACAAACCAAAAATTGACAAGGGATGACGAAAAATCATTCCAATATACACTTTTTTTTTTTAACTGCATCCGCTTCAAGCTTGAATCCACTGAAACGGCTGTAATGACGAGAATTTTGTTTCAAAACATTTTTGTAGATACTTTTATTTAAACTTGTTTTAACAAATTGTTTAGTAATTTTAACTCAAAAATTATATAATTCCGTAAAATATAAAAAACTCCAAATTTTTAAATTAAGTTTTACAGTGTTTCTTTTTCGTCGTTCCGAAAAATAGTATGAATATATTTTTCTTCAGCACAGCCTAGTATGCGTACAGCTCGCTCATCCGTCTAAGTAGAATATTGAAAACGGAAGAAGCGCTTTGAAGGTTGCATCGCTTAAATGCATGTGTATGTATTCACGAGTGAATATGATATCTCCTAGCCATAGTCATCTTATTTTTACATATAAAATGAACAAACACATATAACCACATAAGTGTATGACCAACAAATGCCAACACTTGCAAATAAACACAATACCAAACGCATATATTACACATATATATGTACAAGGTGGCGCAAAAGTAAGCTTCCGATGTTCAGCATATCGGTTGTGGCACGTGCAGTGTGTGCTGTTGCAGCGTCTCGTTGGAACCACAAGTTTTCCAATCCCAATTCATCAAGTTGCGGCAAAAAGAACTCGTTGATCATTGCTCTGTAGCGCTCACCATTCACAGTAACCGTTTGGCCCCGACCGATTATTGGTCAAATAAATAGTCAGCAATATTCCGCGTTCTGGAGCAGTGTAGCGTAACATTGTTTATTAACGTGTATTTCGCATGTGTTTACTACACAAATGTCAAAACAGAACTGACTTTAGGGGCCAATCGCAAAATTTATAGCATTTTCTGATAGGAGGATTACTTTTGCGCCACCTTGTATATACTAGCAAGAATGCACATAAATGATTTTACCTTGAATTTTCAAGCGTTCACTGCTCACTTTAGTTGTAGCAATACAAACATACATATGCTTAGTATACGTTGCTATAAATAGAAAAATATCTTTAACGACATTTCTTTACTTATTCTATTTCACCTATTAACTAAATACTGCTTGCTTTACTTTTCAACTTATATCATTACTTCTGTGTGAACTAAATACTTGCATATGTATACGATAATTTTTTTTTCGCTAAGCTTAAGCTTGTAGTAATTACTTCATTTCGATGCTATCTTAAGTAGTATATACGTGCATATATTTGTATGTATATATTTAGGGGAGTATAAGTAATTACGCATGTTTCAAACATAAATTCCTTATATGAGAACTCATGCCCAAAGTAGTTAGGTACATTTTTTTCTTTATTCGTCTTTAATTTATTAGAAGTATCAGATGTAGATATAGGATAGGTCGTTTTTTCTTGCAAACAACCTAAGGAAGGTGGAAAAAGTGCTTTCCTGTTTCTAGGCTCACTTCATTCGCTCTGGTTTCCAAAGGGTCTTGCCTAGGCGCAAATGGATCGATTCCTCAATCCACGATAGAAAATATGTCACCTTGTCCTCATTCATCTAAAAAATTCTCTCTTTCCGTATCATTATCTCATAGGGCAGAGTAGGCAGGATTTCATAAAGACAATCTATGTAATCAGCATACCAGAGAAATTACGAGGTCTTTCAAAAGACGCTACCGCTGCGGTATAGACCTGCTGTCCGTGTTATTTTCGACATCATTAAGTTAAGGAAATCGCCGTAGCCTCTTTTGGGTTCGAATAGCTCGACCATTTCCAAGTCTAGTTTTCTTACATATTAAATTACTAAAATTTCAAGCAGGTGGCAATATTATTCAACACTATATTTTAAATGTTAACACACTTCTTTAAAGTACCTCGGCACTTCACATATACTTTTTTCAGCGCGAATTCTGCACGAGCATTCTTCTTATGAAATTTATAAATATAAAGTCCGGATACTTTCAAAAAATACACATTTTGATATCAACAATTTAAATTCCATAACAAATTTCGACCCTATCAAAATTCACGCCTAAGCAATCTAATCTACAAGTTAGTAAGTGTAAAAATTTGCCTAAAGTTGTTGGAGTAGTGGGGTGTCTCCTTATTAATTATAATAATTTTTAAGTATTCATGAAACGAGCTCAAGGCCAAGAATAATAATTTTTCACTTTTGGAATTTTTATGAAAATTATTATTGTTTTTATTTATTAATAATCAACAAAAATTGTTGGTATAAAAAAGCAATAACAAAAACCGAGAGCACACGGAAAGGCAGTTCTGATGATAAAACAGATCTGTCAAAAATCCATCATGAGCACACTACTAACTGTCAAATGGCGGAAGTGGTTCATGCATATGGTAAAACGAAGAATATAACTAGGAGTTTAGATGACATCAAAACCAGCGTATTGTTAGCTTAATGGTTAGCAATGCGTGCCAAAATTTCTCTGATGAGTGAAGTCTAGCAGCTTCCGAAATGGATCTATAAGAAAAGCTATGGCAGTTGTCTCTAAACATTTTTCCTACTCTATTCAATCCAAAAACTTTTAATAATTAATTAAAATGATTATTAATAAATAAAAACAATAATAATTTTCATAAAAATTCCAAAAGTGAAAAATTATTATTCTTGGCCTTGAGCTCGTTTCATGAATACTTGAAAATGTACAGGCCGTAAATCAACAAAAATTGTTGGTATAAAAAAGCAATAATAATTTTTAACTAAGTTCACTACTAAGATTTTGCTTGGCTATTAATCTTTGTATTGAGTAATTCAGGCAAGTGGGTTGCAAGTCGTGGCTGCAAGGTCATTGCGAAAGTAATACATGTATATATATACGTACATATATATAACATATGTTGAACGAAATAAATGTCGTTGGTATTGAGATAGTCTCATTAGCTTGCCAACTTAATTATAAAGCAGTAAAAAGAGATGTACATGATATTTCCTTGCGACTTATGACTCAAGCTTTTTTCCCTTATTTAACTATATCCGGGACCTGGTTACTACTATCTGAAATAGATATTTAAATTTTTTTTGTTGTAGAAAAACTATACGGCAAACAGTGTTGAATGCCCCAGCCAAAACATGCGATACTAATAACAATTGCTGTACTATATTTTTTTTACTGCAAATATAAATTCTCAATACCTGGGCGGCCTATACTTTCTCGATTATTTGATAAAAATGGGCAGCTTCTTTCCATACAATTCAGCAAGAAATCTTGTACAGGATTGTCGAAAATATGGGCAAAACTTTTTTGAACAGCTACCAAGGTCTAAATATATGTAAGCAAATTTTGTTACCAATAAAAAAAATTTTAACATCTTTCTATTATCAAGATCTCTTTTTGAAAAGCTGCACGGTTGGTTAGTAAAATTATTAATACAAACAACCAGAATATCTTTACTGATGAGTATCTAAAACAAACTAAACTGCATGGCAACCTATGAAAATGCCCAGGTACTATATCTTTAAATTAACAGGATAAACCGTGAAATTTTGCACAGTTTGTACTTGTAATAGGGATAAGACAATTAAAACAGTGATGAATATTCACGAAATATATAAAGCTTTCGTCACAGCCGAACACAGCGCTCTTTTTCTTTGTACTTTTCTAATTTCAGATCTATAAAAGATAACAAGTGGCAACTCTTACGTGAGAAAACTAAGATTGTAGAATTTAAATTTTATATAAAATTTCATAGAAATGTTCCAACTAGCACAAATGATAACTGAAACGGAGCTGCGACCATTGCTGTGAATTAAAGAGCTGAGCCTTTTTTTGACGGGAATGTACTAGGAACATATCTATTACGTATTTGCAAAAAAAAAGTGGGAATCATTTGCTGGTAGCAGTAACGTTCCAGCTGCTTTTCTTTAAGATATCCGGCAACATTCCATTGCTGCTGTTAAGTAGCAGCGTGGAAACTTTGACTTTCAAGGAACTTTAATCCCAAACCTCTCTATTTCAGTAGTTGCTTTCTTTATATTAGCCCTTAATTTTTTGTTATATATTTATTTCATTTTGCATTTATTTGGATCCTTGACCATAACCTAAAATTGGAATGATAATATTGTTCCATTAATAACAGTGATTTACAGCCAAAAACCATTAGAGACCCTATTATTAAAGTCCTATGTAAAATTAGCTCCTGATTCTGAAGATTGAGGTTATTTGCGATTCTACGATAAATTTTTTGAAATATTTATGATTAACCGTTATTCAAAAAAAAGATCTCTCCACATAGTCATGTTTATCTCACGAAAACATTTTTCAATTCCAAAACGGATCGAAAAATATAAAAGCTAATAAATTTTTCTATAAACAGTGCATATACTTTTCACTAGCCCTTGTAATTTCTGAAAAACTGAATATTCATTACGGATTTTTATCTTTTATTTTATAATAATTATATATATACAAGTATAATATTATTATATAATTTTATATATCTCATAAATAAAAAGTAATGTGTGTCGGTGTGTCCTTTATAGGCGTCCAAAGTACTCAACCGATTTTTATGAAATTTGCACAGTATATTCTTGGGATCACAAGTTGAGGTATAGGCTATATATAGTTTTGGAAAAGTGGGCGGTTCCACGCCCCCAGGATATATAAATTTTCAATTCGTCATAACTCTAAACGTATTTGGTCTAAATTAATGATATTTATATATGTGTGTCCTTTAGTCAAGTTTTACATTATTTTGCAAAAGTGGGCTGTGCCACATCCACATATTTTGTCCTTTGTTTGTGCTTTATTAATGTGCCCAAATTTATAGTCGTTCTATGAAACTTTCACGATAGGTTCAGAAGTTCGGTAGGTACGTGAAATTTACTCAAGACTTACAAAGTTTTGGAAAAGTGGGAGGTGCCACTTTCAAATTTTGTTTGTGCCGTTAATGACCAAAGTTTATTGTCGATCTCTGTAAAACGACACAGGCCATATTTAGTTTTTGGCAAAGATCCCAGGCTATTTAAAGTAGCAATTCGACAAAGCTAGGAATTAATTTGGTTCAAGTTAACGATGTTTTATATACGGTTTTGGTATATGTTCCATATACCAAAGAACCTTGGAAACAGGAAGCAGTACCAGGAATACGATATATCTTCTAAACTATGTACATATCAGTACCGGCAGAGTGAATGGGAGAAGAAGGGGAGTAGGAATAGACATTTGAGGTATAGAGGTGGTGTTAGAGGGAAATTAAGAGAGTAAAAAAGAGAAAAAGTTTAAAGAAAAAGGAGGAGATAAGGATAAATGTAGAAGAAGTGAAAAGTGGGGAGAGAAAAGAGTACAATTTGTTAAATGTAGACAAGCCAAATTGTAGGCTGGACAACGTCTGCCGGGTCTGCTAGTGTATTATATAATTATTGTTCTTATGACTCGAATTTCATTCAGAACATTGTAGTTGCAAATAAAAAAATTTGGTTTACTAAAAACATGATACCAAATATTCAATTGTATCTTTCGATTGGTTCAAATGACCAGGCCTGAGGTTCGTCTTACCTTTTGTACTTAAAAAATATTCAGCGCATTGGAACAAACTTCCACGGCTTCAATTTCGTTAGCATATTCGCACATCCTTGGTGCTATTTTTAAAGCGAATAAAGACTTCCAAATAACTTTCAGATTTTTATCGTGACTTCATAAAACATAAATTTATGACTAGTATTACTATAACTTAAAACCTTATTTTTGCTATGTAACTATTGCTGTACCGACTAGCACTGTAAATTGCTAAATTGTTGTGCTAGGAAAACATTCAATAAATAAATAAATAGATTTAAGACAAATTTTTAAAGGAAGTACATGGAATCAGAAAACATACGAATTTAAAAATCTTGATAACGTGAGAACGGCTAACCTGACAAAAAGGCTAATTCCGTAGAATACACTTTTGTATTAGAGCGCCTATATCATAGCTTTTCATTTCATGCTTTTCATTTAAGTTCAAATACCATTCCAGACAGAAATACCTAATATATACGAATTTTCTGTAGATTCCCTACTGCAAGTGTAGTAGATATGCATTTTTGTTTTGATTATGCCTTAAGCAATTTGTGGTCTTTCGATTTTAGTGCAAAGTTTTTGTACTTCAATCTTAAAATGAAATGAATGATAATGTCGTTTTTCATTTTCTTTTACTTAGTTGTAACACACATGAACTGAAACAACTAACTGCTAATACATAGAGATATTACAAATAAAGGGTGTTTTTTTAGGGATATAGAACTTCGAATTGAAATAAAACACAAGAAAATCGTTTTAAGGTCCATCAATTTGGCTTTATTGGAAGGATAATTTTATGCCATTAATGCTTAAATATGATTTCGGGCATGTGGCCGCCGCGGCTGGCTCGAATAAAGCCAATTCTACAGGTCCAATTTTCAACCACTTTTTCGAGCATATGGGGCCGTATGTCGGCAATAACGCCACGAATGTTGGCTTCCAATTCCCCTAACGTTTCTGGTTTGTTGGTGTAGACGAGCGACTTCACATATCCCCAAAGAAAATAATCCAATGGTGTCAAATTACACGACCTTGGTGGCCAATTGACAGGTCCATTCCGCGAAATTATGCGCTCATCGAATGTTTCCTTCAATAAATCGATTGTGATGTGCGCTGTGTGGCATGTAGCGCCGTCTTGTTGGAACCACAACTCATCCACATTCATGCCATCCAATTCGGGAACAAAATAGTCGGTTATCATGGCTCTATACCGGTCTCCATTAACGGTAGCTGCCTCTCCAGCATTATTGCGGAAGAAGTATGGCCCAATGACTCCACCAGCCCATAGAGCACACCAAACAGTCAGTTTTTGTGGATGTAATGGCGTTTCAAGGGTCTCATGTGGATTCTCTTCACTCCAAATGCGGCAATCTTGCTTGTTGACGTAGAAATTCAACCAAAAATGAGCCTCATCACTGAACAAAATTTTGCGATGAAAATCAGCATCGAAATCAATCTCATTTTCGGCCCATACACCAAAATCACGACGCATTGCATGGTCTCGCGGCTTTAATTCTTGCACAAGCTGGATCTTGTAAGGTCGCAAGCCAAGATCTTTGCGCAAAATCTTCCATAAAGTTGATGGACAAAGCTCCAATTGCTGTGCACGGTGGCGAATCGATTCATTCGGGTCCTCTTCAACACTTTGCTCTACAGCGGCAATTGTTTCTTCGGTGCGCACTGTTCGACGTCTCTGCGGATGCGTATTATCACATAGAGTAAACGTAGTGCGAAAACGATCCATGGTTAACCGAATTAATTGCTCTGATGGACGATTATGTCGACCATAAAATGGACGGAGCTCACGGTAAACTTCGCGAACTGAACCATTATTTTCGAAATAAATTTGCACGATTTGCAAGCGTTGTTCTTTTGTCAACCTGTTCATGATGAAATGGCAAACCAAACTAAACATAAATGACATTAGAGTTGCCAGATTTGACCACAAAATGCCAGTTTTATCTCTATTCGAAAAACAAACCTGTAAAAAAAACACCCTGTTGTATGTAACTATACAACTGCTATTACAATTTGAAAGATAGAAAAGAAATGTAAATTCACATGAAAAATGCATAACATTTTCGAAGTGTTGGTGCGTTTTGTTGCTTTCGGGTTTTAAATTTTTTTTTTCGTACATGCACATGCTGAGCAAACGTAAAAGTTTCGAATTGTTTATTTGCATGCAGAATTGATTGCTCTTTTGTTACAGCCAACTTGCTTTTGCACTAATTGTGGTAATAACTTTTTGCTTAGCTTTTGTAAAATTTTCATGAAAGTTAAGATAAATAACTATTGAACGAAATGCTTGCTATGGAGGTGCATTATTTGGTGTATTCATATAGTTAAATATTAAACAGTTTAACTTTATTCACTCTATATAGGCAAAACTATAACAACGTTAACCTCTATCAGGATCAGGTTAGACTTACACCCGTAAAGAACTGAGTATGTGCTTTTAATAGCAGATATGAAGCAAATACAAGTACCGAAGTATTTGGCAGAAAAAGTACGAGAAAGTACCAGTATTCCAAGTACCATTATATATAATTCGCAAGTTGATGGACTATATTGTTAAGAATCGGTGAGAAGCAGAAGCTGGTTCAACTGCTTCGGATAGCTTTTAAATATAGTTTAATGTTGGTTCGGCAATGTAAGCTGCGGCCTAAAAATGCTGCCGTACATAAACCTTTAACTTTACTCTGCATGTCGACTTACACGACCTCTATATCCGAAATACTGTTCTTGGATAGAACTGAAATCTTAAAGAGTTTGCACAATTATGCATTTAACAAGAGGGATTCTACATATATCGTATTTTAAAATATCAAAACTAATTCACTAAATATTTGTGAATTTTTTACAATCCTCTTGCAGTACTAAAAGTTTTGGTTACTTATTTTTAAACAGTTTTTATAGCTTTGCCTTTTTGATCGCACTTCACGTTTCGTATAGAGACGTCAGTGAGTCTCTTTATATCGATGCAGTTGAATGCTTTTGAAACTAATGCAATTGAAAATACGTAAAATTGTGAACGGTTTTTCTATTTCTGTGCGATCGTACTTCTATTTCTTTATATTTGAGGTACACTCGTTAAGCACAGCATATATGTACAAGGTGGCGCAAAAGTAATCCTCCTATCAGAAAATGCTAGAAATTTTGCGATTGGCCCCTAAAGTCAGTTCTGTTTTGACATTTGTGTAGTAAACACATGCGAAATACACGTTAATAAACAATGTTACGCTACACTGCTCCATAACGCGGAATATTGCTGACTATTTATTTGACCAATAATCGGTCGGGGCCAAACGGTTACTGTGAATGGTGAGCGCTACAGAGCAATGATCAACGAGTTCTTTTTGCCGCAACTTGATGAATTGGGATTGGAAAACATGTGGTTCCAACAAGATGGTACAACAGCACACACTGCACGTGCCACAACCGATATGCTGAACATCGGAATCTTACTTTTGCGCCACCTTGTATATTTGAATATTAGGCTGGCAAAATATACATTTTTGTTTAAACTTTTTCAACATAAAAGTGTTTAAGGCTTGATCACTCTTACCCACCTAAAGGAAATATCCGTTTGCAACTTTTTTATAAGAAACTTATTTTTTTCTTAAACTTTGTAAAGCCAAATTTTTTTGCTTCAATACTTTCACAGTTTTAAATCAAAATTGAAGTCAATCAACAGAATCTAAATTAGCATTGGTAGACCACTAAGAGTTACTATGTATTAGGGTTTGAAACTTTTGACGGAACTGCGACTATTTTGAATTCAAAAGATGATCCATTAGCCAGCGCCACGTAATAAGAATATATCTTTTACGTGTTTGAGCGTGGGAGCTGCGACTTTTTGTGAACTTTACGCACAAACCTCTCTTGCTTGCTTGCTTTATCTTGGAACTTGTTATGTTATTATTATTTGTTTCATTGTGTATTTATATGGATACTTGCCCATTTTAATTTATAAAATAAAAATTAAAGTATAACAACATCGCATTCATAATAATAAGAGGGGCCTCTTATATCTTTGCGATAGACTGCGTAGAAAAATAGAAGGAGTAAAAAGTTGGTGTCAAGCGTAATGGTAATGCATCGATATTTTCAACGACAGACTGAAATAAAATGTTTTTTTTTTTTTAATATTTGTTTTATTAGTGTCTGACAACATGACAAAAATCACATGCTACTCGTTAAACGCATTTTATGCCCCTTTATATTTAAAAATAATTACTATGGATTAATAAATTCAAATGGATGCAATAATTATGGTAATTTGGTCTAACTTATGTGAATTAATTTAATGGCGGCGTACGATTTATATAAAATTTGGAGTATCTTAGAGTAAATAAATTTGAAGTCATATTCACGAAAAAGCGCAACTTCAAAGTAACCAAAACCTAAATTCATACTCACTGCAAAGTACCAACTGTCGCCAAATTCGTGAAAAAATTGTAACAATCCACAAATTTAATGGATAAAGTGACATATGCAACTTGCTTATGTTTGAACCAGTGGCAACACTGCAGTGGTTTTAGGACTAAATTTAGTTGTTTTTGTTCTACATCAGTGGCAAACATTTATTTTTAGTTAATCTCCAATTGCTTACAAATACTTCCCATATAGAATGCTGGTGTTCAAAGTTTAAACGGTTAACGCAACACAAAATAAAGTTTTTAAAAATACTTCTGTTTATGTCTTCTGTCCATATCCACCAAGAATTACTCTGTATTCGTGCTCTAATTTGCAATATGCATTAGCCAATGACGTCTTATTCAGCACGTAACGGAAACCATATTATTACTATTATATATGACTTACAAGTTTCATAACTTTTGAGTGGTAGTGCAGCTCTGTATAACGTTTGGAAAATTAGTACTGCTACCTAAAAGTAGCGGCAACTATAGAGTGGCAATTAAGTAACATTTCTAGTTTTTAAAACTTTAAGGATATCTTATTAGTTACCATGTCATTCACAATACCGGCAAAGCTTATTAAAATCCATGTAATTTCAAAGAAATTATGTAACTTGAGTAACGTCTGAGAATTTCTCAAAATATTTTCCACAAAAAAAGGAAAAAAAAAATTCTCTCCAGCCTAATGTATGCACATGTACATCAGGAAAATAAAGAGCAGTTTTTCTTTTATGTTTAGTCAGCCACTCGAATTTGCTTGTGTACTTTCTATTGCACCCAAGGCTTTTATGTATTGTATCTGGGAAGCCGTCGTCATATTGTGCTCACCTACTATTCCTAAGGTCCTAGGCTTAGATGCTCAGATAATCAGTCGTATGTTTGAAACACCGTCAAATTTTTCTTAAATATTTACCTTACTGGCGTATATAACGACTTTTTTTGTTATATTTAATTTAGTCGTTGCTATCCCATTATTGCTTTCTAAACTGTTTCTCCATAACATATTTTATGATTATTATGTGTATTTTAGTGAACTCACAGAAATACAGAGAAAAAAAAAATTAAGTTATAGCATCTTTCATTTCAGTTCTCCGATGCCCATCATCCTGTGAATAAGTCAATATGGTCGAACGCTACGTCAGGACTGTCGAACAAAGCGAATGTGGACCTTGGTTTGCGCTCTTCTCCTAGCTCAGAATTCCACATGCCAGCTTTTGTGCAGCGCAACCCTTAGTTATTTTGTCACACTTGAAAATCTGATTCGCCTGCCACACCCATAGTAATAAAAGCTCTGCTATACATTATGTTCGTCATTTTCCACTTCAATAGCATTTGCTTATTTTTAAATTCGTTGCTTACTTTTTTTACCCACAAATTTTTGCACAAATTTGACAGGGCAAATGAAAAGTTTACATTTCAAGTTTGAATTTGGCATTTTGGCAGTGACAAAGAAAATGATACTCATACGCCCTGTATAACCTAAACTCATGCAATTGTATGAAATGTGGACGCTTTAAGTTTCTCTTTCTTTTTGTCATCAAATTTTTAGTTGGCATCGTCATTCAACAATACAGTTTACAGTGCAATAAAGCGGTGTGTTGTTGTTGTATGCGGTTGTTGGTTTTTGTATTTGCCGTTTTGCATTGCAATTTTATGAGACTTTTTCCTACCATACGAATATTTTGTGCATTGTTTTGTTGTTGTTGTGGCATTGCATACAGTTTTCTGGAACCATTCGTGCGTGTTGCATACTCGTCACATGTTGCTGCAATTGGGAAAGTTTCCTCAAATGTAAAATTCTTAGTTTGGGTTTTTTTCACAATCTTTTTTATTCGCTTTTCATATTTACATTAGAGTCACTCGCACGAGTAAATTTAGTTTTTTTTGCAAAATAGTACTGTCCTCGGTGAAAGCCAAAACTAATCTGAATCTCTTATACTAATTTTGACAAGGTTTAGTGATCAATCTTAATTGCAGAATTGCCACTGTCAAACCCCTACAGGCTTGCAAACGGTTTCTTATTTCGTTAGGCTAGCCCACCTAGTGTCAAAGGATTCGGCCCCTTATAACTACCATATTACAGTTTCTGATTTGAGAGCGCTACGACGAGATAGTCAGGGTTACGCTACGATGGAACCGGCTCCTGTGCAATAAGCTAACCGGCTGTCAGAGAATGCATGCTGCCTGCATAGCGTAGATCTCGGATTGAAATGCACTTGCTGAGTTTGGGAGACGCATAGATTAGGACATGGCTTGTATGAGGACGTCTTTCTCCAAAGGAACATGATCCCCTAGTTTGTGTTTAAGGCTGTCCTGAGTCAAACGTAGTCCGTTTTATTATTAATATAGGTGTCGCTCACATTGGGCTATTCCAGAGTCCCAAGTCTTTAGTCCTTAGTGTACCCTGCAATACCGTTGTCATTATCAAGCAATCCATGTTGCATCACCATTCTCTGAGCCTCCATATAGGATGCTCCTATCGCTCTGTTATTAACGCATAAAGCTCTCTGAACTTGCCCTTTGCACAAACATGCTTTGACTTCTGAGACCACACCCGCACTTTGAAATATAATTGTTTTCCAGGGTTACAGGGAACTATACGGCTCTTTGATAAGTTGCCAGATCAGCTCAGTTGCTGAAGGGACTCCCATCAGAAAGGCACCTGTCTTAACCATCAATAGAAATCAAGTAAAAGCAAGCACTTTTCGTGCTAGTGGTAGAAAAGCAGTTCATAGCCCATCATCTTAGCTAGTCAAGGCTCAATGCGTAATCCCACTGTCAATTACTAGAAGAGTTCTTTAAAAATCTGGCTCAGCTGTTGGCATATAATTGCAGTGAATCATAATTCAGACATGTTAGCGGATTGCGGCATAGTCTTTCTGATGGATTAGTCAGAATTTCTTCCACAGTCAGAGATGGGAGTATAGCGTTCAAGATCTGCCTCACAATTTAATAATGAAGAGAGTTATTCAATCCATAACTCAAGCATGCTCTGCAGGATCTTTGCCAGGTAGCCCCGACTTGAAACCTTCGGTGGTCCAAAGGATTTTTTGGGAGAACTTGCGGCTAGTATTTTCAATATCTAGCATCTCCAGAAGACCAACCAAGTCGACATTGATGCTCCTTAAGTACGCAATGTCCAGAGGCACAACCAAAACTTATTACACCGCACCACTTTCGTATGTAATTTTTCGCATTTAAACTTCTAGAATAACCAGGAAAGCTTAAACTGTTAACAGTTTTAGAGTTTGTGGCTGAATTTTAATTTTGTCAAGGATAAAATATTCGCTACAAAATTCCACTTGCACCCATAGTCGCACAGTGCATTCGCAATGGATTCGTATAAAACACATCTGTGGAATCAAATAATTACATATGCAGTCATAAGCATATTATCAATACATACGAGGTGTGTTCAAAACGTATCGCGAATTTTGAATTTTCGCTGGTTACGTATATTCGAATTTCGAATTTTTTGTGGCGTTATGTTGGTACTCATGTCTCTCACTTATGCCGACAAGCTCGACCATTTTGAATATTCAGTTAATTGTTCGGTCGAATGTGAAAGTTTTGCTGACAGTTTTCTTCGATTGCAGGGGCGTGGTGCATCATGAGTTCTTGCCACAGGGAAGAACGGTCAATAAGGAATATTACCTGAAAGTTATGCGCAATTTGCGGGAAGCAATCCGCCAGAAACGCCCAGATTTGTGGAAGAACAAAAATTGGCTTTTGCACCACGATAACGCCCCTGCTCACGCATCGTTGCTTGTGCTCGACTTTTTGGCCAAAAACAACACACTAATGATGCCGCAGCCACCGTATTCCCCAGATCTGCCCCCCTGTGACTTTTTCTTGTTCCCTAAACTGAAGAGGCCCATGAAAGGACGACGTTACGCTTCTCTTGACGAGATAAAGACGCCATCGAAGGAGGAGCTGAAAAAGATACAAAAAAATTATTTTTTGAAGTGCTTCGAAGATTGGAAAAACCGTTGGCACAAGTGTATAATATCTCATGGGGACTACTTTGAAGGGGACAAAATAGATATTAATGAATAAATAAATAATTTTTGAAAAAACACAAAATTCGAGATACTTTTTGAACACACCTCGTACATATGTGCGCTATTTATCAAGTTAGCTAGCAGAAATCAATGCTCGCATGCAGCTTAAGCTTGCTTTCTTTTCCAGTCTTTCACACTTTGCAGCTGCATATTAGGGTCGGTTATTTTGGTTACAATGGGAGTAGAATTTGTGATGAATAAAAATTTAAAAAAAAAAAAGATTGATCAACATTTTGTTGCGACTGGCGTAGGAACGATTTCGTTGAACACTTGAGCATTCCTGTTCCAGCTTTCAGTCGCTTTGTAACATATTTTTATACCTAGTAGTGCTACGCACACAAGGTATATTAAGTTTAGTCGCCTAACGGTGGTATGTAACGGTATAAAGGGATAGAGATAGATATTCTTTTATATATATCAAAATGTTCAGGAGGAAAAAAGAAATTGATTAAGTTATGTCCGTCCGTCCGTCCGTCCGTCTATTAACCCGATAACTTGAGTAAATTTTGAGAAATCTTAATGAAATTTGGTATGCAGGTTCTTTGGCACTCATTTCCGAGAGCTGTTCAAAATGAGCAAAATCGGATGATATCCACGCCTACTTTTATATATAGAATATTTTCGATAATACAAAAAAGTGATTATTCAGTACTTATAAGGATTAAATTTGGTGTGTACATTATTGTTAAAGCAGAAAATAAATTTTTCAAGAAATTTTTTAAAATGGGCTGGGCACCGCGCTCTTTTGACCAAGTCAAATTTAGAAATAATATTAATCATAAATCAAAAACCGTTCAAGATATCCAAACGAAATTCAGCACACATATTAATATTAACCCAAGGTATGTATCGAAAAAAAAGGGCGAAATCGGTTAAGAGTCACGCCCACTTTTATACGAAATATATATATAATAGGCAATAACTTTGCCTATAAAATCTTTATATCATTTCTGTTTCACTTTCAAAGTGTCCGGAAACGAAAAAAGCCAAAAGATATACATTTTTGAAAATGGAAAACATTCTAAGACATAGTACTTTAGTGATTAAGCTTATATTTGCAGCAGAAAACCTGCATATATAGTTTTGTAGAGATGTGTCAAGTCCTTTTTGAGATAAAAGCATTACATCAAGATGGGGTTATCACTAACGACGAATTACAAGAAGTACAAATAAAGGCAGCAGAACGAGTTAATAATCAGCGTATTAAAGCAAAACAGCAGTTTGATAAGAAACACAACAGTCCTACAAAATATACTGTTGGCAATATAGTTCTCGCGGAGAATGAACCAGTCAGCACGGGAAGTTCACGTAAATTAGAACCACCGTATAAAGGTCCTTTCATTGTAACCAAAGTAATAGGTAATGACCGATATTTGATCGAAGATGTTCCAGGGTCAAGTCGGAAGCAGCGGCACTATTCATCGATATATGCATCAGATAGACTGAAACCATGGTGCGATTTAGCAAATTTTGACGGTTTTAGTAACGACAGCGATGGCTCCGAGGGCGTATCCAGTGGTCAGGATTGGCCGACTGTAAGGTCACCTATCTGATCCGGCAACACAGTGGTCATCTTTCCTAAATACAGTCCTGCGCTATGTTGAATATCGTTTCATTTATTTTCATGTCAGTTGTGTGACAATACATAGGTATGTGTAAAATGAAAATAAATGAAATGATATTCAACATAGCGCAGGACTGTATTTAGGAAAGATGACCACTGTGTTGCCGGATCAGATAGGTGATACGTACCCAAACATACAGACAAACTGACAAAAAATTCCCAAAAAACTATTGCTTTGGATTCTATTGCCTCATTAATGACTTCACTTATCAATTTTTTTTGTATACGTGCAAGGTACAGACTTCAAAAATGAGAAAATTTTCTTTTTCAATTTTATATTACTGAACGAAAACGAAATTTCAAACCCCCCTAATATACAGGTATGTGCGCTGTAAGATGCCTCTAAACATTTGTATAAATGTTTGTCTACCATATCACCACATAGCTTTGGTTATGCAAGTGAACTTTCAATGATTGCATCACACGCTTAGTATCTCCATGTTTATATTTGTATTGAAAATTGCACTCAAAGCAAGCATGAAACACAGCAGATATATGAACGTATGTGTGCATATTTGTACGCGTGTTTGTATGTATGTATTGCAGTAAACAACAACAGAAAAGAAAACCATGAACAGCAAGCAAAACAATTTCAGAAACTGATTTCATGATGGATCATAGACAAGCTAGTCGTCAGTTAGACGTACTGTACTACCTCACCATCTGACAGTTTGTCTGTTTTGGTAACATATCCTAGAAAAAAAACCATTCGTCTAGGAAGCCTGCGTGATGAGTCCCAAAGGAGGATGCGACTAATGACAGTTCTGATCACTTTGTATGGGTTGAACTGTTCGCATTTGTTTGAGCGTGTCCTACGTGGGTACGAAAGGACTAATCCACTTTCTACCCAAACGGATACTTTCAACTCCTATAAGTATGCTACCAAAACTAAAATTTATTTATACCCCTATGAGTATGCTACACAAATATAATTTTACTTATGTATACTGAATTATAGCAAATTGAAGATTAAAGAGATGAATCGCGGATCGCTCTCTTTAGAGATTAGTCTCACTATTTTTTTTCAGGGTATTTGCACCCCTTCGTAGTACTTGTATGCAGCATTCAATTGGACAGAATTCCTTAGTGAGTGCCTGTGGGTGTGTGTTGGTGTGTGTGTGTGTGGATTTCAATTCTAAACCATTTAGCTACGCCCAACATAGTCCCAAATCTATTTAAAACGCAATAAAAATCACGTTGCATTCACATTGATCGTATTGCATATCAACGCATAGTGCAAGAAACAGTGAGAGATGCGCGTGCTTGTGTGCATTGCAGCAGAAAATTGCCAACAGTTAGTAGAGGCTTTTTAGTGCTGAGCGCTTGAGGCTATTGAATGGCGCGGCATCATCTATGGGTTTACATTTTCAAAGCAAGAAAATGCAACAACAAAAAACTGGCACAAAAAACTAAAGCAAAATAGTTTGGTGTTTTTGTTTGATGAGCGCGTTGTGATGAAGGTAGTGGTGGTGGTGGTGCATGTAAGCGGATACGGCTTAGATAACAAATTAAAGTTTGTTAGTTTGGTCATTAGGTAACGTTGATTTCATGTCGTATCACATCTACTATTGTTCTTAACTTGTTTTCACTATTTTTGTTCTTCCTTTGCAAAAGCTTCAATGAGCAAATCTGCGCGTTCGTGGTTCATCACTTGAAGTAGATATTTCGTGGATAAGTGCGCGTGCTCGCATTACGGAAAGTGTTGCGAACTAATTTGCCTCTATTCATCAGTTGTTGGCGACAGTGGCTACACACAAATAAGTACTTCGATACTAAATTAAAGCAATTCAAATATATCTATGCGCTTCATTTTCAGCGTAAACGTGAGAGTATATCCCAACTAGCACAAATAGCAGGGACCATAACTGTTATGAGTTTTATTATAAAACTTGATATTTGATCATTATTTTTAGATTTTTTTTAATAAAAGTCAACAGTAACAAGTATCTTCAAGTTTTATTTTATTTGGTTAAGGGAAGTGATCATTTTAAAAATTTTATTTAAGATATATAAAAATGTTTCGTTTCAGTAACAAATAAATTGGCTTTTTGCAACTGTTCCCCTAACCTTAGTGCTGTCATATGCTCTTTACAGCCGCCTGTACAATGACGTGTAGCTCAACTGGTAGCGTATACCTTCTTATCACTACTAAATATCACTTACAAGTTTCATAAGTTTATGGGGACAATTTAGGACTACAAAACGTCCGGGAAATTTTAAGAGCTTCTTAAAAGTAGCTGAAACTTTAAAGTTGCGTTTAAGTTAACGCGTTGGCTAGCAACCATGACATTCGCAAGACCGGAAGCACTACTTTAAATCTAAATAATTTCATAGTAACAATTGGTGGTAGAAATTTCCACGCAGCCACTAAAAGTTTCTGAAATAAAGATATTTATTTAACGAAGTCATATATGTACATTGTAGAAGTTATATAATCGTTACACTGTTAGTATTACTTTCGTGCAAGTTGGGAAATAAGTGTGAGTGTGTGTGTCTGCGTTAGATGGTAGAATTTAGTACATGCTTATACCTATAAAAACATTTAGCTGAATGAAATTTGATTAAGTAGCAGAGTGCTGGTACTACATATAAAAGGCTTTCAATTATAATTGTTTTTATAAATGCTGAAGAAATTGAGATCGCGCTGTTTTTCCTTGCCTGCAAAATAAGCTCGTTTTGCGGTGCAAGAAGACTTCAGTTTATATATGTTGTCATCGAAAATATAATAGGCATTACTGATGAGAGATACACGTAAATACGTCAAAAGACAACTTCTATTTGAAAACCAGATATAAAAGCGAAAATATTGTCAGCGCAAATAAAGGAAGAATCATTCTTGCTAATAAGTACTTCTTGGACCGACTGATCTGATGAGTTGTTTCATCATAGGCCTCTGACCTCAGCAGTGGTGTGTTAGATTGTTGTCAAGAAATACCTGAGCGCACCCTAGATTGTCTTAAACTGAGAATAACTAGGGTCCCTTGGCATAGCAATGCCCAACGCGATGGGCCTGTGGAATTCTTTACCTGATATAGTACTTATGCAACGTTGAGCTGTAGTCTTTTCTTGAACAAATGGAATATTAGTAAGCTAAAAAACCGCTGGGCTGGCCTCATACCTCGCAGACTTGAATACTCCTTCTGTTCCACTGTAGATAATTTATCTCTTAAGATTGGCGTTCTGATGGGGCGTTTCGAAAGTGGCATATACCGATCTTATTCAGACCAAATTCCCCGTTTTCCCCACAATTTCGCATTTCTTAGCCAATACGTTAATAGTCCTTTAGACATTTTTTTACTACTACTATCCAAAGAAAATGGTTCTCGTGGCTTTAGCACTTCCCCACTCCTCTATGGCACCCGTTAAAGTTAAATGCATCCAGTATCGTTTCTACTTTCAATGCTTAAAGGACTTCTTCGATTGGAACTGAAAGCTTCGTCGTTGTCACGAAAAGCACTTCTATGTATTCATGTGACTCATTCACCAGAGCCGAGAGAAGTTTCAGTATAACTGATTTTACCGTAGGCATGCTTGCGATCTGCAAGAAAGGTGACTTTAACCATATTTCAAGAGTTGAGCAACTATCTGTAAGTCTAGCAATGGGATTAGATGTGATCCAGGAAGCTCAACAAGCTCTGACTTTTAGGACACAAAATAGCTAATAGCCAGCATATCGTTCCAACAAAGGGAGTTTTTTCGTTATTTGATGTGATATTGCAATGGTTTTCGGTATATTCAAAGTCAGCCTTTACTGCACAAGGAAGCTTTCCGCCAACCTAACCTACATCATCATCTATCATTGACCAATGTTTGTAGATTCTCCTTTCCACTTCAATAAATTTGACTACGTTCTGTTCTTTAGAAGTTCTGTACACTTTTTACTAAATTTTCATCTTTTTTGCTCTGTATTTCATACTCATTCAGAAGCGCCACATAGTTTGTATTATCCTGCCAATTTGCTTCATCGTCAGCATTAACACCATCTCTGCACACACGTCAGCCGGCCGTCCAAAGTGAAATTTGTCTACTTGTTTGACAAGTGGTTGCCTAGCCTTTTCCACTTCTATAACAATCTGGTATATCTTGTTATGGTACCCTATACGTGTGTATGTATGTAAGCTACAGCCACGGATTATAATGTTCGCTCCGTCGACACTTAAGCTTCTCCGTTGGTTAACCCACAAGAAATATTTAAACGATGCTAAAGAGTGGTAGTCTTGAAAACAATGTTTTTGTTATAGTTTGCTTGATTTTGTTATCTTTGCAAACTTGTTGTTGCTTCATTATAAATTTACATATTTGTTGTATTTATGCCCAACAACAATAAAAATTCCAAAATCACCTCTAACTAAAGTGTAGAAACTTGCACTTTTACTAATAATTAAATTTGTTCATAACTTGTGAAATTTGCAACGTTTGCAACAACAACAAAAGCGAAACAATAAGCAAATTCAAAACAAGTAAGTACGACTTCTACAAAATGTTCATTTGTTTTATAAATTATATATGAAATGTTCTACAAGTTCGTCGACTTAACAACCGCCACTTGGGGGTTTGGCTTAATTTGCCTGTTATTTCTCGTTGTTTTGTTGTTTCGTTTTCTTTTTCCAGTTCTTCCTTTATCAGTTATGTGTCTTTATATTTTATGGACAGCCACATCTACGTGGATGTTAGCCTGTATATTAATTTTGTTGTACATATAGTTTTAGTTGTATATATAGATTTGCATAGACAACTTCTTGAGTTATTGTTAACTTAATATTAGGCTGATTGACGTTTTTCAACACCGTTTCACTGTTCACGAGTAGAAGATCACTATATTCCAGCTGCTGGTATCGAACGAAATAAGCCAGAATATTTTTAGAGAATGTTACATGAAATTTTTTTTCCAAATAAACGACAATTAAAAATTCGGCGACTTTTTGAATAAAAAATATTTTTTTTTTTAAGTTTTTGATTTTCAATTTATCTCTTATATTGGGCCCTTAGGTTCCGCTATTTTACGCCCTTCTATTCCCCGCCAGAAAGTGGTATTTCCATTGTTACTAGGTATTTGAGAGTTTAAATGAACTTCCTTAATATTAAAAGATGAGATCGACTAAGGAATGCTCAGCTTTCTAGAAAAAATGTACACAGCTGGATTGATTTAACCGCTCAAAATTGCTCCTGCTGAAATTTAAAAACTAAAATTATTCGCGGTTGTGCTTTAGTACACTGAAATATTTTTTTTACCATTTTTGGAATACCTTGAAAATTATTTTGAAAAAAAAAAAAAAAATCTTGCAAAATAGAACACACTACTGACCACCACATACAACACAAAAAGGCTTTATCAAAGTCGGATACAAAGGGATGCTTTTGCATACTATCGGGATTCGTCTGCATGCAAACTAAATAAGAATATTAGTTGTTCAATAAAACTACGAAGAAGTATTTTGTATTATGTATTAAATATTAATCTGATAATAATACTGATGTGCTTAAAATTTATTTAGTATTCTTCATTAAGGTGAATAACAAATAATCATTACTCAGAAACTAAAGGCTGCATTTATGTAAAATAAATAATCCTTTTTGCTAATAATATTAAGAAAAATAATGACAGCAAACAAAGTGTCAAGAAAGCAGTCCAAACCGATTCAAACCATTTTCATGGCCACAACAGCCGGTTCTATGGATAACTATGGATTTTTCTCCAGCAAAACGTTACCCTATTTAACTCACTAGGTTTCCCATAAAACTGTCATCTCCGGAGCAGCTCTTTGCTGCAGGGCTGATCTTTACTCTGGTGGATATTGAATCTGTTGCACAAATTTATCTACACTCCACTAGTTCTTTAAAATTGTTGTAGCTCCTGCTGCTCGCGCTAGGGCGTAGCGGGGACAAGATATTGCCCCCACCTATTCCAGATGCAGTCTCTTCTACTATTAGTACCAACAAGCTCTGTGCCCATCGCCGCTGCCACCTCAAACGGCAGCCCACAGTGAGATGCGAATTCATCGGAAAGAACTTTTGGATATTTGGTTGAAAAATGTAAAACAAGTCTCATATAAGTCACTCGGGTTGTTATTTACAATTTTTTCAAAACGTTTAATAATAATTATAACATTAAAAATAGTCGGTGTGCTATTCTGCTGTGCTTTTTGTGCCTGTACAGACATTGACTTCATATTTCACAGTTTACGGCTTCTTTGAAAGCTGTGTCGCTTCTCGCTATGTCAGGTTACGGTCGAGCAAGATGCCTTGGTGCTGGGGTCAACTAAGATTATTAGACCTACTGGTATTGAAACTAGGCTTTATAGGCGCTTTAAGAAATCCCGAGCGACTGAAATTATTCTGGACTCCCGTTTTTTTTTAAATTTTTATAATTACAGGGGCATTGATAAGTTTTCAGATATTCCTAAAATTTTTGGACAAGTTGACTTTAATATCAGTGCTCTTCTTTAATATCTCAGCAAGATTTAGTATGAAATAGGATAACCCATAACAGCTTACTTGAGTTTAATTCCTCAGTAATTGAAGAATTTTTCGGGGTTAAACAATTTCCAGCAAAAAAAAGTATTCTCCTCAATAAACAAAAATTGTGAAATTAGCCAATGGGCGGCAGGTAACAAGATCGACAGAAATAAGCTCGGATTGGCCCAACTTCCCGCAATAATATGAAACTTGTTACCTGTCATCTGCCAATGCTCCGCTAGATTTTGCTTGTCTTGAATATAGAGTTCTAATCTCTACAGTCTAATGAAAGACCTCAGCTAAACGATCTTGTCGCTAGCAAAAAAAATCTGGCAATATTACATAGAAAAAAGTAATAAATTCATAGCATGAGTGGGCTGGGCCTTCATTATAATCTTATTATTTCACTTCAGTGGCGTAGCCAGGGGGGTTGGGGGGGATTTCGGGGATAGATCCCTTCCCTCTTTAATAAACTACTATGTTTTTTACTTTTGATTTGATAACACATTCCTATTTTATGCTTCCGATTTACAATTTTGTCATTTTATATGAAATTGTCGGTTATTATATTATGCGGTTTAATATAAAGCCTATATACATATACTAGTCTTTGCAGACCTTCTACTGCGTGCACATTGGTTCTGGTGGTAATAAAATAACAGACCAAACTAGAGGTCCGAAATTGTTAAGCTTAAACTTTACTAACTTATATCTCACGTCTTCAAAAATTCGAATTCAGCCGATCTGAAAACACTAGGCTCAATAATTTAATCAGATCACACAATGGCGGAAAAGTAGAAACTGCCGAGAATTTTGTACACATTTTCTATAAAAGTTTAGCCCATGATCTAGTAAAAAACATGCATGGAAAAATTTCAAACTTTGTACAAAACCCATAAAAATTTAACCAAATCTCATAAAAATTCTACACTCTCTAATCAGAACTTTTATAAAAAAATGGATATGCAGTTTTATGACCTATTAAATTTTAAATTGAAGTTGGCAAAAAATATTGTAAATTGTGGGAATTTATTGATACATTTATGATGCGAGTTTTATTATGCCAAAGGCGCAAAATTTATGAAATCTCAACATTTTCTCCATTGACTAGTGTTATAAGATTCTTAGGTCAACATTAAAAACAATTTTTTTTTAATAATCAACGCAGTCATTTTCATTTTTGCTAACACAAAGCTAAAACTTCCTTACTCAAAAACGGTGTGTTCTGCTTTTTTGTAATAAACTCCAACAAATAAAGATAGATCAATGGAACATTGCTTGGAAAGATTTTTTAGAACCTTTGAAAAAGATGCAAACGTCATGGATATTGAATACAAAAAGGAAACGATGTAAATCCAGGCAGAAACTGCAAGCATTTAAATTAGATGTTTGTTTCAAGACTGCTGTTTTTATCCATTTATTGATAATATAGTCATTAAATAGGTACTGGATTCTTTGAGCATAAAAGGATCTTCAGAAGTTTCGCTTCGATTTTTTCACAGTGAAGAAACTAATAAAAAAAAATTATAGTGGCCGAAACCAATTTATGGAGAAGGTTATTAAAGCGCCTTATCTCCCGCCAAAATCTGCACTTCACGCACTTCAGAACTGCGACATACCGCCATTTCATAACTCTTTCAAATTGTTAAACAAATTTGCAAATCTCCCCGTTTCCACTTTAACAGCAGTACACAACTCTTCTTCTCCTTTAAATAGCGCTTAACCGTCTTAACGATTTTGGCCGTCCAACATAGCTTGCCAGTCGTGGCTTCTTTCTGCCAACTTGCGCCAATTGGAAACACCACAGGATAGAAAATCGGTAGCCACTTGGTCCTTCCATCAGAGTGGTGGTCTCCCTCTTCTTCTGCTACCAACGGCCGAAGCCGATAAGAATACCTTCTGGGCCGCAGCATCTTCATTCATTCGCACAACATGGCCTAGCCAACGAAGCCGCTGTGTTTTAATTCGTTGGACTATGTCAGTGGCTGCATATATCTCTTGCAGCTCGTCACTAAATCTTCTTCGGTACTCGCCATCGTCAACGCGTTAGGGTCCGTAAATATTTCGAAGAACCTTTTCCTCGAATATTCCCACAGCCGCCTCATAAGATGTTGTCAGTGTCCAAGCTTATGCACCACAAACCAGGAAGGGTACGATAAATGACCTATAGAGTGTTATTTTCGTTCCTCGACAGAGTACTTTACTTCTCAATTGTCTACTCAATCCGAAGTAGCACCTGTTTGCAAAAGCGATTCCTCGTTGGACTTCTAAGCTAACATTAGAGTTGATGTTAATGCTGGTTCGCTGGCAAAAAACTCTAAAAAGAGGTAAACAACTTATCTTCGTAATTCTACCGGACAAAGAATTTAAATATAACTATGTGCATTAGGGTGGGTCGATTTGTATGGAACAAAGTTAACCGATATCGCGCCATCGATTTTTCGATAGGTTTTGGGCTCAGGAAAAAAAAAGTTCCACTACGCTTACCCAAAAAAATAATTTTCGAGCCTGCGAAATTTCATTTCTTGGACTTTTTTCGACTTTGATTTTTAAGGTTTTTTTTCATGACCTACTACTACTACTAGAAGAAAAAGGTTTAAACTCGTTTTTTAGGTAATTTGTACATAAATATATGTAAGTGTAGATATAAAAACCTTTAGTAAACTAAAGTAAAAAACAACAAAGAAATTATACATTATAAACTTTCACAAAAAATTTTTTTTCCTAATATTCAACTCGTTACTTAAAGTAAAAGTTGATATTTTTTCAAGAAGACTCAGAGGTCTATCCTGGGAAACATTCTTTATTATTATCATAAAAGTTATAAAACAAGCTATTTCTGTGATGTAGGAAATAACGGCATTTGCTTAGCAAAATATTTCAGAAAGTGAAGCATGTCTGTTTTTCTTAGGAATTTTTCAATTATGTTAAAAGTCATAAAGAAACTTTCGCTTGAAGTATAAAAAATAGTTAAATTTTTAGTAATATGTACAGGTTTTAGCCCGTGGCACCTAGCGGAGTTTAGTAAGACCGTTTCGGGACATTCTATTTTATTGCCATAAAATACGAAATGTTCACATACTACCCCTCAAAAAAAAATACTATATTGAAAGCAATAAAACAATACTGAGTTGCATATGAGTCACGAACTGAATTGAATATAGAGAGTGAATCACATATGACTCATTTAACAATGATGTGAAACCGCTCTTAGTAAAATATTAAAAACAAATATTGTTAGTCATATTTATGTCACAAAATAACGAAAAGCTTTAGGCGATGTTTTTGTATTTTTTTTGCTGATGGAAACAATCGCTGTTAAGCGGTAAGCTTAAACTTTATAAATTTATCTTGTAGTTAAAATGTTGGAATTGATATTTATAGAATTTTACAACACAAGCAATTTTTTTTTTTATTCCATTAACTTGGTTCGTTCTAAGGAATTATTGTGCTGTAATGAAGTTGGCAGCTTTCACCGATTTAACAACAAGATAAACAATAAAAAACCGCACAAAAAGGATTAAGTATTTTTTTTATTTTTCCTTACTGCATTTGCTGTGTACAAAGTTCGACGTTTACAATAATTGGTTGCTAACGTCAGCTCAATAACGGCATCATCCGTTTTTGAAAAGGTACGCAAATGTATATGCAAAAGTGGTGAGCCATTTTTTCTTCTCTGGTGTATATCACTGAAGATGTTCTCCCAAAGACCGAGAAAAACACAATGATTAAAAATTAGATTTTTTCCCTAGTTATTTAATTTGTGGTGAGATTTTTAAATGAAATACTTGCAAACTCAATAAAAGACTCTTACTGGCCGAAATTTCCAGATTCAAACAAGTAATGTAATAGCAGAAAATCGAGAAAAGTCACTGCTGTCCATGAAATTTTCTCAGGGTCACGTAGTAGAGACAACAGCGTGTCTCCTTGCAATTGCTATGACTGAAATTGCCTTGTTGCCAGAGCTTTGACATCAGCTGCCTGCTTGCCATCGACAATGGTAACATATGAATCTCATTTTCAAAAAACAAAACAGTTTCAAACAAATCAAAATATAGAAATTTTTCCACACTTTATGTTGACCGCATTCTTTTGACGGCATCCTCCCCCCGTGCTGAATCTACTTTATAGTTCACTCACCTGGTTTGTTGCTGCTATTATTCCCAGCTGAGATCTGCTGCTGTTGTGTCTGCTGTGATTGTTGTTGTTGCTGTTGCTGATGATGATTTGAAGTCACCAGCTGTTGTTGTTGCTGCTGTGACTGCGGATGTTGACCGTTGTGTTGTAGATGCGACTGTTGGCCAGCACCACCACTACCACCATTGGCAGCAACAGCTGCCGGATGTATGGCAAGCAATTTTGTTTCCGGTGGCTTATGTGGACCCATAGTGATCTGCGGCGCCCCCATTGCAATGGTGGGTGCTGGCATCATCAGTGTTGACATGGCCAACATAATTTGCGAATGAATTTTGTCGGCTTGGATTTTTGTTGCTTTGAATGAAGCTTAGCTGTGCAAAGGCAGCAAAAACACTAGAAGCTCGTAAGCGCTCTAGGCAAGTTTGTCTTTGTGTGTGTGCGGGGGTGCAGTGCTCTTCTATTTTAGTATCACGTTAGGATGTTGGACACCAAGTAGAGCTTGTGACTACTGTCAGCTATGTGAACGTCATACGTCGCTGATGCGGCGTGAGTTGACAAAGGCTGGCGAGTTTTTGGCGTGTGTGGACGTTTTGTTTCAGTTAAATTTCGTTCTCTTTTTTATTCTTTAAAAAGCTGTTACTACTACGTTTGCATTTATCACTTTTGTTTTACGCCGTTATATAAGTGAATGTGTGTGTGTGTGGTTTGGATTATAATATTCACTATTCAAATTTTCTTTTATGTGGGTGTGTGAGTGCTTGCTTGAACTTGTACTTTTGAACTTATTGATTTATCTTCTTCTTCAGTGTAAAAGAGTGTCAACAAATGCCGGCAATGGCAACTAGTATACGATTATTATAGCAGCGTGTATGTGACTTTAGCATCCAAGGTGAATTTGTAGCTAAAAATTTATCTACTCCTTCACTTTCCTTTTTAGTTAGATACTTGTATTTTCTGTGTATATGTATGTGTTTGTATGTGGACGTTAACTGTTGCCTTTGTTTTTGCTTGTTATTTGAACTTCTGCAAAGGTCGTCGTACGTTAATTTATAGCACTTTGAGTGGAAAATCTGTTGTCGTCTACGGCTGCTGTTCCTGCTGCTTCTACTCCAATTGTCTCAGTGCCACCTTCTTTTGCTAGCTTTATTTGTGCATATATACATATATGTATATTATTACTTTTACTTTGCCGTATACTCGTTTTGCAAAATGTCTACGGCGTTAGATTTATAATGACAATTTTAGCAAATGCTCCTTTTTGTTTTTACTATTTTTACACTTTTCTTTCTCCAATCCCTTTTATGTACATATGTATGTATTCGCACTAAAAATTTTCCTACAATAGAATTTTCACTTTTCTTTTAGTTTTCAATTGCTTCATTCACTTGAGCGTAGAGAAAGAAGCTGTTTGGTTAGTTTGGTAGGTTATCTTGACTTGCTTGCAACGAGCGTTGCATACACAAAATTCGTTGTTGGCGGCTGTATATGTATATCTAAAAGCACATATATGCAATAAAATATATAGATATATATATATATATATATATATATATAGTTAAAGCATATATGTGTGCATGTGTTTTTTATTGCGAATTTTCTTCTTTCAGCTGTATTTTCTTGCTAGTTTTTCCAGCTTTTTTGTTGCACTTGATCCTTCGCTTTGCTACGCTTTTTCTTTTTATTTTTTCTCAAGTCACTTTCTCGTTTGCAGTGTGTCACAAACATATAATACGTACGCGTTCTATGACTTTATATATATATGTAAACAAGTATGTGAGTGCAACAACATTGCAATGTTTTTACTTATATGGTCATTCAACCGGAAGTATGCTGTATGGCGAACAGAAAATGTAATGTATACGCCAGAGCCTTCGCCAAGTTATATATCAATGATGCCATAAAAATATATTGCATTCAGCGTGCTAATTTTTTGCTTTATTGTAAAAATTCAAGTTAGTAGAACGTTGAAAATTTCTCTAATATAAAACACTATTTCGATAATTTTTAAAGTTTTTAAAATCTTTGTCAGCACTGTTTGTTCAAATAAATCTGTTCAATCTTATCGTTTAATTCATTTGCTTTAGACTTATTATAATTGCTTTAGTTTTTTTCAATTTCTGTTAATTTACAAAAACTTTTGCAAAATTTGCTTTAAGAAATTCCAAATTCAAATTTGTTTAGTCATCAAAACTTTATTAACAAAATATGAAAAAAAAATTTTTAATTAAAAACCAAAGTATAAAATAAGCTAAAGCTTTCGAGCACGAAATTGGAGTTAAAAGTGACCACTTCACTTGCCAAACTTTTTTTTTGAAAAACTAACTAATTCAGAATTTGTTTCGACAAAGTTCATTTCGATTTTTTTTTTTTATATTTTGATATATTATTCCGCTCAAGGCTAATGATATTACTATTTTTAACTAAAAAGGTTTTTTTTTGAATAATTTATTAAAAGTTTCTGCTAGAGTAGATCAAGAAAAATTTAATAACAACAGATATAGTTTATTTATGGATCCATTTCGTAAGCTACTAAACTTTGTCATTACAAAAATTTTGGCAAGGTCTGCTAAGCTATCACAAAAAAAAATTTTATGAATAGAAAATAAAAAGTAGAAGCAATAACAATTTTCATATAAAAAAATAAATCCTGGGAGTTGAGCTCATTTAAAGTCAAACTCTACAATTTATACAGGCCGTAAAAACAATTCAATTGAATTGTTGATGTACGAGTATAACACAAATTTTTGCAATATTGCAATCTTTCATTCAGCCGCCGCTATAAAATACTGGCAAGTGCTGGAGCGATTTGAAACAGTTGCCGCAATATAAATAAAATTGTTCCAACTGTTCAAATTCGAAGTAACTTGGAGATTTTAAGTTTGTTTGTGGCCGTAGGAACCTGAAGCAATCTCTTTTTTAACGTTTTTTCGTTGGGCTTTTTCTTTTGCTTTATAGCTATTTTTTATTATTTCTGTTTTTTATTTTTTACATTTTTACTTGGTTTTCTTTTCTGTATTTATTACAATCAATAACTTTATGTAGCTAGTTCGCATTTAGCAATTTGTTCTACAGCAATTAGTTATATTTTATTTAATTTTTCTATAATTTCTGATATGTTTATAAACATGTTTGTTTAAACAAAAGCGTTCCGGTTACCAGAACATGCCTGTTAATAATGCTAGATAGCTAATCATAACTTGTTTGTTTTAAGTTGACGCTCAATGAATTTATAACGCAAATAAAGACAAACTGTCTATTAGTTAAAAAGAATAAAAAATAATGAAATAAAAATAAACTAATTTAAAATATAATTTGATATTTTCTATATATGATAACTAGTGGTTCACTTATGAGGCCCGCATTACTGCTAATTAAGTGGTAATGTAAAATACAACAAAGTTCTTAGAAATTAAAAAACTCTATTTCCGACAGTAACTTAGTACTACGCAAATTAAAACAAAATAGTACACGTTTATTTCTCTTTAGGTTTTGAAGTACAAGCGCTTCACTTCTTAGTCGTTAGTAAGCACTTTTTCAAGTAGATCTATTGCAGAAGTGATAACAGTGTTATGGTCAAAGAATATTTTTTTTTTACTATTAAACTGTACAATTGAACCAACCGATGTTTTTTACAAAAGTTTCATCTAACAGTTAACCTAAAAGTTTCATTGTTCCATAACAAGCACTAATAAAAAACAGTACACAGAACTTAACTGAAGAGACAAAATTTGTCACCTCAACTACGAGAGTATTTCTCTTTCTAAGCTGGTATTATGCATAGTCATAACAGATAATCACTGTCGTTGTTTTCTAAATAAAAAAAAAAAACGTATAAAAAAAAAAAAAAATTATTTAAAGTTTATAACATGAGATTTTTGAAAAGCAAATAAACTTATCTGATGGAGTATACCAAAAAAGTTTGTTATCTCTATTATATTTTCACATTACAACTCCGATGTATGGAAAACTATTGCCTGTTAATGGCTTTTTAGAGAAATATATTTTCTAAACCGGGAAATCAAAAAAAGTTTTTAAGTTAAATTTAGAAATACTTAAAGACATTTAATATGATTCTTCTTGACCCTTCAATAAAATTATTTTGTTTCTTAATTATTTAAAATTTTTCGAAGTGAAAACCCTTCAAACGAATTTTGCGTGTTTTTATATGACATACTCGTATAACAATCAACTCGCGCTATTAATATCATAACCGAAACTTCTTCATTTATTTATGCTACGATTTCTTGTCAGACTAATTCATATAATTTTACTATTTTAGAAGATCTTGCAATGAATCTAACACTCTTAGACGTTCTGTCTATATGTAAATCATATAAGCTGGAGTTTTGATTACGTACATTCATTTTACTAATTTCAGAGGATAGTTATTATAGGTGTAACCCGTGCTCTGGTTTCATGGATTCTTCTTATAAGTTTTGTGGTCTGTTAATTTTACATATTATGTGGGTTGGATAATTACTATATGTGCTATTTTATGCGAAATGTATACGTGAAAACTTAAAAACTTATCACGTAATTTTTCATGATTTCACTTCTGTTTTCAATCCAAAGGCGTCACTGCTTCTGTATTTGTACCTAGGTTGTGTGCTCTTTAGTTCACTACAACAGGTATATCATCATAAACCTCCTAAGAGATTTTTGCGCCAAGCTTCTCTTCCAATTTGTGGTGTGCTGATTTTGAATTTTTCCCTCCAAATTGGTGGGACCTACAGTTTTTTGCCGACTCCGAACGGCATCTACAAAGGAGACGAATTTTTGCTGAGAAGCCTGTCATGGCAGAAATACACTCGGAGAGTTTGCCAAACCACTGCCGAGGGGCGACCCCGTTTTTGAAAAACTTTTTTCAAATCACTTTTGATGTTACCTGTACCAGGGCTCGAACCATGGACCTTCGGTGTGGTAGGCCGGCAACACTACCTTCACACCACGGCGGCCGCCAACTGCCGAACTCTTCCGTAGATAAAATTATAAATTACCTATTACCTAGAAATTATTGCGAGTTCTATTCTTCTTAGAAAAGTAAGAACATAAGACCAGCATTTAAAGTTATATTTTATATTTAATGGTACTTCAAAATATGTTTTGAGAAGATTTTGCTTATTTTATTGTATTATTGTATTGAGGGAAAATATTAATTTTGTTTTAATATTTTCATATTTTTTATTTATTTTTTGTTTTTCCTTAATAAAAGAAATATTAAAACATAATACAAATCAAAAGAATGTATCGCGTTTAAAAAAAATTTGCATTTTCTAAGTTTTAATAAATAATATTAAAATATTTTTTTTTTTTAATTTTGATTAGTTGTATATTAAGGAGCGCATAAAAAACAACTGTTTCCATTTTGAGCATTTAAAAAGTAAATAAAATTTAGTCTTAAAATATATGCTAGTCTATGCTTATATATTTTTTAATAATGTTGTATTAGTTGATTGTTTTTAAAAGTAAGTTAGATCGATGTGGAAAAATCTTCTGAGGTACGACATTGCTAGAAAATATTTTGGAATAAAGAAATCTATCAAATAGTTGGTTAAGTTTTGTGACTGTTTTACCGTGCCGAGCTAAATTTTTACTTACTCTAATAAATACAAATTTTTCACAGGAACAGTAAATTTAAAAAAGAGAAATAGTTTGATTGTTTCTTTCTATGAAAAAATTAGATAAAACTTTGCTTTTTTCAAACAGTTGATTTAGGTGTGTACCAATGTTAATAGTTCGAAAGGGGACTAAACGGCAAACAATTGAACCCTACACTTAAAATCGCTGCTTAAAAAATGTGGTGTTATTTAAAAAAAGGAAAGAATTTTATTTTGGAGATATAAATTCCATAATTCCTTGTATCGGAACTAGAACCTTGGTCCTTGAGTATCACCAATATAGTTCCTTAGCTTACTATATAAAAGTTCAGAGGTTCAGGTCCAGGGAAAAACACTAACTTAGCAAAAATTATATACAAAAATAAAGGTTTTTCAAAATGGATTCTCTATGAGCTCGCCTCTTGTCGAAAGATATTGCTCTGAGCAATCTCTCTCAGATGATCGCGTCAAAACTTTAATTATTAATACTTTGATTGCCCAGCAGAGCAAGAATTTCGTTGAATAGTGAAGTTTAGTAGCTTCGAAAGGGGTGGTGTTTGCTCACAATTTTTTACACATTTTCTATTTATAAAGTATACAAGGCTATAAATAAGCTCTTAGCCAATAATAATAAAATTTATGAAATTTAATGTTTTTTTTTGTTACATGTTTTTTTTAAATAAAGCATTTAAGAAAAACTGATCTTCAAAAATTAATTGAATAATTTTGGTCAAAGAAAATTTTTAAACTAATATTAACATTGAAAACATTAATTTTTCCATGAATAATATATTTTTTGAACATTTATTTAATTTTTTCTTATATTGCTAAAAAAAAAAAACAAACAAAAAAAACGATTTTTTTTTTGAAAGCAAAAAAAAAAATTAAGAGTAACTATCTAACAATTAAGGTCATACATTTTTTATTATTTTAAATTTTCTGAATTTCATAGATTTTAATGTATGCTGAATTTGTAGTTTTTTAAGTTCAAAAATTAACGGATTGTTAAACCAGTCACAGTGCTTAAGTTGTTTAGTTCAAAGACAATTATTTCACATAAAAATTTATTTTTTAATAGAAAGTAAACGTTATAAGAAAAGCGATGGTGGTTGTCTCTTAAATTTTCTTATTCTATTTTAATAATAAATAAAAAAATAATTTCTAAAAAAATAAAAACAATAATAATTTCCATAGTCATGGTACTTTGTAAAATGTACAGACCTTAAAAAAAAAAATTTTATTCAATTGTTGGTATACAAAGTAAACGTTACTCGCAAATTATGTATACATAATTTTTAATAATAGCATATGTTTCAGGTTTTTTATTTTATTGAATATAGAAAAATTTCCAAGTCTCAAATTTTTTTTAATCAAGATATATTCAAACTGTCTTTTTAAATAAATAATAATTTTTTTTTTCGGATATGTTTATATATGTATATGCATATGTTTTTCCAATTTTTTCATTAAAACTCAAAAATAATAATTACTGTTGACTGGTCGTGAGATCGTCAATCGCAGCAATCGTAGTTGAGTAATGTGTTTCTTGAATGGCATATAATAAATATATGAAATAAAACAGAAACTAAAATTTAAAACATAAACAAAACTTGTAATAACATTAAATTAGTTGTAGTCATGTAAAAACTCACTGAGCCAAAAAATTAAATTCCTTTCATAATAACATTATATAATTTTCATTAAATATTTTCCTAGCCACATGTCAGCAACAAATTCGACTACACAACATTGTGTGTAATGCATGTTGTTTCTAGTTCACTGTTTTAATGACTTCATTTCCGCCATCAAAATTGGAAACGAACACTTTCTCACGTTAATTCGTGTGTAGAAAACGCCGGATCATTCATGCAACAAAGCAACAAAACAATAAGAATAATAATAATAAACTAATAAACTTCAATCAAAATAAAGTTTATTTTCATGCTACCATACTATCATACTTTGTTGCCAACGTATTTTTCGTTTTTTTTTTTTATTTCTTAAATAGTGCGTTTGTATTTATTAGTATTCATTATTTTCGCTTTTCTGTTTTCGTTTCGATCTAATACCAGTGTGAAGTGATAACTACGAACGCACGAACAAACCGCAAAAATTACCCCAACTAAAAACGCAAAGCGTACGTACTAAACCGTTAGGCGACGCTTTTCTTACTGAAACGTAATGCATTGGCTAAAATTGCAAAATCGTCGTTAGCCAAGTTAACAAACATACAAATGTGTTATGATAGTTTGTATGTATGTAAGGTGGTCAGCAGCCAGTCATGCTGCGCGTTTAAAACGTTCATCGTCAACTACTTTAGAAACGATAGCAGCGACGTCAACGACGCGTACTATCAACATACGTGGGGCTCGGTTAAAATAACGAGTTGGTGCTTGTTGGCTTTTGAGAATTAAATACTGTTTGTGGTGTTGTTGCTAGCAGGTGACTGCGTAAGGCGCACGAAGGCAAGTGAATCGAATATCGAAATTTTTCGAATTAACGGTTTTCGAAGTTCGAATATTGTAATTTTGGATGGTTATATGATTTTTAGAACTAACCAAAAATATATTTTGCAATTTATTTAATTTTAAATAATTTACTTTTTTTTTTCTAATACAACCTCGAAAAAATATTGTAGCAGCATATACGAAAACAACAAACACTCTCTTTCACTCGCTAGCGCTCTTGATTTTCATAGCGCTACCTTTTCTCATTAAATATTTACGAATTCTCGCTCTCATTTGCACTTGCAGTTTTCACAGCTCACTCTCTCTCTTTTGCTCAAATTCGAATAAACTGCGTTGCACAAATATTACCATTCGTACATACCGTTACTCAATACTCAACATTCAGTGTTTCGCAATTTCAACTACATGGAACAAGGAAAATGTATTTTTATTATTGTTGCATTACACTCACATACACACACTTGCACTTAATACAAGCTTTGAAAGGCAACTTTCAAATTCGTGTGTTGTCGCCTTCGTTACCGTCAACCTCAACGGTTGGCTGCTACTTTGTTGTCATTGCTTGCATGCTATCGTGTATATGCATGTTTGTGCGTGCATATTCGTGCTGTGGAATTTTTGAATCCTTTCGGTAATCGATTTGATGTAATGCGCCGACTCCATAACTATTTGCAAGAGTCATCGTAACTGGCATCACTGATCCAAAATATGAGACAAAGTTCGCTTGCCTTTCGACCTAAAACGAATCTCCAAAACCATAATAACATTTGTGAGTGTGTTTATGTGTGCGTGTGTAAGGTGTATATGTTCTATACTTTTGTCTATCCTATCAGCGTGATTCTTCTTCCTCTGTGTCGCTTTTATGCTTTTGCTCTAGCTTTTGTGGCCTGTTGGAATCCCCTTGAGCATACAAGCGCACAAATACATTTGCTTGACATCGCACGACCGACACGACAAACGATTGTGTATTCGGCTCAAACGTACTTGCATATTTGTGGAATTTTTGTCTTTTGCCTTTCACCCGCTTTTACCGCCTTCGTTTCGTTCCAATTCTCTTTCATAATGTTAGCACACTTTTCCCATTTGTGTTTGGTTGGTTTTGGTTTAGTTTTTTTGCGGTTCGGTGTCACAAATTCGCAAACGTATAAAATGAACTTCTCGCCTTTGAATGCATTCAAGCGCCAATCTCATTCCCTCTCTTGCCGCTACCCACACCGCTGCATGTTTATGTGCATCATTCTGCTTTTCTTTTATTTTGAATGTGCCAAAGGAAAATGTCGAATGAAAATGTTGTAATTCTCTAAAGATTTTTATGCATCAACGTTAACTTTCTTACATATTTTCAGCACTTCAACGCTTTCTTTCTTTATAGTTCAAAAGTAAAAATTATTAAGCAATGGTTATAAAATGCCTACTGTCTGCATGAGATAAATGCACAAATGTTTTTCAGGTTTTCATTCTCATCTACCATATTTTGCTGACTAAAAAATAAAATAAAAATAAATTTATTCACATATGCTCAATCAACTTGCTTTGTACTTCTTCCTTTGGTGCAACTAATTTCCACGATTTCCTTACTCACCACATTCCACCACGGTAGAGTGGGTGCTGACTTTTGCTGCATGTTAAATTATTTCCCAGTATTGCAGAATTTCTCTTTTATAGCAATGAGCTATGTTGCAATGTGCTCTCCCTGATTCCCTTGTATAACAGTTGAAGTTTAGATCTAAACATTGATAGCAGCTGGTTGTAAGTTGAATAAGAACAGTAAGCTATTTTTCATATTTATTAGCATACAACTTCTATGTATGCATTCCCTGCTAACTAGAAACTAAGACAAATATTAATGAAAATACAAAAGAGAAAAAGAACGGTGTTGAAATAAAGTCAGGAGTTTAATACTTAGTTGAAAAAGGAAGAACTAAAAAGCACTTACTAAAGCTCTTCTCCGGAGTCTAGAGGGTTTTATAATCTCGATGGATTTTTTAATTATTTGTTTTATGAAATGGGCCAAAGCAAGGCCTTGCCCATCCGCTTCCGAAAGAATGGCTTATAGAAGGAGTGCCCTTCAAGCACTCCAAGCCTAGTTGCATTTGCAGGCTTTTATGTTTGACACCTTACCACCACGTTTCTCGAAAAGGAGCACAGTTAGCGCTATCTGTGGATCGCTGCGAAAACATGTCTTATTCTTGCTAAGAAGCTGTTTTGTAATGACTTTTTAAGGGAAGCGCTTGAAAAATTTTCTACAGGGTGAATAACTAGCATCAAAGTAATAGCAACTGAGACGGGGAACTTTGGGCATCTAAAGCTTACATAACTGCCACAAAATATATGACTTTTGTTAAGAAGTAACTTGAGAAATTCGCAGTCGCTGTAAAGCAGATTGGACCACAAATATTTACTTTGAAATTATTTAGAATTTAAGTAGCTTTACCGGGTTTAGAACGTAGTTTTCAAACCTTGAAAGTGAAAAATTCCGATAGCGGCGACAAACTAATATTACTTAAATGCAACTCAAAAACCATCTACTATTAATAATTTAAAAAGTTTAAATTACTACCTTAAATTAAGCTAGTCTCCAAGCCATATGGTTTCTTATGATCCGCTCCTCTATTTTTAAAAATGTGCAAATACTGATAACCAACCATAATATGATGGCCATACCGCTGAAAAGATTCACTAGTAAGTGCAAAATACTAAAACGAATTTTTTCCATCTTTGGAGAAACCAATAAATTTAGTCGTAAAACCACTTATCAACACTGGTTTAAATTAAATCAAACTGCAAATGGAACCATGAAGTAGCGGCATAAACTTTAAACATGAAGTTTGTGGTAGTCATAGCTTTGTTTCTTTGTCGTAAAGATAACTTCAAAGAGAGCTATCGTTAATTATTTACTACTTAGAAGTTTTTTGTTTGTTGAATAGGACTCCAAAGTAATTTATTATAACACACTCGTATTTTTTGATAAATCTAATGCCACTTCTGAATAATAAATATGAAATAAATAATTTAGACCAAATTACCATAGTTTCTGCATCCAATTAAATATACTAACGCCTTATAAATCTTTCTAAGTACAAAACGGCCAATGAAACATACTTCGACAAGCAACATTTGACTTTCATGCATGTTGTTAGATACGAAAAAAAATGTTTCTTATAAAAAACTAGAGGGACCGGCAGACTTTGTCCTGCCCAGATATTTACCTGAATGGATCTAGAAATATTGGCTTTTCCTATCCCTATCATTATATACATCACTATCCCTATTCCCATTCCTATCCCTATCCCTATCCCTATCCCTATCCCTATCCCTATCCCTATCCCTATCCCTATCCCTATCCCTATCCCTATCCCTATCCCTATCCCTATCCCTATCCCTATCCCTATCCCTATCCCTATCCCTATCCCTATCCCTATCCCTATCCCTATCCCTATCCCTATCCCTATCCCTATCCCTATCCCTATCCCTATCCCTATCCCTATCCCTATCCCTATCCCTATCCCTATCCCTATCCCTATCCCTATCCCTATCCCTATCCCTATCCCTATCCCTATCCCTATCCCTATCCCTATCGCTATCCCTATCCCTATCCCTATCCCTATCCCTATCCCTATCCCTATTCCTATCCCTATCCCTATCCCTATCCCTATCCCTATCCCTATCCCTATCCCTATCCCTATCCCTATCCCTATCCCTATAGATGTAACTATTTCACACACACACAATTCCACTTCACCATCGATCGATCCGTTATTGAGCTTTTCTAACAAAAAAAATTATAAAAATTGGGAAAATAACATTTTTTTCAGGAAGTTTTCGGAAATTATATTGGGTATTCTCCTATTCTGGTCAGAGAACAATCTAAATTAGTATCAATCGTCCAAATCGGTGCACGCTTTCTTGAGTTATGAGCGTTGAAGCTAACGTTACTTTCCTTTATTTATATAGATGAAAGTTTGATAGTATGATAGAAATATCAATATATTATGGGTTTAATTGTTTCACCGAGGCTATAGGAAAAAGACAAGAGTTTCTCTCTTGATATAATCAATGCGAAAATATTATAATTCCACTTTAACCGTAGATCGAGATTTAAAAAAAATTCATTTGTATAATTTTCGATACGTACTGAAATTTATAGAGAAAAGTGTACTATTATTTTTGGTAACTCTTTTTTAGAACTTGTTTTTTAATTTTCACAAGTTTAAATACTATTAATGCATTCTACGTAAATATTTTTGTTATGCTTATCAACATAGTTTTTTACATAGGTAACGAAATGATGATGTCGATTTATTTTTATTTTTTGTACGGCTTGTTTTTCGCGACTCGATTTTTCGTTTCTTGGATAGACCAGCTTCGCTTTTATAATAGTTTTGGATTGAAATTTCGAAAGTAACGTAACCAGCGTAGCAAAAACATTTATGAAATATCTCATGTATCAAAAATTATACATAGCTTGAATTATAAACTTTTTTATTTTATCATGGCATACTTGTTAAATTTTTTCTAGCTATGTTTTAAAATAACAGCAGTAGTAAGATAAAAAAGTAACGAAAAATAGGGTAGATAATCTTTATTTAACGAAAGTTACGGCCTCGCAAAAATTGAAATGTATCATATTTGATACAAAGCTCGATTAACGGTTAAGGTTATAAATTAGTTACAGGATAAAGCAAGCAACAAGTCAAAAATATAGGTTTGTGCATAAAGTCCCATCAAAGTAGTAGTTACCATACTGCTTCATCATTGCTACGTAACAACAGCGTAATTGGAACGCTACCAGATATCTCATAGGAATGTCGCTGGAATTTGCGACTACAAACAAATGGGGAATTTCGATTGAAAGCACGTCATCGATATGTACCGTGCCCGTGACTGGTGGCTGAATACTTTAAATTCATAACAGTGTTCGCAGCTCCGTCTCAGCGACTCATTTTAATAATTGCCCATCTCATCACTCGCCTAATATTCCTTCAGTCATATCTTTAAGTTGTAATCTTGTCAAATACTACTTTTGGAAGCAGCTCAAATAGCTCGAGATATGTAGTTTTTCCAACCCCACTAATCGTCCCCATCTATTGATAATAATTTGTATTCAATTTATATTTTTGAAAAGCAACTAATATATACAGCCAATAGTTATAGTACTATCTCAAAAACAGCCACAATTTCTCGTTGGACTAATTCGATAGTTTTTGCTATTTCAGAAGATCTTACTCGGAAACAAACCGGAAAGGAGACTTTTAAATTTTGAATTACAATTTAAGTAGTCCATAGCAATAAAATCTTGTTTTGAAGTTTTATAAAACGGTAACAATCACTAAATTATATTGATACCAGTATTTTTGTTGATGTCTCCGGAGGCAAGTTAATGTCTAGTAAATGAATATCTTATTATTGTACACGAATACACGATGAAAATTAAATTTTTCTTCAATATTCACATGTGGTATGCAAAAAAAAAACATATGTTGAAAGAATTTCATTATCCAATTAACTCAAAATACGCTAACTCGAAAAAATAAAAGCCCTAACCTTTCCAGGAAAAGGGCGACCCAACGGTAAATCAGGAAAATTTAGCACATTATGCAATTTGGTTTTAATGAAGCACTTTACGCCATTACAATGACTTTCAAGAAAGCAAAAACAATGACACAGCGACAATTATATTGCGCCACAAAGAGAATAAGTAGCAACAATGAAAATGGCAACACAACAATAACAACAACAAAGGGACGTAGAAAACAAAGCAGTCGCTACAACAACAACTAACTGTCCACAATACCAACTTGCTAGCATGCGACCCGGTGAGCTCGGGTCTGTAAGTTGACACGCTCGGCACGGCAAGGAGCCTCTTAGCCACGTCGTTCATATGTGTATGCTATGTGTGTCTGTGTGGGTATATGTTAATAAGAGCCCAACAGCGCTTTTGTTGTCAGCCAACGACAATTAAAAATGTATAAACAAAAAAATGAAAGCAAACAAAGGCAATAGTGTGAGAGACTTTTGTATTATACGTACCAAAGAAAAGGTGCTGCTGCTAGAAATAAACCTGAAAAAATTACAAAAAAACACTAAAAAGGAAAAGAAAAAAAGAATATGCAAAGTATATAATAGCATGCAATTTAGTAAGGAACATTATCATTGCTATATTTATCATAAATGGAAAATAAGATACGCAAGAATACAACAACCACACACACACACAACCACACAATACAAAAAAGAATTTTAAGAGCATTGTGAAGGGGAAGCCATGTCACAGCAGGCGCCGGTATTCATACATATGTGTGTATATATGCAACTAAATGCTAGGTGAGCTGGTGTCCACGCAGGAGAGTAAACTAGTTATGGGGGGAGATTCAAGTGAGTGTGGCGTACAATGGCGCGTCCAACACATTGTCGCAAATTAAATGGCGAGCGAATAAACAAACGCTTGATAAGGACGTCGGGATGAGAGGTTGTAATTAGTGGCGGTGGAAGAGGATTAAAAACATTTTGCTTGTATTTAAAAATGTATTATTAAAACTCCAATAGTAACAATGTGGGGAAAAAATATCATCATTGGTGCTTATAATTATGAACACACGTGTGCATTTAGAACGGGAGAACAGAGCACAGGTAATAATATCGCTAAAAAAATATTGAAGTTTGGTATCATTTTAGTCATGCTACTTAGATTCTACTTAGAAATAGATTTATTGGATGAAAGTCTAAATTTAATTCCCCATAAGAAAGTATATATAATGCAATAACACAAAATTAACCAACTAGGCTGGAAAGTGCATCTTCTTTCCTCTGGTCAATGTTTATTGATAAACTCCAATAATTCCAAATTTCATATATATTATATTATATATATTTTTTGAACTGAAATTTTGTATATCAACAATTGAGGTGTGGTTTTCTAGACCTATACATTTTAAAATTTCCACACCAAGCATATTAGTTTTTATATAATTGGGTAAAAACAAGAATAGTATTTTTTATAGCAACTAAGAGTTTCTGAAAGAGCGAAAGACTGAAGCCTGATGTGAACAGACTGATTGGACCTTATCAGTGTGGCTTCAGACCCGGTAAACCTACCATCGACCAGACTTTTTTACAATACGCCAATCTTGGGGAAAACCCGTGAAAAAAGAATCGACCTTGAGCAACACCGCCAGCTCGGTCAGAATTGGGAAGCACCTCTCCGAGCCGTTCGAAACTAAACGAGGTTTCAGACAGGTGACCCCCTATCGTGCGATTTCTTTAATTTAATGCTGGAGAAAATAATACAAGCTGCAGAACTTAACCGCGCTGGAACAATATTTTATAAAAGCGTGCAACTGTTGGCATATGCTGACGATATTGATATCATTGGCCTTAACAACCGCGCCGTAACTTCTGCTTACTCCAAATTAGAAAAAGAAGAGGAGAAAATGGGATTGGTGGTGAACGAGGGCAAAACGAAGTACCTTCTGCCATCATGCAAAGAGTCAGCGCATTCGCGCCTTGGCAACCAACCCACTGTTGGCAGCAATCATTTCGAAATAGTAAAGGACTTCGTTTACCTGGGAACCAGCATTAACACCAACAATAATGTTAGCCTAGAAATCCGACGAAGAATTACTCTTGCAAACAAATGCTACTTCGGACTGAGCAGGCATCGCACCCGTCCTGCTATATGGTGCAGAAGCGTGGACACTAACAACATCTGATGAGGCGGCTCTGGGAGTATTCGAGAGAAAGGTTCTTCGAAAGATTTGTGGACCTCTACGCGATGGCGACGGCGAGTATCAAAGAAGATTTAATGATGAGCTGTATGAACTATACGTAGACGGCGACATAGTTCAGCGAATTAAAACACAGCGGCTTCGCTGGCTAGGCCACGTAGTGCGAATGAGCGAAGGTGCTCCAGCCCAGAAGGTATTCTTATCGGCACCCGCCGATGGAAGCAGAGGAAGAGGGAGACCCCGACTCCGATGGAAGGACCAAGTGGAGACCGATTTGCGATGGTGTTTCCAATTGGCGCCAGTCGGCATAACGAAGAAACGACTGGCGAGCTATGTTGGACGGTCAAAATCGCCCGGCAGTTAGATGACAATTTAAAGAAGAAGAACAGTTTCTATTTACATTGAAATAGGAAATCAAATAACAAAATAGCTTTAGCTTTTCTTAAAGATCCATTGCGGGAGATGTTAGATAATAGAAATCTATGTACTTTCTCCTAACCATTATGCTATCAGAATGGTGACTTTCTTTCAGCTAAACTCCAATTTCTATTGAGTTTTATCAACGATTGCGCAAGTACCGATATATATGGGTGTTAATGACAGATTTTTGTTAGCCACCTCTCCGATTTTTTTTTTTTTTAAATGAAATTATATATTATATATTGTCACATATGGGTGTGAAAACAAAAAAGCATTTATAGGTACGGTTACCACCAGAGGCTGCCACCTAAACCTATTATGTTTATTTTTTTTTCATATCCACTATTATTTCAAAAACGACTTTACCCATTTGGACATCAAGCTCTCCTACTTTAGTGTTTTCACAAGGTTGGCGGTTGTTCCAAATTTTGAAAAATTAGCGAGACATGCCATCCAAACCAAAATTTGTTTAAGTCATTTTTAAAAATAGAATATTTCTAGGTCAAATTAACGGTAAGAATATTTATATTTATTTTTTGCCATATCCGCTTTTATGCTGAAAATGTCTTAAAACATTTCAATGAAATTTTGTGCTTAGGATATCTGATACCATCTGAGCTCTTCGGCACTAAAGACCGTAGTAAAACCAAGTAAAGGAAAAAAGAAATTAATTCACAAGCTCGACATTGCACATATTTGTACATATGTATATATAAAATAAGAGCGGCCCCTCTCCGCCCGTCCGTTTATACAACACCTTTGCTAAAACTTACATAACAACAGTTATAAAAACTGTTACAAAAACGTCGTAGTTTTTTGAATTGTAATATCAAGAGAAATGAAATAAGTCCCTTCAAAAATTATATTTCGTGGTATATAAAATGTCATTAACTTGAACCAAATAAATTCCTAGCTATACCGAATTGCAGCTTTCTATAAAATGGGGGCTTGCCCAGCGAACTCCTGAATAAACCGTGAAAGATTCATAGACATCGACAATAAACTGTGGATATGTATAAAGCATAAACGAAACACAAAATATATGGGCGTGGCCCACCCACTTTTTTCCAAAACTATGCAAATCTTGACCAAGTGACACATACATCCAAATATCATTAATTATGCCAAATACGAACAGATTATGACTAATTGGAATTATATATGGCCTGGGGGAGTGCCACGGCCCACTTTTTTTAAACTATATATAGCCTATGCTGTAACCAGTGAACCCAAGAATATACTGTGAAAAGCTCATAAAAATCGGTTGAGTGCTTGGACGCCTATAAAGGACACACAGACCCACAGGCACACATACACATGATGTTCATAAGTGTTGAATATTGACATCGGTACATAACAATGTTCATACCACAGTTTATTCTAAAAAATCTTATTATAATAAAACGGCAATAATGAAGTAAAATTTAAGCAACAATTATTTCGTAGCAGTATACCAACTTTGAAACAATACGCTCATTGTATACATATGTATGTGAGCATGTAATTATGTTAACGAACAATAAACCGAGATGAAGTGTATGCCGTTAGTTGACAAATGTTTTTTTTGTACTACAACAATGAAGCTTTCATTATCGGTATTGCGGGTGTGGTTGTGGTTAAGGTGGTGGCAACATTACTTTTGTTTTCACATTTTAACAGTTAAATGCAATTGTAACAATGGCTAATAACAACAAAAGCAACAAAAACCATCAACAATTGTTACTACTCATGTATGCGTATGTAATGACATATGTACATATGTTTGTATAATAATCATATGAAAAGCATAATAGATTTGCATGAAGTTATCATAAATGACCGATACATGGGCGTGATTTATATATGATATAATTGTTTTGATATACACAAAAGCATATATAAATAAATACACTTACATTTAAGTATCCATTTATGGTACGAATTCACTTTCACACCGCTCACCGTTTGTGGCTTGTAACAATGTCCATACATATGTATATACCCGGTAGAGAAAGTCTTCAGTTACGAACTGGTGCAATTTCTGTGCATACGGAACAAGTATTGTTTCATCCTCGATCTCTTTTGCAAGCCCTTAATTGGGTAGTGAAATATAGAGATATCTTAAGCGGTGGATATTGTTCAACAGTAATAGCCTCTCTTTAGTTCCGAACTAGTTCGCTTATTGGTACTTGCTTGGTTCCGAACTAGCGAAAATTATTTACACATTGATTCTAGCACCATTTTACCCCAGATTGCGGTAGTTCTACACCACTCCATAAATATACACATTGGAACTAGTGCTGAACAGATTCCAGAGATTTTGCTTTGTATTTAGTGGTTTTTTAAATTCAGAACTCGATTCGGTAGCCGCTTTAAGGGACTAAATTATTTGATGCACAAAGAAACATATCCTAATTTGTTAAGTTCAAACACAAAACTGAAACCACCTCATTTCATTTGCTTAAACTTAAGCAAGAATTGTTTTTCTTCAAAGTACATCCGCCTTTATATTTGTTTTTTTCGATGCTAGATAACACTTTTTCTTCTCGGGTACAAACATTTTTACTTGAAAGTAACAAAATAAGCGAGCAGAAAAAATATGACCGCTCACGATTTTGGGCGCCAGCGCATAAGCGACAATTTCACATTTGATTTTCAAGTTTTTGAAAAATGTTAATTTTGTTATTTTATTCATATGTCGCTAAGCGCTGACGAAAAAACGGCTAATATAGGAGGAATAATTTTTCTTAAAATACAATTCGAAATACCTTGTTTGGTTACTCAACTGGTAATTTTTGACAGTTCAAAATCTTGTTACTATCGCACTAGTTCTTATTTGGCACATTAGAACTAGTTATGAGAAAGAAATTCGTCTCGTTAGTTAGTGAGTTCTCTGTAGTTTAAGTACTCAGTTTATGTACTTGTGAGTGTGCATATTTGTATGTAATCCCTTTTAAATACAAGACGTATGAGTGACAATAGACAATGTAGGCGAGCAAACGAATACGACTACATTACTGTGGCTATATTCATTAAGTAAAATTAAAATTCATAATAATAACAGATTGCGATTAGTAAACAATTTGTTATAAAATGAGGGTGGTTATAAAATTTTATGATAATGGAAATGAATAACGAAATTTTGTAAAATATTGGCTCGTAGTTGACACCGAATGCAGGTCAAATATTGAGTTTTGAAAATTCTGCAAGACATAACTCTCAAAAGTCATACTAATAATAGAAAGAATATCAAAAATTATTTAACTACTATGGCGACTTTTGACACAAAAGTTTTTAGAGATAGAGAGAATTAAAAAATAATATATAGGAATAACTAAAATTTAATGTAAAATAAACCAATCTACTGATGGTCACCATATTGCATATAAATATACACCATATAACTCATCAATTGAATGACTTATTATATAATTGTGTCTTGTATTCAATATGATCCAATGCAATTATGTACAAATTGAACAATTATTAAAAAGTTAAATAAAAGTTGTGTACGTGCCAGTTAATATATGTTTGGAATTTATTAAATTTCTTATCGTTATATTAAAGCTTTAACTGAGACAGATATGACAGTGTATCCTAACCAGCCTATGATTAACTATTTTTAGTGTTTAACTTTTAAGTACCGGAATAATTAGTCAAATGAAAGATTTTTCATACTGCATGACTGCATGACTGCTTTAAAAAAAAACCCGTTTTCAGTCTGCATTTTTGGACAGCAAATATGATAACTATGGGATGAACTCTTCAGTAATTGATAACTTACCACTATGGTCTTTCACAAGGATAACACTTTTTTCTTTATAAATAATATTTTTTATGAACACTATACGATTTTTACAGGCTTTCAGCTCATCTTAAAGCATGCAACTAATTTCTAATCGGCCAGCAGATAGAGGTTTAAATTGTCAGAAATGCCTCAATATTTCTCCTAACAATTTATTTCTTGGTATTCTTACTAAATCCTTCAGCCATTATCGATAGTTTGAATCTGAAAATAGCATTCCCATGATTGTCTGAGTTGATAGGCGTAAACACCGGTTACAAAAAGTCGTTAAAAAAAGCTATCAACTCTTATCAGTTGAGCGAATTTGTCCAGATTTAAAATTAAGTATGCCGTATCCAAAACACAAGAAAGTAGAATTCGCATATCATTTAAGCACAATAGGTTCGTTTTCTAGTTCACGTTATGCAAATGGACCAAGACGATCCATCGAAGATAGTTTCTCTATGAACTCCCTATTTGGGTTACAGAATAACGGAGATGCCTACATTGAGTTGAAAAGCCTTAGGAGATGATGACTTAAACCAACTCTGTTACTGAAATTCGACTCAGTTATAACTAGGGATAACTGTTATGTGTCTGAATTATGACGATGTCTTTGCTTTGCTCTGCACACATTGATTGCGCATGTGATAATTTTCATGATGGCTATAAAATTAAAGCCGCGCTCTTGCTTCCAAAATTTATTTGCATACAAAATTTTTTTATGATACACTCGTAATGGGAATGTCAAGAAATATTTCATGGAATTGCACGTACACACATATATGCGTGCGTTATATGTTAACATTGTCACAAGGACTGTTTACCGTATCGTTACGTTTTGCAAAGTATATTGGTATTTTAAAACCTACGCAAGGCCTTCATTGCCTGCGCTGCTTTTAAGAATTTATACACATCCTTAAGTTAGTACATTTATATTATATCTATATACATATATTTACCATTTAAATTACTACATGCGGCTCAATTTGCTCCTCGTGACCTCGTCTTACAATGGTAGAGCCTCTCCTATCTCCTTTTCCGTAGCTGACTTGGCTGACTTACTTACTCCATGCTACAATCTAATAAACTTCCTGCCGTTAGCTCTGCTTTGCTTTACACAAATTATAGGTTTGAGTAGATGATAGGAAAATTGTATTATTGGCGGTCATAATTTTCCATCGCTTTCCATACATAGCGTTGCACAGCTACTTTCCAACGATCTTACGCTATATCCCCGTTATGCCATTATTCATGCGTTTTATAATGCGTTTTCTCTTTAAACGTTATCTAGTTATGTGTCTTTTTAAACTTATATATACTCCGATGTAATGATACTTGGGGATTGTTCCGCACCTTGGTGCAAAAATTGAAAGAAAGTCAATATCAGCGGTGCATAAAGGGCAACCTAGTTAATTTTCTTGAAGAGGGGAAATGTCCGCCTTTGATTGCAGTTAAGCGGCTATACTCAGTCCCTGCTCCTACTATCTCTTTCGTACACCCATTGCAACCTGAGCTATCTGAATGAAAAATCCGGTAACCATCCCGCGTAGCAAGTAAGTTCGGCTAAGACAAGAGTGGAAGCCTGTTGTTGTTGTAACAATGCATCACCTTATCTAGTCACCACTCTCCTTACATACGAGTACCATTGTCATCATTCCCTCAACAGCCGGTTCTTTTGTATAACTATCTAACAAGTCAAAAAGTGAGCCTCAGTGTGGCACAAGGGCTCGCTGAGGTTTACCGCGTCTGTTCAGAAAGAGATATATGAAAGTGCAGAAAATACTTAAAATTAAAAATTGGTGTAAAAGGCCTCGTCTAGGAACTCTCTTTTTGCAAATACTTTTATAGCGGAAGGGAATTTGTCGCTCTTTTCAAGGGCAAAAGCTGGTATCACCGTTGAACAAGAAAGTACATGAGGTAAACAAATCAAGAAATTAAACAGTTACCAGTTACACGTGACAGATGAGTGAATATGTGGTGGTGTGGATATCGCGACTGCTGTTCATCGAAAAGAGTATTTTCAACGCAAGGTTCATCTACATCTACTCGCCCACAGAGGCATCGAAAAATGCTTATAAGAACCACTGCTATAATAAACTGGAGAAGACAATTGAACGCGATCCTTAGTGAGAAATAAATATCATGGTTTTCGAAATTAACGCCAGGGTGAGCGAGGAAGTAGTTTTTGGTCCTAACGTTGGAAAATGTAGTCTGTACGATATGAGATCTCTAAACAGGACAAGTTTGATGTATCGCGGTACGTGCCAATATGATCTCCTGTAGTAACAGGCTCAAGCATAAAAAGATCCCGAGATGGCTGGTTTGACTTCGAGAAGCTCACAATTTTATGAATCTTTACAATATCGGAATTTCGGGGATTTTAATTTTCAAAGTCGGGCTTCGTTCCGGATATAAAAATTTTTCATTTTCACATTATTTCCGATTGAAAGAGTTGAGGAGATTGCTGAAGCATATAATCTCAACAAATTTAAAAAGCAATTGGTTTTTCGTTATTTACAATTAAATTTTATTATTAACAAAGCAAAAGCAAATATCACAAAAATTGCACCTCAACAAAAAACATAACATATTTGCCATCCGAAATGACGGGGATTGTAGAAGAAATCACGGCATCTCCCCCTACCAGAAATTCAGTTTTTGAATCCTTAGTATAGAGCGTAATTAAGTTATGGGGGCATACTTTTTCTTCTTGCTTAAAATGTCAGAGAGTAGATGAACCGATAATTCAATCCCTGGTAAACGCACCTCACCAGCTAACCATGATGAACTGATAATGACAATATTCCAGCTCAAAATTAATAAAAGAAAACGACAGAGTAGCCGCCGCGTTATGGAATAACCGAAGCTGAGAGTAGTTGAAAAGTATGCATGAAGTCAAATGCCTTAGTAGAACGGCGTGGATCAATCGATTTATTTCTGATGTTTACAACTTTGGTGTGTGTGAGATTATATTTAGTTGTTCTGCCTATTACAGGGTGGCGCAAAAGTCATCCTCCTATCAGAAAATGCTATAGATTTTGCGATTGGCCCCTAAAGTCAGTTCTGTTTGGACATTTGTGTAGTAAACATATGCGAAATACACGTTAATAAACAATGTTACGCTACACTGCTCCAGAACGCGGAATATTGCTGACTATTTATTTGACCAATAATCGGTCGGGGCGAAACGGTTACTGCGAATGGTGAGCGCTACAGAGCAATGATCAACGAGTTCTTTTTGCCGCAACTTGATGAATTGGGATTGGAAAACATGTGGTTCTAACAAGACGGTGCAACAGCACACACTGCACGTGCCACAACCGATATGCTGAACATCGGAAGCTTACTTTTGCGCCACCTTGTACAACCAACTAGGTAAATACTGACCTTCTCTGCGGTCAAAGCATTTATATTACAGACCAACCTACAGCTGTGTATACATTTTTTAAGTTAAGTCATCCTTAGAGCGTCTCACTCATTGCTAGCCTTCTTCGATTTTGAAATATTTAACTTATTTTACGCTTGTAAGAGGGGCAGCTTCTCTGTACTTCCCCTTTGCTACACCACCCTCCCGCCTTTAGCAACTAACTTCATACATTTTTACATAACTACAATAATTCATGCAAGGATTTTCTTAGCTATTTCTTATTTTAGTTTGTGGCCAAGCTAAGTTTTCTAACACATGCCCATAAGCATATTTCAAAACCTTTGCTTTGGTACGTGTTTAAGTGTAGTCATGTGAAATGCAAGAATTTCCCTATTTCTATGCAGAGCATCTATATTACGTTCACTGTTTAACATTAGCAATAAGATTTTTGAATTATTTTTGGCTTTAACACATTTTATGTACATTATTATGCGCTCTGCCTGATTTTGCTATTATTTCACATAAAATTTATAGCAATTGCGTTGCACACATACCCACAAATGAATATTTAAAATTTATCAAAATGCGCCTCTTTGCATCCAATATGCAAGCCTTATAAGACATACATACCCTAGCAAGCTTGGCTACCTACTTTCTAGTTTTCTTACTTAAGGAATTTTAAAAGCCCCTGCCACTCTTCAATGCGTCCCAGAACTTAGCATAGTCTAAGTCAAATTTTAATCACTATGCATATGTCCGCAGAGCTTATTAGCATCTTCCTTTTGATACCCAAATTGACCTGATTTAATTTGGGTCAACTGATGATAACTCTAAAATCGGTCGAGCTATTGAAATAAGGTATATCTTAAATTTTAAGTTAGGCATCTAGTAATGCAACGCTGAAACGGGATTCTATTATATTTAGCCGGACAAAAATTATAAGAACTGTTACTTTGCGTTCTATTTCCTCAATAATGATCCCTTCTATAAATTTTTCTTGAATATTAAAATATTAATTACTTGCCAATGTATAAAAATGCGGCTATTTTTAAAAATTCAAAACGGGCTACTGTAATACAGCTTTGAAAAATATAATTTAACAAATTTCTTAGTCCCATTATGAGGTACTTTATGCGCTTCTCAGCAACATATAAAGCTAAACTAAACAAACACAAAGTATTAAAAACGTCAATTATTTACCATTTTATCGATAAGTTTATTGAAATTAATCAAATTTTAATTAAATCCATTTGTTTTATACCCATATTTTATACAAATATTTAGATTTTGGTTCAACCACTTTTTGGCTATTAATATATTGATAAATGAAGTTAAGATTAAATATCTTGCCTGTTATTTTACTAATTAACCATATTCTATGAAAAATACGTGGCTTGATCCTTTTCTTTGATACCCATTATGCATAAAATGTTATGGTTTTAAAGCCACCAAATATATACGGAAATTTCAATTATCGATTAATTTATCGAAATAAATGTAGGTCCAAATTGAATCTGTTGTCCGACACTTTCGTTTCATATCCATATTGTATGTAAATATTAAGGTATTGGTTCAACAAAATTTTAAACGATATCTCAATTATTGATTAGTTCAATTAATAAACGGTGTATTGGGTGGCACTGCCCAGTTAGTTTTAGTACAACAAAATGCAAATTTTAAGTACCTGGGGGATACCGTTGCTTTTACGGGATTTTTTTTTCTAAAGGGGACTCTGCTTGACTTTTATTGAAAAAAGGTAATAAAAATTCGGTTTCATAGCAGTTTTAAAGGCGAGTTGGGCAAAATACTGACGAAAGCAGCATTCCGTCAATGGGGTTAAGTTTGGAAAAGAATTGCAGATTATGACTTCGAATGTTGTCAGGGGGAAACTTTCTCCGTTTTTTTGTTGGGAGGGGAGTCCGTCTTCCCTGCTTAAAAAACCTGTATGTGAACTAAAACCAGACCTGTTAAATAATGATTACTAATCGTACTTATTACCAGGTTGATTAATTATTTTCTTGAGAATCCATTTAAGGATTAAATACAAATTACTTTAAATTTTTATTGATTATTTTCCAACTTAATTAAAAAAAGAATCAAAGAAATCATAATTTTTTACGATTATTTAAAAAAATCAAAAATAATCAGAACAAGTTGTTTTAATTACTTTTAATATTTTTTTTTTTTGTTTGTTTCAGTATTGTTGTAGAAGCAAAGTAATCAAAACCACTTTTTTTGATTATTTTTGATTTTTTCTAATCATAATCAATTAATAATTGCCTTTTCTTGAAAAACAATAAAAATAATCATTAGCAATTAAAAAATCCGTATAACTAATCGATAACTACTTACTAATCAAATTTAGCAGGTCTGACTAAAATATGGTTTTCAGTATGGAAGTTGTTGGGGTCTTTTCGTCATAATTCGCTCACGACAACCATTTTTACACCTTGCGTGATGCTTGATAAAATACTAATTGTCTTCACCAATGAATCCGCTATAAAAACCAAAGTACAAAGTCATAACAAAATTTACAGCCCGGTGAATGGCGTCATATAAAAAAATCTTCCCATGGTGAAGCGTATCACTATGGCTCAAGTCAGGTTAAAGTCTTACTTATCTCCGCAAAATCTCGAAATTCCAAATATATGACCGGTGTATGGGGTCTCCGCTTACGATGCAAATTATCTTTTATATTACCTAACTTACCTCAACTTTAGTTTACGTTGCTGAACCGTGGCTATGATCCAATCTTTTTTTATTGTGCTTACTGACAACAACAACAAAGGCAGAAGGAACCTAGAAATAGGGTAAATGAAGTGTCACAGAATATAGGGAACTTGTTAAGATAAAAAGGGTGGCAGGGCAAACGGTTGAATGGGAAAGTGGGTAATACGAGTATATATAGGAAAAGGGTAATACATAGAGGAACGCCATGTACCTTATGGGTGTTCAAATAACTTTAATTCCGTTAAACTTTTAATCCTAACCACAGAGCAATTGATATGTTAATAATATGAATGTACCAATTGACATTTGTAATTCCTTTATATTTATAAAAATGGTAGTTATAGATGTACTATATACATAGGCATAAACGGAAACAACTATAAATAAAGTGATGTGAACATATTTATAGCACAACGAGTAACAATACCAATTTGAAAGCAGATTCCGTCTGGATTATCTTGTTATCAAATGTAAATATTTTTAAGGATAAGTGAAAGGATGTAGTTGTATACTAAAAGAGGAAGTCTTAGATATGTAAAACTTGAATGTAAGTACAAATGCAATAAAAGCAGAGTAAATACAGAGTTAATATACAATCAAAAGAAAAAATTTAGTGAAATATCATTTATTCTGTTAGACACGCTGCCAAACCGCACTACTTCAAAGAAAGGAAAGTAAAACCGCAAAGTGACTTGGACTAAGGGTGCCAGGTGCTCAGGACTAATATAAATGTGTTAAGTTTATGGTAAGCAAGGAGATGGTTTGAAGACGGAATAAATATACTGGATGGTTGGAAAGGTATGGAGTATTGATTGAGATTGACAAGAATAATAGAAACATAAGTTGTTTTACATCTGGGCCAATGGAAAATAAACATCGCTACAGGGTTGTAGTGCAGGGTCCCTTTAAAATAAGAATTTAGACAAGCATTTTGATGTGAAAGGAGCTTTCACCAATGTGAAGGCAGACACAATATCATTAGAAATCGCTCAGACAGTGGTGGGACCAATAAGGAGTTGTAAAGTTACACCTTGGGAAAGAGGGCAAACGGAGGGATGCTCTTATCATTGCTTTGGCTTCTCACTATGGTTGATAACCAACCAAAACTCCTTACAAATGAGGTAAACATTATGGAGTAAGCCGACGACGTGTTTAGTCTGGTCTCGGCTCCCTTCCCTTACGTGATGAGTGCAGTCCTGTAAAAGACCTTGGAAAACCGAAGCAGGTGGACACAAAAATGTGGCCTTAGGTTACAGATGGACAACATGGATCTACTTTTATTCAGTAGTAAATTTCGAACTCCCTAAATTAAAAGGGTCGGCACTTAGCACTATAAATAGTAATAATTACTTTCTCCATTAGCACTGCGTAGTCCATGTTTGTGAAAATATCTCCGAAATGTCTATATGGGAAGCTAGTTGCGCTTAAGGAAAAAATACAGGTGCTCTTTTTTATTCCTGATGAAAAAGCTCTAAACAAAATAAGCTGTAACTCAAATTTGTGTTATAGAGTACACCAAATGTTTAAGTCCTTTCGACTTACCTTGTATAGTGTCATAGCCAGTTCTCCTACTAGATACACAATGAGTTTTACTATCAACAACTCAACGTTCGAAATACATATCTACATACTAACTATACTGTTAGTAGTAAGACTTGACTGGATGGTTCGTTGGTCATTTGAAATATTCCAAATTGCAGCATGTTGCATTCGATGTTACCACAAATGAAAAGTGACAAGCGAACAACCTGATGGATCATAGTAGTCTCTATAGTAAATTTTACTGTACGCATACTTACCCAAACAAAACACGCACACACATACATCAACTTACCAGTGGTATAAACTTCCAATAGGACACATAAAGTGAAAAGCTCTTAGGCTGGCTTTTGCATCATGTTGATGTGGCTCAAGCTAGCTGCCATTACCGAAACACTATTGAGATTAAGATGTAGCAAGAAGTTGTTGAATTGAAGAACGTCGAAACTGAAATATGAACGGTCGTACGTACATACGAGTATGTACGTATTTATGTATACATGCACTTACCTTTATATTTATGCCACTGCAACTTTCAGTCTTTTACTGTTAGCAGGACACTTTTCGTTCTATATAAGCTGCTGAGTTTCCCCTTTCCCAGGTAAGTGAGTGCATATCTACACACACTAATTTGTACGTATATGCTTTTCTTGCTAAGCTAAACGGAAGCAATGAATGATGACACTTAATGGTTTTTATGTTAATGAAATGTGTTCAAACTGAGCTAAATACCTTTGTATGCATAGCTACCAGGTTTTTGATGGACGAAGTTTACCTCTTTCTCTAACTTCTAATTATATAGTGAGTGAGCAGCGAATCTAAGCATGTGTTGAGTTCAATAATATCTTAACTTTACGTAAGTATATTAAATTTTTGCCAAGATCTCCCTTTTTCAAAAAACATTTTGGGTCATGATGATTTTCTAACAATTTCTGACACAGACCCTGCAAAAAATTGGGCTAAACTAAAACTAAACGTCTGACGACATTACTAGTTCTAGCTCAATATCCAAGCAATGCTTTCAACTGTCCACTTTTACATTGCAACGTCATTGACTGTGGCAATTGTCGCCCAGTGCAAAGCCTGGTACCTCGTTCTTAGTCGTTTTACACTAGGACAGATCTAAGGTGTCTTCGCTGTGGTTAGTTCTCAACCGGTTTCATTTCGTATATCTTAGGGGTCAAGGTGTATTTCAACGAACAGTTTTGTAACCAGTACAGAACGATTCACGAAATGTACTAGGTGTGTTCAAAAAGTATCGCGAATTTTGAATTTTCGCTGGTTACGAATATTCGAATATCGAATTTTTTGTGGCGTTATGTTGGTACTCATGTCTCTCACTTATGCCGACAAGCTCGGCAATTTTGAATGTTCAGTTAATTGTTGACAGCTGCTTTGCTTGTACGTGTTTTGGATCGTCTTCGATTTTTACCTATTCAAAAAAATGGATCAAAGAACCTGTATCAAATTTTGTGTGAAAAACGAAATTAAGTGCGCGGATGCATTCCGAATGTTGACTGTGGCATACGGAGAAGCTACCTTGGACCGAAGCAACGTTTATCGGTGGTACAAAATGTTCTCAGAAGGCCGAGAAGATGTGCAAAGAGAACAAAAATTGGCTTTTGCACCACGATAACGCCCCTGCTCACGCATCGTTGCTTGTGCGCGACTTTTTGGCCAAAAACAACACACTAATGATGCCGCAGCCACCGTATTCCCCAGATCTGGCCCCCTGTGACTTTTTCTTGTTCCCTAAACTGAAGAGGGCCATGAAAGGACGACGTTACGCTTCTCTTGACGAGATAAAGACGGCATCGAAGGAGGAGCTGAACAAGATACAAAAAAATGATTTTTTTGAAGTGCTTCGAAGATTGAAAAAGCCGTTGGCACAAGTGGATAATATCTCACGGGGATTACTTTGAAGGGGACAAAATAGATATTCATGAATAAATAAATAATTTTTGAAAAAACACAAAATTCGCGATACTTTTTGAACACACCTCGTATAGCTCAAGACTGTTTTTTTGACCACTGGTTCCTATTGTGACTGCAGAGGAGCGTTTTGGAACAGTCAGTCGATTGATATGAGTAGCCGTTGAGTAGTAGGAAGTGCTGTGCCAAAGAGTACCGAAATCATTTGGCTTAAATACTGCCTACGTGGGTGGGTGTTTATGCTAATACAAAAACCACAAAACAAATAACGTTAATTATAAATATCGAGCATAACTTTTATCCAGATTTAAATTTAATTTAAAACAAGTAAGGAAAGGGCTGTTTTCGGCAGTGCCGAAGGCTTTATACCTTTCATGAATATGCATCAAAGTTCTAAGTGTCCGATCCTTACACAACAATCGATGTTATGTTGGTCCGATCTGGGTGATTTTCACTACGCACATAACATATATAATATGTACTAAAGCTGCCAAATTTTGCGTTCTTAGCTTTTTAATTGGAACATTTACAGGCCAAAACCCGTTTATCGGAACAATCGATTGTATGGGAGCTATGTGTCGTATTGCTCCGATCTTGCTGATTCCGACAAATGATTAATCTATTGCCAAATAGCGGCCCGATACAAAATTTCATCAAGATATCTCAAAAACTGAGGGACTAGTTTGCGTACAAACAGACAGACGGACATGGCTAAATCAACTCAGCTCATCGCCCTGATCATTTCGCTATACTTATTGGTGGGTCTATCTCTTCTTCTTCTCATACTTACAAATATCGGACCAAAGTTATAATACCATTTCATGTTCTTGAAAGGTATACAAAATTGTTAATTGGGTTGAAAAGGGATAGGAAAACTATTTGTCACATTTTTATATATCAAATGAATAATTAAAACAATAAGTAGCTCTAACTTATTAAGAGTTTATTATCACAAATTTTTTGGACGATTATTTTATAGTTTTTAGTATATTTTAAAAAATTAAAAATAGTTTCTCATTAAATTTCTTATTTTATGTTATTAACACATATTTAAAATATCGGCCCAATGGGTAAATTTTTTGTTAATATCTCGACATTAGAAAATTAAAAACAAAAATTCTTTAGGACCATAATATATGTTTTAAATATTAGAAAAACTGCATCATTACCCAAGCGACACCTAATGGAGAATGCATTGTCATCCAAACCTGAATGGTAAACATTTTAAAACTCCTACTCAGCGGAAAGTTATTTATTTATATTTAAAATATCGGCCCAATGGGTAAATTTTTTGTTAATATCTCGACATCGAATACAAGAGTTATAGAGAACCCTGGGAATAAATACGGTAACACGCTATTTGTATCTGTGTGGAATGTGCAAAATAATTGGAAAGTGTTATAAAAAGTTAGCATTTTTAAAGTGCTCTCAGAGAGAGAGATAGAAAGCAGTTTCGCAACTATTCATTTTGCTGTCTAATAAGCTGATTGTTATCGCTGCGAATGGATAATGGATCGTCTAGGCTATTTACCGCCACTTAATTAAGATAATGAAGTTATGTTTTGCTCACTGCGTTTTTCTTTAGATTTTGTTTAATTTCGTTTTTAACAGAATTGAAAGTTTAACTCTACTTATGACCTTATTAAGTGTTATAAATATCTTCAAAATATTTCGGAAGCGATTCAATTAGCGCAGCAAAACACGGTGCTGACAATATAACCTTAGGCTCCCTAAAATGTACAAACCTTAGATTCGACCAATGAAAACAAATCGTATCCACTACAGTTCGTGCTTACACTGGACCAAGTAAATTTGAAAAATTGCTTCAAACTGCTTCATATTTGAGCTGCGTCTAAGTTTTATGGAGGGCAAGTAGTTTTTATACCTTCTGTCTGTCCGTCTGACTGTTTGAATGCATACCAGTTTTAGAGTTATCTAGCTGAAATTTGTTAAGGGGCCACCATTCTGACCAATACAACGCATAGCTCCCATACAATCGATTGTTTCGATAAACAGGCGTTGGCCTATAACTCTTGCAATTAAAAAGCTAGAACGGTTAATTTTTGCATGTTTGGAACTTAGTATGTGAAAATCAGCCAGATCGGACCTGCATAACATATAGATCCCATACAATCGATTGTTCCGATAAGTGGGGTTTGGGATATGTATCTTTGAATTAACAGTTTTTGCAGAGTTTGTACTAATTGTAAGTAAGGAACGGACAATTAAATCCCTGATGCGTATTCATGAAAGGTAAAAAGTTTTCGGCATAGTCGAAGACAGCCCTTTCCTTACTTGTTGTCAATTAATGTTTGTAAATTATTTTATAATTTGTTCAGGGAGTAGAACGGATGGTGCGGAGCACTTGCTGCATAGGGGCAACCTTTGAGTTTTATTAATTTCAAGTTTTAGTATTTTTTATTTTACTTAATTATTTGTTCTATATAGAACGGGGGTAGCGAGCACCTTCTATGCATTAATTGAGGGCGATCAGTTGTGTCTCTGCGACATTAGTGCCGGATTTTCCTCCTCATTTCCATTGTGAAAACCCCCCGTTTGGGATTTGCACAACATAAACTATATCTTTGGAATATTTTATAAGCTGGTTGCGAATTATAATGGCATGCAATAGAAACGAAATAAATGAAACAAATAATTACAGCTTATGTCGTTTAAACAATCTGTTTTATTGCAAGTTATTCCAATACTCTGTTGAATGGAATTGAGAGTATAGTTGTAGATGTCCCATTCAACATTTTGTTAACTTAGTTTTACATTTACAGCAAAACAACATTTTTAATTAAGCTTAGTCTCAGCTCACAACTAACCCGATATTATTTTTTAAGCAGCAAGCAATCTCATGTAGATTGGTTTCTTTTCTTTTGAACTTAGTTGTTCGTAATATGTGTTCGTTTACACTGAAAAACCTTAATTTACTTTCTCTACAATCAGCCATCTTAAAACCTCTACTTGGATGCATTGGAAACTACGAACTGCATTCTGTACCAAAATCGTAGTTTTTTATACCTTTTATGAACATGAAATGGTATTATAACTTTAGTCCGATGTTTGTAAGTATGAGAAGAAGAAGAGATAGACCCACGAATAAGTGTACCGAAATGATCAGGGCGATGAGCTGAGTCGATTTAGCCATGTCCGTCTGTCCGTCTGTCTGTTTGTATGCAAACTAGTCCCTCAGTTTTTGAGATATCTTACTGAAATTTTGTATTGATCCGCCATTTTGCATGAAATTAATCATTTGTCGGGATCAGCAAGAGCGGAGCAATACAACGTATAGATCCCCTACAATCGCTACTTTCGATAAATGGGTTTTGGGCTATAAATTTTGCATTTAAAAAGCTACGAACGTAAAATTTTTGCAGGTTTGGTACTTATTATATATGTAATGTGTGTTGTGAAAATCACCCAGATCGGACTAACATAACATATAGCTCCCATATAATCGACAGCTTCGATAAATGGGGTTTGTGCTATGTATCTTTAAATTATCAGTTTTGCAGAGTTTTTACTATATGTGAGTAAAGATCGGACACTTAGATCCTTGATGCGTATTCATGAAAGATATAAAGCCTTCGGCACAGTCGAAGACAGCCCTTTCCTTACTTGTTTTTAGTTTGGTTGGGTGTAACCACGTTCGATGAGATATTCACGCTTAAAAGTGATTCCAATTCGTCTTGCTTTAAACATGGAAATACGCAATAATTTACTAATATATACACTCATATATAAGAACTTATACAAAGGAGTACCACAGGTATATTCCGTTAGTCTTAAGAATCCTTGCTTTAATAGTAGAAGACATTCATTCAAAAGTTCTCGCTTTAGCTCAGTGACGAGCACCTTTCATCAATAATATTTCCTTTTATTTTGTTTCTAGTACCTACTATTATACCCTGTTGTACTTAGCATCACTATTTATGTTAACTTAAAACGTTAAAGATTTTTGCTGAACCACCAAGAGAAGCCAAGACATCCTTCACCTTTTATTTCTATCTTAGGCGTGGCTTCTCTTTTTTCAGCCGCCAAGCTTCTCTTCCAATTTGTGGTGTGCCGATTTGAATTTTCCCTACAACTTGGTGGGACCTACAGTTTTTTGCCGACTCCGAACGGCATCTACAAAGGAGACGAATTTTTGCTGAGAAGCCTGTCATGGCAGAAATACACTCGGAGAGTTTGCCAAACCACTGCCGAGGGGCGACCCCGTTTTGAAAAACTTTTTTCAAATCACTTTTGATGTTACCTGTACCAGGGCTCGAACCATGGACCTTCGGTGTGGTAGGCCGGCAACACTACCTTCACACCACGGCGGCCGCAGACAGACTTTGGGAAGCAAAAAAGTACAGTCAGCGAGAGCTCATAAGAGTCGCTCGGTAAAAAATCAGCGATTACACGTTTAGACTTTGGCTAGACCGCTGAAAATTTGAACGTCGAGACAGATGGACATAAAGACTGATCACTTATGCTAGTAAAAGTTGGGCGACGTTAGCTACTGCGTGCCCTCTGTGGACGGGTACATCCCAAACAACGTATATAGAATGTCAAAAGCCAAAGATCCGAAGTGCGTGTATGGAGACGCCAACAAATTTAATGCTGGAGGCACATTTTTCAAATGTGAGGAGCGACAAGCACTCGCACGAAATCACGGCTAGATCGTAGCCGAAAAAGTCGTAGAAAAAATGTTGGCTCAGAAGTGTGGAGAGAAATCAGCAGCCACAATCAGAGAAAAAAAAAGCGGGACCTCGACGTGGGTACAACAGAAGGCTCTTAAAAATGAGAAGGTTCTAAAATTTATTTATGGTTTTTAGGATGGTTGCGCCGGTATCGGCTTTGTTGTATTACGAATTTGTTCATGAACACAAAAATAAAAATCCCATATGGTGGTAAAGCTCCTTAAACTCAGCATTAAATTTCCTTTAAATAATCTAAGGACCATCCCATCGTCTTTCGATAATGCCCATAATCAGAGATAGATACATACAAAAAGTGATCTTTGTTGACCCAGAGAGGACTGACTTCTCAGATAACTTCTTAGTACAAAGAAGATTTTCCTGCCAGCAGTGAATCTCTTTGGAATTTCTTTACTCACTCTTAATGCTGGCACTTAAATAGGCAAAGTCACTGTTGGTTTAAATTGGTTAAGGTGCCGGTGGCCGGGTTGTTAATTAAGGTACAGCACCGGTCCTTTAAATCTCTGCTATGGGGTAGACAATACCGGTACCCGCAACTGGGTATATAATGCACTCGGTCAATTGAAATTTTCGTTCTTTACTCGTTGCTTTTTTCTTCTTCTTCGAACGGTAATGTGATCTAGTAAGATTTGTAAGTTGATTAATGAACACACGCAGCAGAAACTTACATGTATGTATGCCTGTATGAATGTGTGAGTATGATTGTCGAATGACAGCTAGCGTTTTATTAGATTAAATTGAAGAAAACTAACAGAATAACACGGCAAACGAATGAATGATGAAATGAAATAACATCAGAACTCGACTTGAAGCGAACTATTGAATGGATTTAGCGACGAACTTAAATGACCGATGTCAGTGAGCTCAGCACGAGATAAGCCAAAATACAAGCAACCACTGCTACATACAAAAATGAACTTATACGTGAATCGGTTTGTATTAGTGGCAAAGGAAATAGCGCAAATGAAATGGCAACTCGTACATTCCCACATTCATTCATACAGTCGCTCGCTTATTTGGCCATTCATGACGGAAGCGGAAATGTGTAAAGTGTGAAATTTTCTGTTCTATATACGCTGGTTATGGAATTGAGTTAAGAGCTGGCCACAATGGTGCAAGAACACACAAAACCGTACACCCCAACTGAGATGGATTTGGTTTATAAAGTTAGTGTGCAACCAAAAGCAATTTCATCAGCATGACCGAAAATAAAATACGACCAAAATATAACCAGAAACAACAAGAACAGCGTAAAAACAAAAACAGTAGCAACAACAACAACTACATAAACATCTGTAACACCTATTACCACGAAGCTATGTACGTGTAAATGATTACTTAAATGAATGACTGAGTGAATGTGTCAACGGGTGTGTGAGTGAGTGGTGCCAAAAGGAACCTATCGCTCGACGAGAATGATTGCATGAATGAGGAAAGGGCAAGACAGAAGACGTACTTTTTGAAAGAATGAATGAAGAATGCAATTTTTGTGATGAAGAAAAATTGATTGTCGCCAAAGTAATAGGAAAAGGAAAGAAAAATTAGACCAAAAGTATGAAAAATAAAAGAAATGTGAAAAAAAATCAAGAAATGCTGCAGCTAAGGCTGAAATATAGTATTCCAGCAAATCGTTTTGTGAGTAAATGAAAGGATTTGAAAGACGAAAAAAGCTTTTTACATACAAATAAAATTGAGAAAAAAATATGGTAAAGTTTTCTTACCAAAAGTATGCGAAAATTGACTCATGAATAAAAAGTGGCACTTCAAAGCCGACAATGACTGGCAATGCATTTTTCGTCTGAGATGCGCTTTTGAAAGATTTTATAGTTTTTTGGTGCAGTTGCGTTTTGTCTGCTTGCCATAGCTCTCGTAGGAGAAACAAGCAAGTTGAGCGCTGTCTTTGTACCTGGCTTTATGTCTTTCATGAATACGAATCACGAGATTCACTCTTCTGTTCTTATTCACAAAAAGTACAAACTTGTTACTTCATTAATTGAAAGACATGTTGCCTGGGGGACTATATATTATATTGATCCAACCTTTCTCGTTCCGAAAAATTATTAATATGTTATAAAACGGCAGTATCATACCAAAGTTTATCCACCTATCTCCAACTGAACCAGTGGTTGACGTTCAGATAGACGCACATCTTTAAACCGACTGAGATCATCGTCCAGAGAATTTCAATAAGTGCGTCCATACTTGTTTCTTGGCGTATTTAAAAATACCCAAAAAGGTTATTATATTATTTCTCAAAGTTCGCAACCATTGGAAACACGTGTTGCCATTGATTGCCCCAATCTCCCGTTGTTGTTAGTGTTTGTAACGACAAAAACACTCACCTAAGGTTTTGGGGAGCGTTGGCGAAAGTGACAGTTCTTTTCTGGATATGAACCCGAAACCCTCCTGTGCTCCCTTGCGGTACACGCCAGACTGTCGCGGGAGCGATTTGATATAACCAATACAATCTCTTTTAGTAAGTGAGGAGAAGATGGGTGCTCGCTCAAGTTCTAAGCCCCTAACCCTACCCATGCGGAGAAAAGCCCCTATATCCTGAATAAAATAAGTGTCAATGAACCTAGATGTAACCTTCCTGTCTGCTTCACATTTTATCTAGCCAATGCATTAAAGTTTCCCTCAGCTTCGTAAGAGAAGTTTCTTGTGGTAGAAACAGCTAACTTCTTCCCTACTAGACTCTTTAGCCTGATCTATGAGAGCAAAATAATATTTCATATTCAAGACATAACGATAATGCGGACACTATGGTTCGGTCTGCTCGGAGCTTAGAATATATCTGAGACAAGTAATGCTTCTAGTAAGAGGCTAACACCGGAGCACATTAATAATTGTAAATCGAATCAATAAACCAGACACTCAAATCTCGGACGATGCCATAATTCACTAGCCGCCGAACTTTTCCTGAAAACTGTGTACGCCTATCCCGATTGCCGCTGACTTTCCCGAGTCATACTTATCCGTAAAGATAATCCGAGCTGCTGAGCTAAGCCGAAAGAGTGAAAACTGCTAGAAGCGGTTTGAATTGATGGCGTATTCTAATGGTTTCGTTTACATTGAGTTTCTCAAAAGAGAAGTACTTCTTTAATGTAAGAATCGAAACCCAAAATTTTGGCACCAACGTCATATTAGCATATAGAAATTGGAAAGTGTGAAGGAATTTTTTCATTTTTAAATTTTGTTTATATTTACTTGATTTTCCAACAAAGCGCAACAGTCGCTCTTTCGGTTTGTCATTGACAAAACAGAATCAGAACTAGAGGCGAATATATAAAATACCTTCTTAACCGGAAATTATACACTAAAACCAATTATATGAGACAGAAAAAGGTGATCATATATTTAGTTTGCTAAACTTTGTCGATCTGCGTACCGTTAAAGCTATCAAAATGTAGTATTGGTTTAGAAGAATCAGGAAATAGCTAAGTAAAGCTCTCACCCAATACACAAAGGTCCCGATCTATAAATCTCTCGTAATATCTGTGCTATAAATATGACTCGGAATCTCTGAGAATCGTCATCAGGCTCTTCTTATAGAAGTCCAATTAAACGAGGAGTTTCAGCAAGGTCGGACCAGAGTGATATTGGTGTTAAAAGAGTATATTCAATTGAGCAGGTAAAGAGATGTTAAGTATCATGAGGGGACTTACCACATGCTAGGCAAGTATGGTGGGGTTCAGCCCGGATAAGTAAGAGTTTAACCTATTACAATATCCAGAACCAAGTTGTGATAGCATGACTCTAGTCTCCCTCAGAAGGATGCGTTCCTATTCAGCTTTTTCAAGTGGTTGGATATCAGTTACAGGCCGAAATCTAAGGAATCTTTCTATTGACTTGGTGTGGAGGTCATTTAGAGCCCATCTTTAGTTACGCAAATCAAACGGAAAGATAATATAGTCCCAGAGCAGGTCACAACACTTACGTAGATGTTTCTCCATGTATCTAGGAGGCGGAGCTTGAGTTTCCCGTGCTTACTAACATTGAGCATTTTAGTATCCAGACGGTGAGACACAGATGACATACGAAAATATCCCGGAGCAGCTCTAATGGCGGTGTTTTGGCGGACTAATAAATAACCGGTCAGCTGATACTCTTATATATTACGAGCAAAGTTTCTTTATCTTTACCCCAAGTGCTGCCGACAAGTGAAATGGGGATCTTGTTGTGGCTCTGTACCTTTGAGCCTATTGCGGTGGCATGGCTTACGAAGGTGAGGCCGTTGTCAAACTTCACGCCCGAGATGTTGGAGTGACTGATAATAGGTAGAGTTCGTTCATCTACGTGGACGTTTAACTCTTGCCTCATTCCACGTTGTAAAGAAATCCGTAGCAGATTTGTTCGGAGAAAGCTACAGATTGCGTCAATGAAGGGCCCTTACTCGAATCCATAATCGTGCAGTCGTGAGCGTAGAAGACAACCCAGAATCCCTCTGGTTGAAGGGAAAGCCTCGAAATTTAGAAATTAAACAGAACTGTCCCTCAGCAACGACCCTGTGGCACAACTTGTCGAATTCAATGAGACTCAAATCTAATGTTCCTGAACTTTATTGACGCTTGCCGGAGCAGCGGATCATGTTGGGCAATTGAAGGAGGACTTTCCAGACCATAAGGTACTCCTTGCATGTCCCTTCTTGATCTAGAAGGAAATGTGTAGGTTCAGTTATAAATCAGCCATATCCTTGTCTGTTAGTTAGTGACCGAATATTTGATATCCTCAGCTGTAGCTCTTAACCAGAAGATCTTGATACAGAAGCGTGAAATGGGCTCTGTGGATTCACCAAAACAAGACGAAATACTTCCTGCCATGGAAGGATATTTTACGAACGGGTGCTTTGAAGCCACTATCCGGCTGGCAGTTATAATCAAAAATTATGGAAGTGCTCATTTGATGTAAGTAGGCAATTGGGAAGTCAATACCTCTGTCCAAGAGCAAACATTTAACCGGTATGATACTAATGAGATGACTCTTGGATTACTCGAGACTGCAGTCCATCAAAAAATACATGACCGTTTCGTGGGGAGTTTCGAAAAACGTTTCTTGAACGAAACTTGCGATACTCAGACATGACAGCACCTTAAAGAGTCCAAATGTATCAGAAAAATTAGTGAAGCATGACTTGGAGGTCATTAGTTTTTACAATTTGAGGCAGCTAACTTGAATAAGATTCGATTTCAATATCTAATAATTTCGCTTTTAGTCTAAGTTATTCTTGGCCAAATACGAAGGCGTTGCAAACATAAACGGCTGGGCGCACCATTGTGCCAATACTCTGTGCCCTAGTACAGCTAGGGTTAAATAATTGTCTGAAAGAGTGTTAAGAAACTAGAATCAAAATATTTATACCAAATTGTTTCCTTGCGTACGCACTAAATACTACTAAAATATCGCTTCAACACAGGAAAACTATTTAACCTTGTCTAACTGAAATGCTTGAGCATCTTCTAAATACTCTGCGCAAGCTTCAAGTATGTGCGTTTATGCAACAAATACTCAAACTTTCGCGTTCGAAAACAAATTTTGCGTCTTTTGCATGCTGAAAAGCAACACTTTACATGAACGAGTGAGCACACACACGTGAGGTGGACAGTTTTATAAGAGAGCCCGAGTAGATTTTGTTGAAAATTATTCAAAATTTTTTACATTCAATTTACGCCGCAACACAAGGAAAAGTAGTGAAGGGACGAGTGAGGGTACCGTAAGTGTCATAGTTATCAAAATAATATACTCTTGTAAAACTTATGAAAGCATGCTTCTGTGCATATGCGATCATACAGTTGTGTTCAATATAATAGTAGTGAAATTAAATTTTATACAGTTGGATGAAGTAAAAGAAGCTGTGATTTTAATGATTTTCATTTAAAATATAGCGAATTCCATAACAGAAACCAAATAAAGAGAAATTTCAAAGTTTACACAAAGTTCAGGAAAGTTATTCAAAGTTTTAAGAACTTATGTCAAAATTATCATATTTTTGGGCAGAATTGCTAGAAAAATTTTGAGTACGTAGTTTCATAGTTCATTCAATTTTAGCACAATAATATGCAAGTTATAAATACCTCAAAATTTCCCCTGAATTTTTAGAATTTTTTTTTCAAGGATGTAGGGTATTTTTTTCTATACAAAATTAAGGAGGAAATCACTCAGCACCCATGACTAAAAAATTCTTAAAATTCTAAATTCTAAAAATAAAGCGAGTTCTAGCTTGCATAATGTGATACTAAAATTGATTGGTCTACAAAAATGCGTAGTCAAAAATGTTGTAGAATCTCTGCCAAAAAAGTTTTAGATTTTGTTGGTCACTTTTTAAAAGTTTAATTAACTTTTCCTGTGTAAACTTCGAAATTCCTCTTTATTTGGTTTTCGTTATTGAATTCGCAATATTTTAAATGAAAATTATAAAAATCACAGCTTTTTCTTATTTCGTCGAACGATGTCCATTTTAATTTCACTACTATTATTTTGAAAACAGCTGTACATATTTGCTTGTAAGTTTATATTCAGAACGCGCCCTCAAAAGTCGGCTTCTGCATATTTTCGCATATAGTTTTTATTGCTGTAAGCTACGTCTGTCCTAGGCACATCACAACGTTTTTCGGACAAACCTTCATACGCCTACATGTCAGATTTCCCATACTACTTCATACAACCCTTTTCTAGGTTGCTGTCGCTCTCCCACTCTTTTTACGCCCACACATCACCTACTTTCAAATTCAGTTGGCGCGTTGGCTTGTGCGTTTTCTTGCTGGTCGATATATTTACTTACTTGCGTGCTATATTTGTTAGTGTAATCAACGCAACAGTGTGATCTTGTATGCATGTGTGAGTTAGCAGCCGGGTTGTCTACTTGATATGGGGTAACTAAACACAGTCATTGAGAGGCGTTGGTAGCGTACCGAGAGGAGGTCATGTGTTTAACGTGTTTTGAGCTTGTCGTTGTTTGCGTTATATTTACTTGCTAATGTTTATAAATTTGTGCGGACCAATTGTGGCTAAGCGAAGAAATAGTAGATCTATATGATGTGTTGGGGACGTGAACTGAAGTGTAAAGGAGGTACCTACTATGGGTCTTTGAATATTTTAATATGATTTAATATTATACAAGCATAGCGTTGGCTGCTGTGCTGATGTGAATATTTTCGCAAGCCTAAATTTGTACCCGGAAGTGCTAGCCTATTGGAAATTGAAAGTTTGTTCATATATTAGCTCCCCAGGCTTAGTATACCTTAGTACACAATGTAGTTCTTTTTAGAAACTATTTGTTTAAATTTCATTATTTAAAAAAAAGTTATGTGCATTCATATATAGTTTGATCCCTTTGAGTCAAGAGAACAAATGTGGATTAGTCAAGTTTACTGACTAAGTTTTAATTTGGTCCAACGATACTTCATCCTCGCAAAGAACCTATTATTTTTTTTTATTGGGATGCTTTTGTAGTGGAATTTGGCTGAAGCATTTTTAAATCTCCAACTGCAAAAAAAAGATGCTATTGAAAGTGTGGACGCCCAACAAAAAAAGCAGTCACTTACCTATAAATGCAATTACTGCTGATGATATGACTTCTACCTTAGGTTGAACGACTTTTTAAGCTTGATCATATTAAATACAAAAAGAAAGTTTTCTCCCTAAATCTTAAATTTTTTCCTTTTAAAATTTTATTTTGTTGAATAACCTTTTTTTTTGTAGGAAATCTGCAAAATTCTACACATTTTTGGTAAACATGATAGATAAAGTTTTGTACATAAGCATTTTAAATGTTTTCAATGCTGTTTATAGTACCTTTTCATGCGTTGGAACTGAGTTAAAGTGCTTACACTTTTCTACAAATTGCTTAGTACTGTTTGTTATGGTTTTGAATTGGAAAAAGTACCCCTTTAAAAACTTTTTTCTCCCAAAATCGCTACTGGGTATACACCTATCACACATTTGTTCGTTTTAGTTGTATGCGTGTGTGCCAAAAAAGCAAGATATCAAGATAACAAAGGATTACAAAATGCTTTTATTTGTTTATATGTAAGGCATTGTAAAAGCTCCAAAAACGTGTTGTTGGTCACAAGCTTATACAAACACACGAACGTAGATCTACATAGTAGAAGAATTTGAATATCAGCCAACGAAGTAACGAGCGCTCCTAGGTATGAGCGAAAATGGACTCCATAGCTGCTACCTTCAAGGAGCGCTCCGAGTGGAGTGCGAAAACGGAGTCCTAAAGATGACCGCGTGGAGATTTTAAGAATGTATTTGTATGATTTTTTATTACAAATTCGTTTTGCTGATGTTTATTAGTTTTAGCTGATAACGCATCAAATTCTACGACCACAGGAAGAGTGTAACAACAATGCATTCTCGGCAGATGATATATGTGTTAAGACACAAAACTTGTTGATAATTCTTACTTTTTTATATATATAAATAAAGAATACCAAAACACTCCCTTCGATTATCTTCGGACCAATTTAGGAATCCTTTTTTAAAAACTGAATTGTGCAGAGAGGAAACCGTTTGGAGTACTTCCGAAGGTGCGTTAACGGAGTCCTAAAGGAGCACTTTTTTCTTACATTTTTAAAGTCGCTTTTCTCAATCGGATATGCTGCGTTGTTAGACTTTTACGAGGGTACATACGAAGTTGAACACAACGCACAAGGAGTCCTAATGGAGCACCTATCGGACTCTATCTAATTGGCTGGGTTACGATTCACTGTGCAATATTTATTATACGCGCGTGTATATAAAGTACGCTTGCCCATTTTTGGGTCACGCTTGTTGATGGCCACACACTCACACATACTTACATAGTGGGTAAATTCACACTACCATAATGGCTGCACACGCATACACACACATAAACATACACTAGAAAGCGCTAGCTAAAATAGTCACAGTCAAGCGTATCTTCGTTGATCTAAGCAGCTTAAGCAACAACAAAAAACACTCAACACAAACATGAAATTATGAGAATATTAAGTAAATGTTTTGAATAGTTTTAGCAGTTATTTGGGTTAGAATTTTTTAAGTCCACATCAATGTCCACACTTTTTTTTTCTCATCTTCTTTATAATAAAATTGTGTTCTTGTCATCAACCAGGCAAGCACTCAACCAGGCATCCATAGATACAGCGTGCTTAGCGCTCAAGCAGTAAGTCGTATAGCCAAAAAAAAAGCAAATAGTACACAAATACTCTTACAAAATGATGATCGGCATGTGCCACGTATGTTTACGCCCAAACACAAATACACTTTTGCATGGCAGCATTTGTATGCGTAGCTGGATTTTCCCACATATTCAGTCATGTTTCTAACTCTAGGCGTATGCTATTCACTAGCTTTATTACCAACTGTGTGTACGCCTGAAAGTATGCACCAACAATAACTAGCTTACAGGCTTGTGCGTATTTGCGAAAGGCTTTGAAAAGATTTTCTTTGTAATCAGCATAAGGGGACAAGCATGTTAATTTGCTTTGATGACATTGTTAATTTTTTGTGTACACAAAAATAAATGACGTTGCTACCTACCCCTTTTTATTTCGTTTTCAACTATGTTTTAGCGGTTTTATTGTTCCCTTAACCTACCTAGCTCATACGAGAGTTCTCAGCTACGCGAATATGTTTGATTTTATTGTTGAAATATGGCTAGTAAATTCCATGCAAAAAAATAGATTAGTCTCAAATGAATCCGGGATGAGTGACAAAGGCGATTGCGACCAATGCCAGTTTTGATCTCCTTGGATGGGTAGAAGTGATCACTTTTGTTTGAGCATATCCCATGAAGAGAGTTATTGCTCTCTTTTATGCCTGAAAGGGTAGTGTCGGACAGATCCCCTTTGTTCTCTTACGGGTACAGTTGAAAAAGTTTACTTTCAACACCTATAAGTAGGCTACAGAAATTAAAATCTACCAATCTCCAATATCGCTATAACGCAATAGTTGGGATTTATTGTAGCCACTGCGAACGAAAGATATTGATCGCAGAGCACTTTCTCACTGTTCACATTTGTTTTAGCATGTCCTATGAAGAGACCAATTATACCCATTTATACCCAAACGGTTACTTTTTACTTCTATTAGCATGCTACAAAAACTAAAATGACCTAAACCCATATGAGTATACTTCACAAATAAAAACTTACTTATATACATTGAAGGGATTAATCACGGATCACTCTCTTTAGATATGAGTCGCATAATTTTTTTGCAGGGTAGGTATGAGCTTCTATGTTTGAAGAACTATTTTGCCATGAATATTAGTTGCCCGCAATGGCAAGTTAACACATTCCTTTGTACATTTAATAGTTGTGCAAATACTCACACATCATAATTATGTAAATGTGCTGCAATTAAATATTTAGTTAGCGAAAAGGTTTATGAAGAAAAATAGTTGAGGAAGGGAAGCAGGGAAGTTTGTATGGAAAGATATCGACGTTTTCTTGCAGATACTTTTCTTCGTGCTCCTAAAGCTCTTCCCCATCCTCCTGTATTTCATATGCTTTTCGCACTTTTCGATCTTCCCCTCTTTACATCATCTCTCTTGACAATTCTAGTTGTATGCAAATAAAAGCAGCGATCGAAATTGTGATTTGCCGCACTGTGGTATCGTAAAAACACTCACATAGCTACAAGCGGAGCTGATATCATAATTGTGGTAGTGCCCATCTCTGAGTACAATCCAATTAAAAAGATTTAACGATGTAGGAATATATTTAAAGTGATCTTAGTGCCGTCAGTGTTTGAACTCGCAAATCCTATTTTTCGCTGATTTCAATCGCTTGATAGCCACTCCGTCATGAGCTATTATAACAAGGAACGGTAGGTATTACGGTTCTGGATAATATTGATGAACAAATTTTATACAGGCATGTGATGTATAAGGGAGCAAATAACTCCAACTATTTTGAAGCTTCCACACGAACATGTAATATTTGGTTGCACCCCAACTTCGATTTTTGATTCAGCGTTTTTAGTTTGTAATTTTGTGAGTAACGCAAAAACCACCATACAACATATTAGGTGAATAAATATTCTGCAGAGATATTTAATCATTTATGTAATACTTCTATATTGCTAGAAAATACTCAGTACACTCGCCAACATCAGAGTGCAGATATATGGGAGACGAACGTACCAAAATGACACATTTCGTTTGGAAAAATTTATTAGCATATTTTATTTTCATTGATAAATATTTTAGGATAAGAAGTAGATTTGTATACGCTTAAAATAGCGCAAGCCTAGCATCAGATTCTAGTTGACTAAAGCGTGACCATATCTAAGGGTGGAGAACAGATGCCAAAGTATTTTTAAGTGGTGGATGGGGCAAGCTGACAAATATTTCCCACCATGGGCTGATATGAACTATTATTCTATGTTTCATCCACTTCGATATTAGTTCTAATTGCCATTGATTCTTGTGATAGTTTGTGTCATACAAATTTCTATTAAGCTTCTAGGTGCAACTGCAGGACTACGGCTTTTCCAAGCGGCGTCGCCATTCTTCTAGTGTTTTTTTAACATAGAGGGATTCTATCGAAATTCCATCTGGCTTAGCAGCAACCATTCGGCGTTGAAACATGTGGGACTTACATTTTATTTTTAGAAAAGAATTAGAAACATCAAATAAAACGAAACCACAATTGGAGAAAAGAAATGCTATCTTTAATTTTCTCCAAGGTATATTGCTCCAAATTATTACTATTTTCTTCAATATCGTCAAAGAGACGTAAAGCTGCTGGTTTAAAGTTCTAAATTTCGATAAAAAAGCATAGGGGTTTTTCATAAAATTCTTGAATATATTTACATAAGCTTGAACCGCACCTGAAACGATTTGACTTTTCAATATATTTCATAGCTAACAAAAATATACGTATTTTACACAATGTCAAAAAATTGAGTTTCACTGTCTGCCTTTGTTTTTGATTTCAAAACACACTGCGGGCATAACATGCTACCAATGTAGAAGTATTACATATATGAATTAAATGCTCTAAAACATGCCACCCGATTCTGTGTTTTTAATAAATTGTCAATCTTTATAAATAGCCCCGAAGAAAATATTTGCATTTTACGTCAAAAACAAGAAATATAATTTTGTTTTTGACGCATAATTCAAAATATTTGATAAACATTTTTTTTTCTTGATTATTTATCAAAATTTACATTTTTTCAAGAACTCAGAAGCGGGGCGATTGTGTCCTTAGTTTTTTATATACTAACTCTTTCAAAAGTTATTTACTTTGCATTTTGCAGAAAAAAAATTTATTTCTGTTTTATTGTTCGTCTAACATGTTTGTTCTTTAAATGGAATTAATGGATATTTCTTGTCATTTAGTATTTAGTGCCAATTATATTCATCTATGCTCTAAGCTCTTAAATGCATGAGTTTTAGACAAATGTCGGAAAACAATTTATTGTTCCTATCAAGGAGGAGAATCATTATATGTACACCTTCTTATAGCTTTGCAGAATCGTCTCAGTCTACACTTGCAAAAATAAGGCGTAAACATATGTAGATAACTGTTTCACATATACACAATCACAGGCAGAAATTTTGGATAACACATACACAAACAATCTTGTACACCTCGCATATGTGCACATTTATGTTCAATTGCCATGTTGCATGTAAGTTGCTGCTCAAAATCGTCGTACCATCTTTACAGCGTTTATAAGTGTCTGTGTTTTTTGCAATTTATAAATGTTGGTATTGCATTGCATTTATTTGTATGTCATAAAATGATTCAGACAACGCATAAGCAATTTAATACAAATGTTGGTATGAATTTATGTATGATTGCGTGTATACCCAAGTATGAAGATATACAAACTTATCGCGTCCTCGATTCCAAACGATTTTTAGTACGGAATGATAGCAGTAAAGACGATGATTACAATTTCGGCCGCCTTTGGGTGGTGCGGAGGGACGTCAGCATTACACAAAGTAGTGCTACTTGTCCACAGTTATATGTATGCAGTATGTATGAACAAAGCTGAAATGCAAATTTTGTATATAACTGAAGTATACACTCAGTGGCGAGTTCTGTGTGGGTGCGCGCTTTTGCTTTAATGAGAGGCATCAAGTACTTGGTATTTTATGTCACCATTGCCGCAATTGCATTTGCAATGCATTTTCAGATACGCATAACGATTGCGCCGAGGAATCGATAATATATATATGCATGTTTTCTATCTAGTTGTAATTAAAAAGTTAAGTAGTATATATAATTTTATTTCCATTAAGGTTGGATAATATATATCGGATTGAAATAGATAAAGACTTCCACATATTAAGATTATCTGCATCACGAAAGAAGTCGATTGCGGAATGACCACAAATTTATATATCTAGAACCAATTTGCTACAGAGCCTTATCTGCAACTAGAATATGTTCCTTTGGAAACTGTACGAAATTGGGTGAGAGCCACGCACTTTTTTCCGCGATGAAACTTGAGATGTTGATTACCTTCACGGTTTTATATACACAATTTCTGATTTCATAAGGAAAAAAATGCATGATTAGCTACCAACTGTCGATTTCGTAGGGTTGCTCATAGATATGGAAAAGTGAGTAGAAATTGAAGTTTAGCTGACAGAAAACCCAGCCTTCTGTTAGCGTAATGGTTAGCAGAGCGTCCCAAAATTTCTCTGATGAAGGAGTATCTATAAGAAAATCTAAGGCGGTTGTCTTTCAAATTTCGCTTTTCTATTTATTTAAAAACTTTTAATTATTAATTAATTTATTAAAAAAATAAAAAACAATAGTAATTTTCATAAAAAGTATTATTATTGGCCTTGAGCTTTTTTATAGTCATGTACACTTTCGAAACTTTAAATATTTAACAAGTCATTAGAAAAGCTGTTGAAGTGATCGTTTCCAAATTGAGTACGATTATTAATTTGCTCCGATACAAAGTACGTGGGAAAAAATCGGTGAACGACCACGTTCAGATACTTGCAACAACGTCGTGATATAAGTCGATATTTCTGTTTCAAGTAAGTAGAAATAGTGTCAGGCTTAGTTAAAAACCTGTGAAAATTTTGAAAAATTTAATATTCTCTCTTCGTCAAATGAAAATGAACTATCATGACAATGTCGATAAACACACAAAAAATCAAATTCAAATCCTTCGTAGATGCCGTTCGGAGTCGGCAAGGAACTGCAGATCCCGCCAATTTGTAGGAAAATATTAAAATTATGATGATACATATGTTGTATATCGAGCCATACATATATTTTTAATTTTTTCATAAAAAATATTTTTTTTGGTCGCCATACCCAATATAAATGGAAACTATTTTTTTTCTTAAGAATAACCATTATCAATATTTTGTATTTTTTACTCATCTGTTACTAGATGCACAGACTTTTTTTGGTAAGTTACGAACTTTTTATAAGTAGGTATGCAGAACACTTTGCATTTTTATATATGTTAAATGATAACTCTCTCCTCAAAACGAAAGTTTTGCATAAAAAATTCGGGATATAATATACCTCATATATATATGACAAAAAAAAATCTTACAAAAATAATTAATTGGTTATGGCGACCAAAAAAAATATTTTTTATGATAATGGATATAATAAAGTTGTTTTCAATCGATTTTAATACCCATGAATTAAAAATGTTTTCTAATAAATTTGTAACGAAACAAATGTCTTATGTCCTATAGTGGGAGGATTATGATGTTTTAAAATTCGAATTATAAAAATTGGCTAGTAGATCGTCTGTTTTGCTTCCACGAAAGTTTGAACATAAAATTGAGCAAACATAACAATATTGCTGCAAGTGCTTCCATTAAGGCCAAAAGTGTTTGCTGAAAATGAACGAAATCGGTTTTAAAAATTTCAGCAGCGACAATAAGGTATATAATAATAGACTGATATGTTTAAATATATGCACCAGCTGGTGCTGGAATCTGAGTAATATCGATACATCGATGTTTTTGATTTGATTTCCATCATCGATGTTGGGTGTTCTTTCTCTACTACCACGTTGTGATCTTAAAGACAATGTCGCTCATTTCTGCATCAAGTTTCATTTAAAACTCATTTAACACCTGTTGCTGAGTTTTGAATTTCTGCGTTTATAGAGTCAGAATAGACTTCAAAAATTTACTAAAAAAGTCGAAAAATCGATGTGCGTCAAGATAGATTCTATTCTGGCATCTTCATGTGTCTGTGTGTCCTTTATAGGCGTCCAAAGCACTCAACCGATTTTTATGAAAGCTTCACTGTATATTCTTGGGATCACTGGTTAAAGCATAGGATATATACAGTTTTTGGAAAATCTATGCACATATCAGTACCCGCAGAGGAAATGGGAGAAGAAGGGAAGTAGGAATAGAAACTTGAAATATAGAGGTTGTGTTAGAGGAAAATGAAGAGGGTGAAGAAGAGTAACGGTTTATAGGGCTTGGGGTAGAGCAAAAGCAGAAAGAAAAAAGAAGGTATAAGGATAAATGTAGCAGAAGCGCCAAGAAGGGAGGAAAACGAGTACAATTTATTAAATATTTTGGCAAACAACGTCTGTCGGATCCGCTTGTTTATTTATATGTACATATGTATACTCTTATCATAAGAGTTTGCAGCATCAGCAGCAATAACTTTTACTAGCGTTTGTGTTATGCTCTTTGAATCATGCATGTATATCTATCTACATATAAGACTAGGTCAACACATTTAGAAGTATCATAATATATATACACATAAGTTGTCGTACCTAGATATGCCGAAAATGATTAACAAAAATAGTAAACGAATTAATATTTTTTATACGTTTTGTTGTTTATAGACCTACATTTATCTATAGGTATGTTTCAGGTGATTTTGTTTTATTTTAGGTTCGTAAGTTTATAGATTACTATGCCCCTCGTGCAACTCTTTATAATGTTTGTAATGGTATTTCCCCTGCAGTCAGACACCAAAAAGGATTTTCAAACTGGGCCGAAACTAGCCCGAAAACTACCAAATGTGTCCAAAAATATTTGAATATTTTGAGAATACTACAGGGGCAGTATTAGAAAAATCACACGGGAACTTATTTTTCCGAAGCTGAGTACTTATCTACAATGCCCGAAGGTATTAAAATTATTTTATTATTGGTCTGTAAAAGTTTTTTTTGTTAAATCGTTAGTTTTACAATTTTATTTTTATGTTTTTATTCGTAGTGTCGATACTAGATAAAATTTGTTCTGCTTGAAGAAAAATATTTTTGCACAGAGAGCAATAAAAAGCAGAAACAAATATAAGATCTAACAGGCTTGGTTGCTGTCTGGCAAGCGATAAGTTCACATTTAATTTTCACAGTAAATTTCAAAATTTGAAAAAAAAAATAATATCAGTATATTATTTTATTCATAAGTCGGGAATTGCTTACGAGTAAAAGGCTAATATAAATAAAAAACGTGAAGAAAATTTTAAGCAAACAACATAGCCAACCGTTTGCTTTTTTGCTGAAACCCCCAGTTCTCTGCACTGTAGGGTTTTAACAGATTAGAGCTATTGGTCTGTATGGGTATAGCTTTAGTGATTGCTTCTAATTATTGTCACATTTTGTATCTATAATATAATATTGAAATTAAACTTGAAATATAACCATTTTGCATCAATAACAAAATTCTGCCTTGAACTCAAAATATTTCTTGAATAACAAAGTGGAACTATAGCTTTGTTTGGTATATTTTGAGCTAGTTTGAACTTCGTATATTTCTGGCCGAAAACTGCCCATTGATATCCGGTAGAACGACGCCATGTTAAAAATACCAGTTGCTCATATAGCAGTTGGTTGAACACAGTTGTTTGATGAGTTGGTCGTCATGGTTATGCTAGGTTTGAACTATCTTACAACCAATTGGTTTAACTGCAGGGTAACTGTATCTTCAAACACATATGTACAAGGTGGCGCAAAAGTAATCCTCCTATCAGAAAATGCTATAAATTTTGCGATTGGCCCCTAAAGTCAGTTCTGTTTTGACATTTGTGTAGTAAACACATGCGAAATACACGGTAATAAACAATGTTACGCTACACTGCTCCAGAACGCGGAATATTGCTGACTATTTATTTGACCAATAATCGGTCGGGGCCAAACGGTTACTGTGAATGGTGAGCGCTACAGAGCAATGATCAACGAGTTCTTTTTGCCGCAACTTGATGAATTGGGATTGGAAAACATGTGGTTCCAACAAGACGGTGCAACAGCACACACTGCACGTGCCACAACCGATATGCTGAACATCGGAAGCTTACTTTTGCGCCACCTTGTACATATACATGAGGTGCTTGATGCAATCAGTTTGGCAATTCAAACGAAAGCATTTAAGATGCTTTAGGTTCTCATTAAATGTGAATTACAGCCGGAAATTCAACGTAAGTACATGTGCATTGAACGTTTTCATTGATTTTTGATATTAAACAAAATATGTTTACCTTGAACATAAAAATTGATTAAGAAAAGGTGGTATAACCTTTTTTGGAACTGTAAAGTAACTACTTACTTATGAGTCGTTATTTTACAAATCGCACACCTTTTGGGATTTCATAGTTTTGCTTTTTTTAAGTTGCCTTGACGAAATTAATTAGTTTCCATGAATACAGGGAATGGAAGATTTGAAGAGGATCATAGACATATTTAACAGGCAATAACTTTGCGTAAATACAGGGTCGCTAATGAAAGCCGCTACCAAAAAAAAATTAAATAACTTTTTTTCTATTTAATGAATCTGGTTAATTTTTTTTTTATTTTGCAGATTGACTTTTACATTTAACAAAAATGGATAACTGGGACACTGAAACAAGAATTTGGATTGTCCGCCGCTATCACGCACTGGAGTCCGTAGTTTCGGTTCAAAGAGAGTATAGGCGCACGTTTGGCGGCAATCCTCCGAGCAGATGGACCATAATAAGACTTGTAAACAATTTTGCCGAGCATGGGACAGTCAACAGAAGACCTTACCATCGAACCCCTTCAGTTCGAACGGAGGAAACAATCGCTGCTGTAGCTGCTGCCATACAAAACAATCCACGTGCTTCGACAAGAAGCTTATCTGCTCAAATGGGTGTAAGCAGACAGTCATTACAGTCAATTATGCACAAAGATTTGGACTTATTCCCATATAAAATTCAAATGGCCAACAAACTGAACGCTGCAGACTTGCCGATTCGCTTGGAATTTTGCCAGAAGATGCTTCAAATGGTGGAAGAGGATGGAAACATGTTGAACTGTCTTTTTATGTCTGACGAGGCCCATTTCGATTTAAACGGCAACATAAACAAACAAAATTGTCGAATATGGAGTGCTTCCAACCCACAGATACTCCATGAGACGGAATTGCATCCACTTCGTGTCACAGTGTGGTGTGCAGTTTCATCGCGCTGCATTGTCGGGCCCTACTTCTTCGAAGAAAACGGTCACACCGTTACGGTTACTGGAGACCGTTACTTGAGCATGTTGAGAGAGTTTTTCTATCCAGAATTACGCCGAATGAGAATTTCTTTCAACTCTGTGTGGTTTCAGCAAGATGGTGCAGCTCCTCATATAGCCCAACCTGTTATGACAGAATTGCGACGAAAATTTCCCAATAAGCTGATATCCAGAAACTCCACATTCCGTTGGCCACCCAGGTCGCCTGACCTTACTGCACCTGACTTTTTCTTGTGGGGTTATTGCAAACAGGAAGTCTTCAAAGCAAAACCAACAAATTTGAATGAACTAAGGCAATCCATTCGAGAAACAATTGCGGCTATTCCTGTCTCAACTCTCCAAGCAGTAATGAACAACTTTTTCGTAAGATGCCGCACATGCATCGACGAGCAGGGGGGGCATTTAAATTCCATTATTTTTAAAACTAATTAAGCTATATTTAATAAAATTTAATGAGCTTTAACATGAATAAAAGAAAAATGAATTCCATACACTGAAAAAAAAATTATTTCAGTTTCTTAATGTAGCAAAATTCATCAGCCACCCTGTAGCTTTATATGATTCCTGTTACACTTTCAAAGTGTTCGTGAATAATGGCGTTATTCCAAACATGGCGTGGCGAGCCTTTTATAGTGAATCAAAGCAAGGCACCGGTTTATTATAAAAATGGGCGAAATTGTTTCAGGGCTACGCCCATTTTTTTTTATTGGTAATATTTAAAATGCAATAATTCCATAACTATGCAAACTATATCAATAAGATCTTGCACACATAATAAACTTTTTAAGCAAAGCTCGACCGCAAACAAGTTTTGTGGATTTTGGGGAAGCAGGCGTGGAGACGCCTACTTTTTAGCATTGCTTGTAATTTCAACTAGATATTTCAATGAAAACTGTTCAGCTGCTTTTCAATAGTACATAGTACACTCCTTCAAAAAATTAGGCAAGTCTGATAACATGCAAGAAAAATATCGCGGCAAGTAACTAATGCCCCCTTGCAATAGGGAAGATATAAATCTTTTTTGATTTTCTTTCGATTTTTTCGTTTTTTGAATAAATTTGACAAACATAAATTAATTTTTAAAAGCAACTGCTTTATTTCCAATATTTGGGAAGTTTTTCAAACATAAAATGTGCATGTATTGGTATTTCTCGAAAATGTGGTTAGCAGTAGTTGGTAGGGAAGCTATTTATATACAAATAAATTAAGTTACCACTCAATACTCATAACATAAATGTTTTTATTGAAAACAATCAGCTGGCTTTATAATACGAATGGAAAAGTATTAAAATAGACCTACGTAAATGGGTATGCCATAATAGATCACTACTAGGTATATAATGTTCCTTGGTTGCTTTTGTTTGTTTTTTAATAATATTTTTATATCTTTAAAAATATTTTCTTACTTATAACAATAGGACCATTTCAACCAAGTGCCTGTATTCGAGAGCTTAAAATATGTTTATCTCTACATATAAAAAAAATTGGTACAGGTCGCTGTCTGTACATTGCAGATATTCAAGAAAAATTTAAAGAAGGGATCATTATTCATACAATAGAATGAAACTCAACTGTTTTTAGAATTCTCTTCTGTCTGTCTGAGTGTCGATCTGTCTATCTGCATGTTTGGGCACATCACCTACAAACTGCTAACTACTTGACGTCTATCTTAAGATTTAAGATATCCCTTATTCCAATAACTCGATTGGTTTCAGAGTTATGGGCCAGTATGGGGACCAGGCTGCCCCAAAATGTGTTAGTACAATATGGGTATCAAACGAAAGGTGCAAATGAGTGCTGCGATAAGCAGTGTATGGAAGTTCGATATCTCAACTAGCTCCGGAGATATAATGACTAAAATCGGGCTCAGTCTATTATAAGTTCTGAGACGCAGCGAAGCGTGCTCGTGTTTACTAGTTTTTACACAAAACTGTATGCTGGGTATGTAGTTGCAATATACCCCTTTGCCCTCACTTGTGTTTGCATTTATAACCATGTCCTCAGTATTAATCGTTTCTATGCTCATACGGCCAAGATTTATGGGTGACGCATGTCAAAGGATTAAGTTGTTTTACCAACGTTGCCATACTGCTGCACCGTCAAGTCGAGCTCAATATAGTATAGCAAATGTCTGTATTTTGTGGCTTATACAGTTTCGTCAACGGCCATTTTTGTTATTTATCTTCAAAGGTATGTACATTTGAATGTACAGAATATTTCCCACAAAAAATTTTGTTGCTTAGAAAAAACTTAACTCATTTAAGTCTTTATATGGAGTTCACTTTGGCACCGTATTATCAATACTGCAATTTAGCGCACTAAGTGGTATCATCAAAAATAGGCTTTAAAATTCTCTCCCGCTCTGAATGGCATAGCCATTGACTTGCGCTTGGGCTGCCGCACTATGCGTTGCAAAGTTTTAATACTTTCACTATTTTATTTTGGGTTGATGCATTAATATGTACAGAAGTGCTTTCATTTGTTGTATTCATCGTATGCATATACGGTATTATACATACATATATACAATATACGTATATGTACAGAGTGAATTTATGTACACATCTACAAAAGTTTATAATAAAAAGATAAGCCTGAGATATGTCCGATTCATAAATAATAAAAACTCATTTGAAGGCACACATATGGGCAGTACTGCAGAGAGTGGCAACAACAACAAACACTAAACAAAGAAACACATATGAATATGTGGCTATTTAAAAGACGAAAAACAAAAATGAGAGTGTTATAGAAAGCAACTGCGACCAAAGCTTTCAATTCAATGACCGACACAAAAAGCCACAAAAGTTTTAAATAACAAAAATTCATTTTTTTTCGGTAAATTGAGACTTGCTAAATTAAAACTAAGTAAGGCCAACGTGGTGCAGTGATAGCGTACTGGCGTACCGCATCAAAGGTCACAGGAAAAGTGTAGAGGCTGGTAACAACAAAATGTTTTGAAAAAGTTGATAGTAGACATGTGGAAAGAGAATGACAAGGAGCAGAACAAAAATTTGAAGAAGAGTGCTCGTAGGTATTTCGCGCAATACAGGGCTACAACCCCAAAGGATTTTGGGAAAACTAGTTAACGCAAGCGAGTGGGTTTTCAATTTGACAGTGAGGCGGCCAAAAATCATATCAAACTACTTCGAAAAAAAAATGTACTGGAATGTAAACGAACCCTGCAGAAATTTAGTATGAAAATGTGACGCCGTTCACACACAGAAACGCTAAGCTCTCTTGTCAACCTACCAACTACCTGCTGGTGAACGCACTCATACAATCAAAAGCTGCAGGGGGCCAGGCGAGGTAGCTTTTAAGCACTGAGCCAACGATTTATATGCCTGGCGAACTGTGATAATTTCATACAACTCTGCTAGGTACGTTCCCGTTCATTGTGTATGATGCCTTGCCAACTATTTTTCCTGCAAGTGCGCATCCTCTACTATCCGTCCACAAGATTGAAAGCCGAAGATGCCGTGAATCACGCGGTTTACATCTCTGAGCAACGTACTAATATAAGTGTGGTACACAGTGGGAATTGTGATTCCAAAATGGTGTGCCTTACTGTCGACGTCGGGTATAAATAGTTTATAAGTACAGTGTGATTAATGAACGCGAGACCCACTCATTCCTTCAGGAACAATATTTTCGTTGTACAGTCTACCCAGCACAAGCAGGGAGTTCTAATCTTGTGTTGAACTTCAACTCCTATATCGCAACGACTTTGATTTAGTTTTACTTAATGGATTCTAATATCTCCGCGATCTTTCTAGGTAGTCCGTTACAATTCAACAGTAAGGTTTGGAGAATTTCATAGGGGTAGGTGTCACTGTATTAGTAAGGAGCGGGTGAGTACACGAAGATAGTAGGCTAAGACACAAGCTATATATATGCCTTTAAAGTTGTAGACCTTGCAAGCTGCAAAAAGTTGCGGAGCTCAACAGCAGGGCGCCAAGAGCAAATAAGAAGGTGACGCAGGCCAAGGCTATGGCTGCGGATAGTGCACGTTGTGAGAGAATTTAAGAGTTGATTACCCTGACACTCTGCATTCTGTAAGAAAAGTTAAAGTGGGGGTCGAGAGGGAGAGGGCTCATATTTGCCATTGATCATATCTGTCTTGTTCGGAAGAGTCTTACAGTGTTGAGATGCCGTATGAGGTGATGCGAGCAGTACTAAAAATTAAGTGTGGGAGCAGTAAAGTTCAGGGTGCGCTTTGGCAGACAGCGGATAGCAAGACGCCCTATTTCGTGTACAAAAATAAGTCAGGAATCTACCAAAGAAAGTGGCTGCCAGGATGAAGCCATCAAAATCCGTATTTGTTTAGGTTTCTCTTGCAAGCGGCAAATTGAACAGAATGCAGATCAATCACTTGTTCCGGCATTTGGTTCAATACCCGCCCGTATCAAGAGGAAGTAAAGCTATGCAAGGATTTTCTCCTAGGATGACAATTTCAGGATTAGACATGACGAATTAGACAGGGTTACACTGAAATAACAGACTTTGTAAGGGTCAGTAAGCCCGAATTCTTCCGCTACTGAGTAACTTCTACACTGTTCTCCTTTCTAACCTGTATTATTTGATTCATATCCTTCATATATAGAAACTGTGAGTATATTATTAGGACTTGTTGGGCATGGGAGGTGCTAAGGCTAGTATTTAAAAATATAAGCTGACAAAGCCCAATTGCAGTCCGCTGAAAATTTTGGCGTTTTTTCAAACACACGTGCAAACAGACAGAAAATCCTTAAATTCTAAAATAAGATCCTCTCTGTAACTCCATTTAATGGAGTCGACCAATTAGCATTAGGTGCAATATACTTCATATCCTGTCATAAATAATAAATCCGCGCATTAAACGAAAAACGCTAATTCACATTTATGTTCTACACACAAGCCTGCTTTATGTATGCGGCTGTGCGTGGTTAATTAAAACTTGTGAAAAATTGAATTAAAAATTTATTTAAAATCACACAAAATCGCAACAACAATATCTGCTATAAACAAATATACAAACCAATATATATATATATATATATATAGATGCAAGCGCATATGCATAATCTATATAGATATAGTCGTTAAAATAATCTATGCTCACATAAAATCCATAGAAAATACATAAATTTTCAAAAATTTAATTTTTTTTGTTTTCTTTTTATGCATTTTGCTCACATAAATGAATATCAGTGACATGGTTTTAAACGTAAATACAAATGACCTGTGTAAAATGTAATCCCTGATTTACGGTTGCCACCATTTTGGTGCATATGGTGAAAGCCGCATTGGGGGTCAAGGATCAGTATGAGGGATTAAATATGGCGTACAATTGCATTGATTGCAGCAGATAAATACAAATTTAAATTATATAATTTTTTTTCGTATATCAAGATAACTAAAATTTAAAGTGAATTTGTTGAAATAAAATATAACTGTACATTTAATGCTTGAGTTATTATGTAAAAAGTTTGATTTATTTTTATGTTTATTGACGTGGTTGCAATATGCAGTAAATTACTAACTATAAGTATAACTTCTAACTAAACTAGAATGAAGTTAATCACAATCAATACAAATTGTTAAATGCTTTATATCTCACATACTAGCTAGCTTCTGGGTGCGGTATATTTGCCATCAGTACTTTTCAGTGCAGCCAGCTTTCAGATTTGCTGAATTCGATGAAACATCAGATAGCTTTTTTCACCGTCATAATATATTGGCTTACACTAGTTCCAAATGTATGTCTGCCATGTAAATTTTTTGAATTTTAAGTATTTTACTCAAGGTCTTATTAACCGTTTACTCAATGTCTGATCATCGACGATTCGCTGATTATCTTCTCATAAAAGTTATTAAAGGATGGACCGCTGAATATGTGCTTATTAAAAAAAAAATTACAGCTAAAATTAAAACTAGGATTTTGTGATAAATTGTTCTGCTAACGAACACTGCAAGTAATAGGGTTTAAAAATGTAATATATGTATATACAAATTAAGAAATATCACAATCAAATCGAAAAAAAGGCATCTGTCACTTGTTATGAGTTCAGAATGCAACTTTTGTGAATTGTTTCGCAAAAACATTCACAACGACCAACTTAATCATGATAACTTAACATTTTGAATACATGCAAGTGGCGAATGAGTTACAGAAACATTCACAATAGATACCCGCCCACAGAGTTGCATTTGGTAGTACGCAAAATCTATTTAATTCATACGTGATAAATGATATTAAATTCACGGGCACAAAAGTAAATATGCCAGCTTACACATTAGTAAGAAAAACCTGAGTTTTAGCCAAACTGTTTCTTTTCCATATTGAAAAATATTATAAATTTTTTTTGTTTAATTTTTTTTGATACACACGCATTAATTTGCTAAAACAATGTCGTATGAGCTCCATTAAGTGGCAAATATAAACTGTCGACAGTTGGGTGAGGGCATAGAGGTATTGTCAAAGATTTTCACTGGTAGGGAATTACAATGATCTAAGAGTAATAAATAAAGTGTGAAAGTTGAATGTGAATTCATTCATTTTAATTAGGTTACGTTAAGTTGAAATGGCTGCCGGAGAGGCGCACTTAAGCTCATATCAGATGCCACATAAAGACACCTTCACTCCTGTTCTACGAACCAATTTGCTGATTCAATATTATTGAATTAATTAATTCATACGAATGCAGTACTCCATGATAAAACCTTTCGCTGAAATATAATAAATAAAGTCGACTCTTGGGAATTCAGTTTTTAACATTAAACTCATTTTTTGAGGTTAATAATACACAGCTATTGCAATGAGAATTGAAAACTTACATAGAAACTGTTTTATTTATACCAAAATAATCAGAACTTAATGGAATGCTTGAGGTTATGTGCATCTAACGACATTTGATTATAATAGTTTACGCGTAACTAAAGCAAGTTTTGTTTGCTCAGTTTCTTTACAATTTGTACGAGGTTTTAAGATTCGGAGATGTTGTATTTAATCTACTGAAAAACACCTCTTGAAATATACTACAAAACATATTTTAGTCATAAGGTATACATTTGAAAATCATTTGCTCTTTAATATTTTAAACCCAAATAAATCTAAGTTAGATTAACTCAATAAGAATTTAAGAATGTATTAGATGATATCTAGACACATTACCAACCCGCCCATAACTTTTTCATTTGCAACCCCGAATTTCCTACATTCTCCAATGGTTGGCGTAGTAAAGTTTCTGCATTCCTATGTCTTTCGCGGGTCGAAATTCCGCCTTTTTAATACAATTCTGCTCGTCTGACTAATACTTCCCTTGTCACAATTTTTGACAGGTGGTTAAGAGAATGAAGGAAGTAGCAAACTTTTTCACTTGTAGGAATTCGCAAGGGAGGACCGGAGCGTACCGGATTCATATACGGGAAAGGACAGTCACTTTCGACAAACAACAACAGCAACATCGTTTTCCAATTTTAGCAGGGATTTGTGTCCATACCACCACCTTAAGCTAGCTGTTTTCGCAGGCCTTAGAAGAATACCGATACCTGTTTCGGGAGTGATAAATGATGAAATGCACAAATGAAATGTATCGTTAAATAGCTAGCTTCATCACTGAAAAAGAGCCGGGATTTTTATAAAAAATTGCGAAATACGATATTTTCGCTTAACCACAATTGCACTGTGGGGAGTAAACTTATCCATACGCAGAATTACTATCAAGTCAAGGTAACTGGATTTTGATAACTTAGTTGAGCACTAGCACCTTCCTCCAACCACTCTTTGAGATTTCTTCTTTTTATATAGGTATATGCAGTCAAAAAGTTGATCATTACTGAAACCTACTCATCCAATTTTGCAAAACTTGCAGCTCTCCTAAAATCTACATCAAAACAAAAGAAGATAAATGCAATAGTTTCATGCATTCACATTAAAAACGTGCAGACACGAGAACATAAAAAAGTCTTCGTTTCACGCATCGTTTAATTAAACTTTAACATATTTTGACTCTAACAAAAAATAATTAGTTATGTAAATATATTAAGAAGAGCAACAAATACGTACTACATGCGCGAGGTTAAAATGTTATAAGAAAACTTGTAATTACAGCCAACGCTAGAAGCTTTTTGAGAACAACAAAAAATTGTAACACCTTCAGCCGTGATGTCCTGCGATGTAAAGCCCGTAGACATACCACCAAAATATAAAAAGAAAGAAACCAAAGAGGGAAAGTAGTGAAGATGTCACACAATAAGCTGAGGTTGCTTGCAACAAGCTCTATGCACCTAACAAGCAAGAAAGTAGCAAAATGCGTTGCGTGTGGATGTGTTGTAAATATTAAAAGTCGTGGAAGAGAAAACAGCGTAAGGTTGGGTAAACGAAAGTCGCCTAGATACATTGTGAACAAGCAAGCAAGCAAGCGACATATGCGCACTACGCGCACATAACTCTTACGCGTACAAGCTGTTGATGTAGTACGAGTTTTCAAGTAAATTTTAGAGGACAAGACTGCATGCAAGGAAACTTACTTACCGTTGTGGGAATGCGAGGGGACGAAGGTGGGACCGCTGTACCTCTATGAGCTTAAGAAGACGTTCCTTGACTGAAGATGCTTCCTTTTTATTTAATTCAAAGGCCTTTCTACTCCTTCATCAAACGAGAAATAAAGCTTTGGAATTGAAAAAATGTATTTGTTAAAGACACTTCGATTAGTCTAACCTGCCAGAGCAGGGGGTCGGCAACACTTGCTATGTCCTCCTAGTGCCTGCAGGTGAGACTCTCATCCGACAGACCCCTTTCAGTACCACAACCTCTTGGCCTATAGGAGACTATTCAAAACTTGGTTTCGCACTAATTTTTGCGTGGCCTGTATACCTCACTTGTGAGATCCCGTGCCCATTTGACATTCGGTTTCTCGATGAAGACATATTCAAGGTACCTAGCTAACCAAATACTCCATTCAGAGAAATAAAACGCACATTTCCTTGCAAAAAATCGTTTTAATTGGGCACACTAAAAGGAGTCACAAAAAATAATCCCAAGCGACTCCGAATTTCATGAATTTGGAGTATTTTATTGCTCTCTTTAAATGAATTTCGGAGCTCAAGTTACAGGCTCATGACTTCGTGCGTACAAGTCGAGCCATAACACCTACTATTTCACTTGGGTTAGAGCAGAACAGCAGCTGCGAAATACACATCGCCATTGCTTTGATCGCTGATTTACTGTGAGAGAAAATTTATTTTATATTATTTTTAGAGAGTGTTAAGCTTGTTTGTACATCCACAAATATGCTTCCATAGCTATAAATCCCTTCCCTTACGGTTTTGAAATATCTCTAGGGTGGCAGTCACATTCTGGCCCCGAGTGGGTAGTTAAACCGACGACAGCCTTCAGGTATGTTTTATAGACTCCTCTAAGTATTAAGTCTCTTCAGAGAAAAAAGTACAGTTTGAAGGCTTTAAACTTTTCCGGAGCCTACTATACCAAACTGGTGACGTGTCACAATGTCAGAGAAATTAATGTCAGTGACGTTATAATTCGTCATAATTTGAAAAAAGCGCCTGAGGCGCTATTTTGAATAATTCCCAAATTTGTAAATTTGGAGTAAAACCTGCTTGGTCCATTATCTATGTACATAACTGCACCTGGCGTTGTTATTAAGGAAAAAAGTAAAGCATTTATGGTATTTAGCTTTTCTGAGCATTTTATTATGAGATTTAACGTCATTGATATTAGTTCTCTTTTGAAATGCGAATTAATGTCACAGACATTAAATTCTCTTACATTGTGACACGTCACCTACAAAACTATTTGAAAAAGTGGATCGACAATCAGATCATTTGTGATTGTGATCCTTCTAAGCACTTGCTATGTGAGGAAAGGAGAAAGAATAAATCGTATACATTTATGAAGTCCAGGATATCTCATTAACAATCTGCTCTATTTTCTTAAATATACACGACTTTTGGGGAACACTTTAGCAAGCAAAAGCTTCTTAAAAGTCTAGGCATGATAAAATCGGTCGGATGATATTCGGGCTAATACCGTAAGGATAGCAGAGCATACTACAACAAGAAAAACAACAGTGAAGATGTGAAATCGTGCGCATTACTTGCAGCTTCCCTTGAATTGAGCTACCAAATTCTCAGCCCGATAATTATATCCACTTAAAGCTTGGCGAAGTTTCTTCTGCTAAGCCACATTCACTAAAAATTCGCTATTAAAACAAAAGCAACAGTATATCTTCAGACTTAGGATTTAACGGATTTTATAGCAGCAAGCAATTTCTTGTTTTATATACACCCATTTGTGCCGAACTAAGTCTACGCCTCTGCTTATGCGTACATACAACCGAGCATATACAAATAACATATCATATTATGAGAAATTTTGTAGAAAAAACCAAGTAGTATAAAAAGGATGAAAATTACCAAAAACTTAAGCATTTGAGGTGATGTGGGTGAGTGCAGCTAAATAGATACTCTGTAAATTTACACATACATACATACATATGAAGGCGTATATAAGTAAATATAAAGCAACAAGGATTATGCAACTTCTCATCTGTAGATGGTATGTTTGTGTATGTGCGTAAGAGTCTCGGTATGCTATGATATGCAAAAGTTGTAAGCGGGAAAATGATATTCCTTGCTTGCACAAAGCTTCTGACAAACCGAAAAAAAAGAAACTGCTTGCTTTTTGCTCTGACTAAATGTTGGAATGATGTTAAAGAAGCTGTAGCTATATATTATAAGACAATGTTTGCTTTTAAGGAACACGCACGGAAGGAAGTATTTTATTTAGTTAAGGAATTAATAAGCTTCATAAAGTACTTAGAACACGGTGGATTAATTAAATTAGGTGTGCAGAATAGCGACTAAATGAGTAGCTACAGATATGCATTTCCTCACAAATACAGTTGCATGATAATATGAATGTGCAGAAACTTTTAAGCTAGTGGGAAGAAAGGTTTGTTTGAAAGTATTACAGAAATAAATGAATTTGGAATGATACTAGTTCTGCTGGATCGTTCATACCAGACTGTTCTGTGTAGAAAATTCTTATCTGAGAGTGTTTACTGAAGATTTATGAGCGCCTATGTTTTAGCCGGAGTGCACCGTCACAGAAGATATTAACTTTGGGTATATTTGTTTCAGATAAAATATAAAAATGTGGATACTTGTAGAAACGGAAAAATTTCTTTCAAAGTTTTTTTGTTGAATTCATCTTTAGGTATCCCTTAATTCGCCCTCGATCCAGATCTCGCCACTTATTTCTTTACCTCCCTATTTGCTTATCTCATAACCGCATACTTTTTCTGTTTTTTCTGCTTTCTCTCCTCCTACTCTTTTCCTCCTATTCCAATTCATCTGCGTTTCGGTTTCGTTTGTTCATAAATCGATTCTTTATACGAAAAATTACTATTCCATGCATTTGTAAAAGCAGACCTGTTAAATAATGATTACTAATCGTAATGATAACCGGTTTGATTGACTATTTTCTTGAGAATCCATTTAATGATTGATTACCATTACTTTAATTTTTTAATGATTATTTTCCAATTAATTAAAAAAATAAGCAAAAAAACAATGATTTTTTACGATTATTACAAAAATCAAAAAAATCAAAAATAGTTGTTTTGATTACTTTTGATTATTTTTGATAATTTTTATTTTTTTTAGTGCTGCAGTAGCAGCGCATGAATATCAACATAAACTATACTTCAAAAAACCAAAAATAATCAAAAAACTTTTCTTAATTTTTTTTTTTTTGATTTTTCTAATCGTAATCTATTAATAATTGTATTTTTTGGAAAATAATCATTACAAGTAAAAAAAGCAGTCTAATTACTTGATTACTAATTAAAAATCAAACTTAACAGGTCTGAGTAAAAGCATATTATGAAAAATTTATTCAAGCTAAAATTATTACAAATAAAAGGAATACAAAAATGGGACTTATCACACCAGTAGCGAATACGAATTGCATCACAAATGATACTGATCATCACTTGAGTAAATTAAAATATATAAAATGGAAATAGTAAACATGAAGTAATTAATTTTCAATACGACCTAACATTTGATCAGAATAGAAAATGGCTAAAATTCATTTATACGAAACTACATGCTTTCAGCCGGCTTAAAATTCACACAAAATAACTAAGGATGTTTAATTCTTATAATCCCCATATCAAAAATAGATGTAACAAAATGGATATAAAGAAATGAATAATTGAAAAAAATAATCGATTACATTAAAAATCGATTATTTATTCACAACACTACTCTCGCTTTCTTTTCTTAACCTTCTTAATATTGTTCTTCCTTTCCCTCTTATTCCGTACCCTTTTCTAAAATATTATGATATATGATACAGATATATTCAAGTTTCATTTATATGAATCATAAAGATTCGGATTAACGACGATTGAAACATGAAGTTGGTGGCTCCTACATATATCCTGTAACCAGCAAATCCCTGAACATACTTAGCAAATTTCTTGAACGTTGGACCTCAATAAAGGACGAGCAGATATAAAAACAAGCTGTACCGGCTGACCACATGAACAAATAAGAATATTAATTGGAACAGGAGTAGCATTATTCCTTAATTATTTTAAAAGTGGTAATAGGATTAGCAGTAGGGATAAGAGAAATAGGAATGTAAGAGAAATCGAAATAATAAGAGGCAGACGAAAGAGTACTGAGAAGTAGATTAAGGGAAACGGGATATGGGAGTGAATATGGGGAGAGAGAAACAGAAGAATAGAAATACTGATAGATTCGAATGGAACAGTACACTTTTTAAAACACAGCAATAAAAACTTTCGGCCACTAATCTGCTTTAGCTTTTGAGGGATCAGTCTAGCTTATATTATTGCAACAATAAATGAGGAACAATCAAGGACCATTTTTCCCTCATTGTTGTTGTTTGTACTCACAAAACCACTATTCAGAGGTCCACTAACTTTGCTAGTATTTATCTTTGTTTGTTGTTTGTACCCCAAGAAATATCAGTGGATATAAACTATGATAAAAGATGGGTTTTTTGTCTTCTTTAAACGGCGCATAACCATCTAAACAATTTTGGCAGTCCAACATAGCCCACCAGTGGTTTCGTCTTTCTACCAATTTCCGCCAATTGGAAACACAACGGGATTACAATTCGGTATCCACTTGGTCCTTCCATCGGAGTGGTGGTCTTGCTCGCTTCCGCCGGTGGGTGCCGATTAGAGTACCATCTGGGCCGGAGCATCCTCATTCATTCGCACAATATGTCCCAGCCACCAAACTCGTTATTTTAAAATTCGTTGAACTATGTCGGCCGTTTGCGTATAATAATAATACAGCACGCCATTAAATCTTATTCGGTATCTGACAATGCATGGGAGAACGAATAAGAGATGGGTCGCTCGACTCAAAGTTTCGGATAAAATATTCGTAATTTTGTTTAGCAGAATTTCATGTTTTAACGATTTGGTAATTGCTAATTTTAGGCACTTATCGTTTTTATACAAATTATATAAATCTCTGGCAATTAGCACAAAAAGCCAAAGTCATTTTGGAAAGATTTCAAGAGAGCGTTTCGAAAGCTCAAATCATTACCTGAAATCGGAGATCAATTTGGAATTATCATACAAAATGGAAGCAAGTTAGTAGCATATTATTTTGATTTCCAAAATAAAATTAATATTTTTCGGATATACGAGTACAGAACAAAATAGACTATTTAGCCATTTCCAAAAATTTTGGTTTAGATTTATGTTATACTAATTAAAATTAATCATTTCTGATTCTTAGGGTACTTAACGCTGCCAACTAAGTTGAGCGGCGTCGCACCTGTAGACCAGCCATCGCATTGCACATACTTACTTCTCTTGTGCTTTGTATAATCTTTGTCAATGAATTCATTATCATTGGGTGCATTAAAAGTTTCCCCTTCAACAAAACAGAATTAATTTATTATTCAAATAGTCACTCCTGATATCTTTTTCAAAGCTCTAATTCAACTTACATTATTTTTGAATCTTTTAATTTAATTATATTTCGACGTTAACTTATTTAACAATTAAAACTTTGCCATGGCTTCCATTTAATTTTGCATTACATTTTCTACATTCTTTGAAGTTATTTGCTCTTCTTCGCTTTTTTGAAGTCTTCCTCTACGTCTTTATACTTTTCATATACCTTTTGAATTTTCTCCAACCAAGCAGAAGTTACAGAGAAAAACTTGCTGTAAATGAACTAGGTATATATGTAGATATATCCGCACTAACAACACCCCAACTGCACCCCTCCCCATCACTAACAGTAGAGAAAACATCTAAATTACCTGGCAGTCATACTAATAAACTTTTTAAATATGTCCTTCTAACTTAAATAAACTTTAGCATTAACCGGCTACTCGCCAAGAGCAGCTTTTCTTATATCTACTTTTCTTCATTAAGCTTGTTAAAGCTGACAAAATGTTTGTAATGTTTGCATATACGACAAATCCTGACTTTACTAAAAAGAGTCATTAAACTATTAGTGGCAAACTTGAAAAATAACGCTGCCTATATTCCTTCCTCATTTCCGCATGCAGGTGTGTACGATTTCCTAAATGAGTGCACGAAATTCAAAAGATACAGTAGTGAATTTTTGTTCTTTTTGTTGCTAATTTCATAATCTCTTACACTTACACTTGGTCAATATGTAAAACCATATTTTCAAATAGTTCAGAGTCAAGTCGGTTCATGCAGAGCAAAATAGAAAACTTTGGAATGTCTGTCTCGGAAAAGAATAACGCTGCCAACAGGACCACCGTGCGAACATACGTAAACCAAGGGGTGAGTGAGCTCTATCGTACTGGCGCAGAGTTTAAAAGTCTATTGAAGAAAAGATCAAACGGCTAGTCTTGAACGTGAGCAGCTCGTGATTATCGATAGAAGGAGTAATGCATAGTTGTTAAAAGGTCAAGGAAATTATGAAAACGACGCTTTCACTTAAGCTCTTATTCAAACAAATTTCGGAGGGTTTTGTCAAAATTAAGGTGCGAAATATAAAATTAGAACCTAAAGTTAAGCAATAACCAGAGCTCCCCGAGCTAATCTTTAAGTAACTAATCGTCCTTAAATCCATACATTTCGAATGCTCTAAAAACTACCCCACCTTCTCTTGACACCGTTTATGATTCCCAGCCATACCTCCAAGCATATAATGAGAGATGTTTATCGCGATGTTTGTTCTCAGAGAGAGAACTGTAGTTATTAATTGCCTACTCAGACCATGATAGCACTTGTTGACAAGAGCTATTCTAAATGGGATTCATATAATATATAGGGGCTTAACTGTGACAGTGGCTTTGGGCGCTACACATCAAAGCACGCCAGTCATCCTTTCTTAAGGATAGAAACACCAATGAAGGCCAACTCAGTCTCACCTATTTTTTCCGAGTTAGTCGGGTCCTCTTTCCTCCTATATTGCCGAATTAGGGTGTGTATAGGAAAACCGTTTGGGGAGAAACTTCTTTCCTAATTCGCATAAGACAACCCTGCAAGCCAAGCGCTTGGCCTTTAATGTGTTTGCAAATATTCTCACATCTGTGAAAGGCTGGTATGAATAATCTTTAAATTCAAATCGATACTTACCATTGACATCACTGGTTGGACCAAAGGATGTATCGGATCTCTTCATAGTAAAAGTAATTATCTTTCTTCTCGTTGTTAGAACTAGACCAGATATGTACTTTACCTTTTATTTATTGTTTTAGGATATTTTCTGGAAAATGGTAATGAAAAAGTACATTAAACAATTAGAAAGTTATGCTGAAAACGTACCAAAAACAATGCCAAATGATTTCGAAAATAGCATAACAAATCCCAATTGATCCCGAAAAAGACCCAAAAATGTTATGAAAAAGTCATGAAATGATCCCGAAAAGCTCTGCAAAAGGATCTCGAAAACAACCCCAAAATTATCCCGAAATAAACTTGAAAACAGTGGCGAAATTATCCCGGAAAAATCTCGAAAATGTCGGGAAAACGATCTGGAAAACAATTCCGAAATGATGCTGAAATGATGCGACGAAAATCCCGAAATTACCCTGAAAAAGTCCCCAAATGGTAGGGAGAGCACACCCGAAAATTTAATAAAATGATTCCGAAAAAGTCACAAAATGATCCTGAAATGATCAATAAACAGTCCTTATATGATCCTCTTACAGACCCGAAATTATCCTGTAATGATTACGAAATGGTCTGAAAAAGTCAAGAAAACAATAACGAAATGGAAATGAAAAAGTCCCGAAATTACCCCAAACGTCCCGAAATAAACCGAACCATGTATAATTCTGCTACAATAAGCCATTTACTAAATTCTGTATTACCTGAATTCTACTACAATACTCTGGCAAAATTTTTAATTTCCATTTACTTCAAGAATTTAAGTAAGGCCGACAATTTCAATATCATCAGCATAGGCAAAGCATAGTGCGCTCCCTTAGTATATTGCAATAGTGCTGTTTAGGACTCGAACTATCTTATCCAGCATTAAGCTAAAGAATTCGCACGATAGTTTGTCGCATTTTCTGAGGACTACGTTGGTTTCGAATGGCTACTGGTGAGTACTTATCAAAATTTTGCTTACAAATCGACAAAGAGATGGTGTCGCTTTACTTATTATGGATCTTCTCCAGAACTTGGAGTATTATGAAGATGTGATATAATTTAGCCCTGCTGGATTTAAAACCGCACAGATAAGGTTAAAACAGCATGCCGATCACATATTACGAACGCTTTATTCGTTGGCATATTCCCTTTCAAGGCCACGCTCACACTTTACATGTATTCATCCGTTTTAAAGAAAGCAAAAAATATCAATATCATCTGCATACGTCTTACAAAAGCTTATAACTGAGTAAAATCTGATGTCTGTTTACAAGAGCCATTACGTTGCTTTATTTATTCTTCACCCCATCTTGACTCCCTTTCGCGAACTCAATACTGCAAACTTGCTTTTTGTTGGAATGAATCTTCGTATGTTAATCGGTTCTTTTATTCTTTATGTTGCCCTCAGGGATAAATAAGGTTACAAAAAAGTCTTTTGATTATAATTTAAATACATGACATGACAGCGCGGTTGACTTGTTTTGTGAAAAGTTTCACTTTATAGCTAAGCGCAGTTATTTTACGCACACACACACACACACGCCCGACATCAGGTGTACCAACTTTTATATGTAGCTGTATGGGTGGATTAAGTGTGTACAGAGAGTACTGAGTCGGCCATAAATTTTTTATGAGCTTTGTATTTAATGAGCAACACAGGTAAAGCCATAGGGCACAAACGCAAGAAACCAGTAACATACATACCTACTTATTTGTTTTCACAGAAAACCATCCATGCAGCTAAGGCAAATTCACAAGCTGGCAAATTGCTTGTGAATGTATAGACAGCAGGTGGTAACAGTAGCAGACATAACAGGATATATGCGGCAGCTGTTCATCTTTTTTCTCATATTCATAACATATATTGCCTTTTTCACATCATTATAAAGCATATGCGCATTCATGCATACAAATTTATATGATATATTTTAGTGGTAAGGGTGATCCATATATCGGACTCTTTACGAAAAAAAAATTACTGCCAAATATTCGATTTTTCGTCGACTTGAGAAAAATTCAGATAACAAAGACGAAGCAAAAAGACGGATCCGGTTAAATGGATGCATCTGGAATTTACCTCAATGGGATCAACTTTTTGTTTTACCGCCTTGAGGTCCGATATATCTCGAAAATTTAAAACAGATGGTTTTAATTTGTAAACCGATATATTTTGGTTAGTACTCATGGTTAAATTGTTTGTTCTTTCTCGCTTGAAGAAAAATTCTTATTACATAAAGTGAACGCCTCACTCCAGTGACTATCAGCAAAGAAAGTTGTTATGAGAACTTGTTTGGTATAAGAAAAAGGTGAAAGTGAATGAATTTGATGCAAGTGTAACTGGTAAGTATAAAACTTCAAGAAAAGGACCATGATAAGAGAATCGCAGTTCCTTTTCAACACTATCTCTTTCGTGAAAGGAACTGCTTTTAAGTTGATTATAGTAAGGTTAATTCGAGCAGAAGTGTTAAAGCGCATTACGTTAATCTCTGACAAGAGAGATACTAAGGCGAAAAAGTCGGTCTTGTTGTAAACGAGAACAAAACGAAGTACTTGTTGTCACAAATAAAAAACCTACGCAGCAGCGCGATGGCAGCCACGTCATTGCTGATAGTTACAAATTTGAAGTTGTTAGGAACTGATAATAATTGGGGAAGTAGTGTGGACTCTCGAAAACAATGTCAACCGGTAAATTCTAAGAAAGATTCAAGCGGTTTTTACTTTGACCTTCGGGGAGTGTTTTTGTCGCTAAAAACAACAAACAACAACATCATCTAGTAAAAGTCAAAAGTCAAGCTACGAGAAAGAGAGAACATAAGAACTCATTAAGAGTTTAAAGAACGATGTTTAGAAAGAATGGGTATGCTGTTCAGCAACAGACGCAGGAGCTGTTATCAAGAGAGCTGCAAAGAAACCGTCGCAAATTACCTATGCGAACGTTCAGCTGTGGTGAAATGTTTCTACTTTGGGAAGTTACATAATGGCAGAACTTGAGGGATTTGTAAAATTTTAGTAAAGCAACTTAACGACGATCTGTATGAGCTTTAACGAAATTCTGGAAGACTTGAGCGACGAGAATGACAAATACTTCTCCTTTCACGCCAAGCTATTCGAATATACAAAGAGACCTTCTGCTCAAAAGTTGCCTCCAACGACATCCGGCTTAAGCAGCAGAGGAAAATGGAAGTCCTCACTGAGTCCAAAAGAAGGCTTAACACTACTTGGCCTGCTTGGGTTTTTCTGAATAGTCGCAGTTTGCTGTAACGCAACGGGTAGGATCTGTTTGAGATGGTGAAAACCCAATTAGTGATTATGCTGATTATTTTTTGAGGAAACTTGTTTACAACATCTTTTACACAAAAACTATCCACTGTTAACATATGAAATGAGAGAAGATACGATGTGAATACTTCGGTCATCGCGCAAACTTAGTGGACTTACTACAATGCCAGCCTGTGATCTTAAGATATGTCTCATTTACCGTGTAGACCCTTTTGACATATAAATGTGTGAATTCATCTTCATTCATGGGACAAACTAAGTGTTACTTAAATTTATCAAAAATCTGAATTATAATTCTTCTTAGTAAAGCCGCTGACTTTTGGAGACACTAGGAAATGTGATTTCAGTACAGAAAGGAACTTAAAAAAATCTCTAAATCGCTACGGGAAGCACCTTGTCTTAGTATGGATGTATGTATGTGAGAATGTTTATTATTAAATATGAGCGCATATGTTTTGCAATAAACGCCGCCAACAAAGTCAATTGCAGCTGATGAATGTAATTTATATTTGAAACAGAACACGAATGCGCTCCTAAATACATACTTACAAGCGGTATAAGCAGCTATCTCTTGTCACCCCGTTGTAAAAAGATTGCTCGCTAGAATACTGAGAAAAGAACTGGTTTATATGCTTGTCTGTTATTTTTCAACTGGATTACACAAGACTAAAATTAAAATATTGCCATCTTGCAACATCGAAAAAACAATTTTAAAAACATATATTGATGTGATTCCTGCCATGCAAAGTAAGCCAACAAATGTTATTGAAAGCCCGGAAATTCGCTCGTTATATTTACATAGCTGCATCCATAAAAGATCAGTGGTTGAATCACAATAACGCATTTTTAAAGCAACATGTATGATGTAATAGCAAACTGGCTGATTTTTATGCTGTGGAAACGTCTTGTAATAAATAAAATATAAGGTCCTTAAATTGCAAAGGAAACGAGACAAAGTAGTTTCGAAAAAATGAATATGGTTCACAAATATGTAAAGGTTTACTAACGAAAGTAAATTTAATAAAATATGCATCTTTTATCACTTCAGTGGAAGTGGAAAGTATAAAATTATAAATTTGAATCTACGAAAAATATTCGACTTATGGGCGAGCGCTGGTTAAGGAGATTTTTGTTACCTTATTAGTTTCTAGTTAACGATTCCTTATTAAAATATGCTCCTGCATTGAAAAATATGACGAAAGCATAATAAATGCTAATAGTATTGGAGCTTATAATATTTATATTATATACATATGCATTTATATACTTTCAAATGAAAACTTAGTTATATTTATATTCTTAGATCATAGTAAACATTGTTTGAATCTGTTCTAAAAATGTTCTGAGTAAAAATTCTATTTGGTCTTTCAAACACTAAACCTGAAAAAAGTTTTCATTCCTAGCCCATACAACAAAAGTTAATATATCTAGCTGAACAAAGCTCGAAAATTTAGCCACCTTCAATTTATTTATTTATTTAGAAAGTATCCATGGGCTATATTTCAGCAAATTATACATAATATGCATACTTATTAAAACGTATCTATCTATCTATGGCGCGATATACAACAGGTATATCATCATAAACCTCCTAAGAGATTTTTGCGCCAAGCTTCTCTTCCAATTTGTGGTGTGCCGATTTGAATTTTTCCCTACAAATTGGTGGGACCTACAGTTTTTTGCCGACTCCGAACGGCATCTACAAAGGAGACGAATTTTTTGCTGAGAAGCCTGTCATGGCAGAAATGCACTCGGAGAGTTTGCCAAACCACTGCCGAGGGGCGACCCCGTTTTGAAAAACTTTTTTCAAATCACTTTTGATGTTACCTGTACCAGGGCTCGAACCATGGACCTTCGGTGTGGTAGGCCGTCAACACTACCTTCACACCACGGCGGCCACGTATAAAGTAGTAAAAAACACAGCGGCTTCGCTGGCTAGGTCACGTTGTACAAATGAGCGAAGATTTCCCAGCCCAGAAGGTATTCTTATCGGCACCCGCCGGTGGAAGCAGAGGAAGACGGAGGCCACTACTTCGATGGAAGGACCAAGTGGAGACCGATTTGCGATCCCGCGGTGTTTCCAATTAGCGCCAGTTGGTGCAACGAAAAAACGACTGGCGAGCTATGTTGGACGTTCAAAATTGCCCAGGCGGTTGATGACCATTTAAAGAAAAAGAAGAAGATAAAGTAGTAAATTACAACTCAAGTTTTAAATAGGAAAGGTTAATATAACATATGTAGGAGGAAGCAATAGACACGATATATACAATATAGCACATCTTATTTAGCGTATATTCTTCGTTTTAACGTCAAGACTGTTCAAAAGACGAACGACATGGACAAAAAATTGGCGTTCAGATCAGTTGAGTTGAATTTTGTAAACTCTTCAAGGATATTGTGTGATGTGAAAATTTCTGTGAACATTTAGTTAAAACAGGGACGGAAGATAAGGATTTTTTTTACACAAAAATTTAATTCATTTTACTTTTTATAATAAAACTCAAAGCGTCATATATCCTGAACAATATGGAATTTCGGGTTAGAAGATCAAACCAACCAACCTCTTAATCTCAAGTGCCTGATCCAAAAGATATGTTATTTAAAACTCTACTTTCTGCAAACTATTGGGTGAAGTTTTACAGTTGCATTTTTTTACTGGTACCTCACAAGTAATCTTGAATTTAAAAACGGCTTACCGAATTTAACTATATTTTTTTTTAAATTTTCCTTATAACATATATAGCTACATATCAAGCGTTCTATGTTACTTAGTTTAGACACAGAGAAAAAAGTATAAAGCTGCCAAAATACAGCGCTAACAGAGTTATTATAAGCAAGTCAGTAGGTACTTGAGAGGGAAATAAATTAGAGCTAGTTCTACTTTTTTAAATTCCTCCATAATGCTTATGTGAAGAGATTACAAAAATAATGTTGGGTGTGTAACGAAAGCCCGACATACAAAATCGCGATCGACAAGTCCCGAAACAAATAATCCCGACACGAACAAATCCCAATCAATCAAAATCCGAACACTGACAAACCCCGGACAATTATAATCCCAACATGACCAAATTCCGATATTCAAAATCAAAATCCAAGAAAGAGGTCTGCCAAAAATCTTACAAAATATAAAAATTATTTAAAAAACGAAACTTACGACATGATTTTTTAAAAACTATTTTTACATTTTGCATAACTCTCTTGCACGGACTGTCTTTTGTTTCCACAGAAAATTACAGATAACAAGAATTATATTTTCGGCTCATGTTCATGCATAGAAGAACTATATTTGACTCTTTTTATTCCTCATCTTCAACTTCATCATCTTCTTCTTGTCCTCTTCTTAACATTCTTTTTCTTCTTCTCATTCAGCATAATACTTTTCTTATCCTGCATCTTCTTCTTCTTATTCAATATTTTCTTATTTCTCTTCTTCAGAAATATATAGAGACGATCCAAAGTATTATAAAAATTGCAAAGCGATATGCATGTTGCATTCCGCATACAACTTTGTGAAAAAAAATTCGCAATGGCTCGTTGTAGAAATTCCTTTGATGGCTTCTTCCTTTCTACAAACGTCTACTGTTTCCAAATTACCATGTAGGCCTAAAAAACAGTGCTCTTACTAGAAAACATAGTGTTGACGAAATGTAAGCCCCCAAAACTTATTGTTTGCTGCAGAGCAAGTACAGAGAAACGAACGGAAAGGAACTGCAGCTAACGTTGTGCACTCAGCTGGATCATTTAGACCAAAAGGTTTGAAGCAAATTAGGCAAGCCTCGTCGGCGTTATTAGCAATCATTCCATATACACACAAGAGGCTCTTGCACTTATACTCAGAAATTAAGGCAACACCTAGATAAAATTCTTAGAATGAAGTATACTATGCACATAACAAATTTAATTCAAATAGGTTGAGAGATTTTCGAGATAGTTTGGATGTACAAATATCCAAGAAGTGATAAGATTTCGTGACATTGAAAATAAGTTCAAGGCCTCACTTCTAAAATGTGCTTAAATCACCATAAAATTTACAGATTTTCATCCCAAGGGTATTTGCTTTATTTCGTAATATAATATATTTTTATTACGTGACTTATCACATATCTGTACGGCCAGCACAAGAGTGCTTGTGTGAATGCAACGAAAGCCAACTAGCGGTTTAGGAAAAATCAAATATATTTTCTTGAATTGCTAAGTAAGGAAATGCTCCACTTGGACATGTATCAAGAACATTTTTATGTACTCTTTTACACATAAAAATCCACAAAATATACGCACTGCCGCAGTCATAAAATTATAAACAAAATACCAAAAAAAAAAGATTTTATAATAAAGCAGCAACAAGCGTAGGGTAAGTTTGTTGGATTGGCATGAAAGCACAAAATTGCTTAAACAGCACACATATGCTTGTCTGAGTTTATACAGTGCAAGTGGAATTACATAAAGGATTTTGAGAGTGTATAAAGATATGCATATATATATGTACATACTCGTATATGTTAAAATGTACTGTAAAAAGCATGTGCAAAATGACCAAGGTCCAAAGACTTTTACGCGCTTTTAGCCACATACCAACAGAGTTACGCAAGTACTAGCACCATAGCTACACAGCAGCCTAGCCAATGTTACAGTGAGATTTCCGTTTTGACAACGCTTTGGTGCAGCTGCTGCTTTCTACGATGATATAGCCACTTATGTAAAAACACAATAGTTTGTAGTTTTTGTGTTGCTTTGCGCAATGACTTTTCCGTTTGCAATGAAAACTTGCTGCCAAATGTTGCATTTATTTTGTTAGTTTCCGACGGGGCAAAATGATGAACGGGTCAAAAAACCTCATACAGTTTTTAGAAGGAAAGCAATAAAACTGCAGGAAAAGTGGATGTAAGAAGACACATACACAGATGCATACCAGAACGCCAGCACACTGTTCAGCTACAGCATTATACCCAGCAGTGCACTCATACACTGGTCGGCCTGTTTGGCACGCATGGCCAATCCAAAAAGTCACTCATACGCATCGTGACATGGAATATGCAAGGAGAATTTGATATGTGTTGGAGAGAACATGGATGCATACATTTTACCAAAATATAGCATATAGTTTATTTAAATGCTTTGGTATACGAGTATTTATATACATATTTTTAAACTAGAAATTTTTTTAAGAATCTCTCATTTCCTTTGCTATTTCTTGCAGATAAGGAAATATTGCAAGATAATTTCATATATAATCTAATATATATATAAGCTTTGATCTCTGGTAAGCTCAGCTGATTGTTTTCTTCTTCTATGTTTGATGAAGGCAGCTTTATACAATTACTAGCTTATACCCATGGGTTTCCCCCCACATTTATATCTATATATATAAAATTCAAATTATGTATGTATGTATCTATAGACCGACTTGAAAAATTCCAGTTGTATGGGAGGTGCCACGCCCCCTTCTTAGTTACCACCAGTTTTCATGCAGGTGTTTGTGATTAACCTCATATAACCCCTTACCAAATTTCAGTTGTCTAGCCCAAATACTTCCAGAAATACGGACTGTTAAAAATTCCATTTGTATGGGAGGTGACACGCCCCCTTTTTCGTTTTTCCCAGTTTTCTTGGAGGTGTTAGGGATTAACCCCTTCCCAAATTTCATTGGTCTAGCCTGAATACTTTCAGAGATATGGACTATAAAAAATTCCAGTTGTATGGGAGGTGCCACGCCCCCTTTTTCGTTATCCGCAGTTTTTCTGGATGCGGTAGGTAGTTTCGGTAGTCTAACGTAAATACTTCCAGAAATACGGACTGTTAAAAATTCCATTTGTATGGGAGGTGCCACGCCCCCTATATATATCAAAATATTGTTTAGCCCATGACCATCCCGGTAAGGTATCCATTTCGTGTTTCAAATTTGGTTACGATCGGTTTATACGTTTAGGACGCAAGTAAATCTATAGATACATATATATACATACATAATTTGAATTTTATATATATAGGTTTAATAGCAGCGGATACCAGCTTCCTCCAGCTAATCGAGTAATGCCCCTTTAAAGGTAGCGGACAAAAGTCCTCGGTTAACTAATGAAACTATGTGAAAATTACTTCAAAGCTCGAAAGGGCATAAGTAGGAAATATAAAGATTCTCAGAAATAAAATTTTAGCATATCAATTTTAAATTATAAAAAGGTTACAACACGAAGGTTTTGTTACGATAAAAAATACATAAAAAGTTCAACCTCAACCCTTTCAACTTTTTTTCGATCCTGTCTAAAAGACATTTCTGTCAGGTGTTTTTAGCTTAGGCGAGACAGATGAAAAATCAATGCATTAACAAGGTTTTTCGCACCATGAATTTTTGTTTTGTTAATCAAATTCTACTACAAGTATGAATGAAAAAATAGTCAACAGATTTGAATACCGTACCTTGCTGTACCCACCTATAGAGCAGAGTTGTTAAGAAATGCATTCATATCGGAATGCAGTCTATGCATTCCCATTCAGTGAATAACAATTTTGGATTGTAGCCTTTATTAAATTTTTTGGAATAAGGAAGGCAAATTTGCAGTCCTTATTCCTTTTGTTATTCCGGAATAATTATTCGTTTTGCATTCGTCATGTAGAATAGCAAAAATTTAAAAGCGTTCCGCATGTAAATATTGAAGTTAGAAATCGGGCTTTGGGTGAAAAGTATGGTTTCAAGCATTTTTTGAATTGGCATATGTCTTGCACTAATAGCCAAAATGACGAATATGTAGATTTTCTATTTTTGGTATAGATTCGTAGATCTACTGCAACCGCAACTGCTGTATATTCCCAACCCTGGCTTTCGCGTCTCAGATAAATTTTGGCTAGCGCAAGTCATAATCGGTTAAAATGTATGTCATTGTTCGGCCGGAGTGGGTCGGTAAACGAGATTGGGAGGCGCACCGAGGTCGATCTCTTACAGGATTGCGATAGTAGATAGAAACCAATTATTAAAAGGACAATTTGAGAAAAAACATCGTACCATTTTTAACACATAGTTTACAAAGGAATGCAAAGAAATGCGGAATATGCAATCCAGTGAATGAACAGAAAGGAAGAAAAAATAAGAATAATTATTTCGGAATACAAAAATAAATAAGGACTGCAGATTTGCATTCCTTATTCCAAGAAATGAAATAAAGGCTGCAATCAAAAATTTGCTATCCAAAGAATAACTATCCAATAGGAATGCAATTCTGTAACAATCCTGCTATAGAGCCCATTGAAAATAGCTCTTAAGCTTTCTTTTGCAAAGACTATGGTTCTTGAGCTTCAGGGCTCTTTTTTTCCGTGCATACCATTCATATGCAAACAACTTGAATTTTGTATTGAATTTACTTCATTCTAGACTGCAAACTTTGTCATAAATATTACTAGATTTCAGTAGATTATAAGGTTGATATTATCTTGGACGCTAACAACATTATTTTGGAATATTTTTCACAGCCTACGACTCGGGTCCATCATACACTTTCACTGCCTTTAGTGGGAAATGTCAGGAAAATTATACTGAAATAAATAAACAGAATTCTTTAGAAAACCATTTTCAAGCCGGAATAGCACACCTACTCTGTATTTCTGTTATGAAAATATTTTTGTTCTCACTTTTATAACTTCCATGCGTATGAAAAATACAAAATAACAGTAAATTATATATCAATTTTATACCTAGTAGGGCTACTCACAAAAAGTATTATAATTTTGTTCTCATAACGAGCATGAATGGAGTATGTTATGTGTACATATTTTGGAAATGGTTTTGATACGCTCCTTATATATAAAGGAAGAAAATTCGAAAGTTTAAAATGATCCATAAAACTATTCGGAAAATGTTCCAAAAACAATCTATGTTCCGAAAAAAATTCCAAAGGTCCATAACAGATCCTAAAAAAAATGATCAAGAAATGATTCCATTAAGTCTCTTTGCAAAAGCAATATTCTGTCGAACAAAGTTCTCAATTTATCAGTATACAACCTGTCTCAAGTCACCTCAGTTAATCTCAATGTAATCCGAAATAAACCAAAAAATCATTATTTTTACGCTTTTCTCAATTGAGGTCACATTTGAAAAAAAGGCGAGCTTTTCAATTATCATTATTACTTATTTTTTGTGCAATATTTGTATTGACCAAATTTTTAAATTTCCACAAAAAGTTACACAAAAGACATGTATACATTCCTTAAGCAGTGTTTAAGCAATTTCACTGAGTGAGGCTAGTCACATCTTGAAACTTATTGAGAAATTATTAAAACCACTTCGAAAGTAACAGAAAGTCATAGTGAAATGAATTTTATATTTGAACTCTTTCAAAACTCTTAACCAAGTCATTCCGCACAGATGTGGACTCAACTCGAGTCAAGTGAAAATAACAAAATGGGGTGGTGGTAGTGAAAAAAATATTATTGCCATTCTAGGTAAAGCTGCTTTGAGCGCATTTCACTTTAACATAAAAGACTATTTTTGTATGAAAGTCTGCATATTTATATGATTATTTCAACAGTTTCACTCAAACACTAATATATATATATTTATACTTCAACATGTGTTGCTATGAAGTGTCACTTAAATTGCGCAAACAAATGCGGTGGCAAATAAGTGTGTTGGTGTATGTCAAGCTCTGAGTGCGTGAGTGTGTGTTTTATAACTTCTTTCTAAGCTAATGTCAAATGTCCAACAAACAAACTTTGGGCTTGAGACTCTTTGTAGTTACTTTACTAATCGTTTTGCTATACCCAATTGAGGATATCTACTATAACACACTTAACAACAATATCCTACTCTTGCTTACACACTCACACACACACATACACCATACCAAACGTTTAACTATTGCTTGCGGTTAGCTAAACTTTGTCCAAGTAGTGCATTTGTTTAAGTTGATATTCTCAATTCGGTCAAATACTAAATGGGCCATTCAAATGACGATCTTGATAGAGACCAAATGTGGAGAATTTGAACAGAACTAATATTAGGGTAGTGCTGAAACCTGATATCTGTTCCACAAGCAAGTTGGCAACCATTTTCATAAAACATATTTTGTTAAGACACTACCCAAATAGCAAAAATAGTTTTTGAGACAGAGCTACGACCATTGTTGAGCCACATGTCACGGTCTTTTAATAAAAATATAGCTATAAAGTGCTTGCAATCAATATTTGGAATAATTTGTTGCTAATCGCAAAGATCCAGTGGCGTCACTTTAAGACATCCGGCAACGTTTCAATGAGGTTATTGTTACGTAGCAATGATGCAGCGGCGTGGTAACTGTAATTGTCAAACATCTTTACGCACGAACCTCTCCTTTTACCTTATTGCTTGTTTTACCTTTCACGTTTTTTTATTATTATATATTTGTTTCATTCTGATTTTATATGCATCCTGCCTATTCCAATTTGGGGTATAATATTTAAAAACAAGTGAAAAAAGTCCTGTCCTCGGCTGTACTGAAAGCTTTATACCTTTCATCAATATAAAACGCGATTTCCGATCTAAGCTTACAATAATCACCAGCTGTGCGTAATTTGACCTTCTTATATATAAATCTGGAAGATATATAGCCCAAACGTGTTCATCGGAACAACTGATTGTATGGCGGCTACATGTTATATTGGTCCGATTTTGTTGGTTCCGACAAAGGAATAATATATTACAAATAGACTCAGCTCATTATCGTGATCTTTTCTGTATACTTATTGGTGGCCCTATCTCTTCTTCTTCTCATACTTACAAACATCAGAGCAAAGTTGTAATAACACTTCATGCACACGAAAGGTATAAAAAGAAGCCGGAAAAAAAACCGGTTACCAATGCTCTATCGCTATCTATAAATGATAAAGGCGCAACATATTTTGAGGTACTTTTTGATAACTTCGTCTTAGAAAGAATCTACATATAAATTTATTTACTTGTTTCTAGTTCCACTCTAATGTGCAAACTCGTGAAGTATAAAGTTAGATCTAACATCAGAAGCATTAGTCAAGGTTAAGATGCAACTAAGCTGCGCAGCTCGCAGAATGCTTCTTAAGTGTATGTAATTGTAATGCCTTTTCTTGGAGGCATTGGTTTGGTTGCAGATGTTGATGCGCAGCCTTAATATTGTCCTTCTACGGTTAGTGACAGTTTGGACCACAACGTCGGCGGCTTTTGTTTGCGGACATAGAAATTAATTTGAGGGAAACGATTATGTGCACAATATTGTGGTATGGATAAGAGTAAGAGTAATTTCGATGAAGTGTTTGAAGACGTAAACATGGCGAGATGTGGCAGTTAATGGCATTGTTTTTGTTTTTATCTTAAGTATTTAATAAACTACAATCTACGTAGTTTTGAAGTAGGCTGTTAAAATACATTGTTAGATGGAATGTATGCGGCATTTGTGTGAAATTGTTGAGTGTTGTGCTGAGTTCCTTTAAGATCGTTTCATTGTGGTATAATTAATTATATTGCTAATGCAAATTGTATAGAGTATTCAACATTTAATTTTAAACCAACTATTTATAAATTCTACATACACACATAAACGTAAACACACAGGTGTTCCGTTAGCTGGCTCTTAAAAGGTTCCCAACGGAGCGTGTCCTATATAGAAAAGTACTTTTAAAATTAAATAAAAAAGTGTTCCTGTAGCACTCTTTGAGACGCGTTTATTTAACCCAAAAACATTCCATCAGATAAACCGGAATATTCCATACGGAATCCCAAATTAGGCTTCTAGAATACCTTGTAACAGAGAAGGCCTGTACATAACAACCATATAAGGACCGCCGCCTACTACTCTGTAGCTTGCTACCCGGCCGCTTCTTTCCATTCAACCTAACATGTGCCCATTAGTAAAGGGAGTGAGATCTCTACTGGGTTGGCTTTGTGCTACTTCAGCTTTTAATAATAAGCATCTTTTGTTTTCTTTTCCTTTTTTCTTTTCTTTACTTATTTTTTTCTCTCCCTTTTAACCAACACTATCTCTTACCCTTAACTTTCTCTTTCCTATTCACATTTCTATTTTCTTTTCCCTTTTTTCCAAATTCCTTTTCTCCTTTTCTTTTTCCGTTCCCCTTTTCTTTTCTATTTTGATTTAATTTTCCCCTTCCTATTAACCTTTCTTATAAATTTTGGTTCTTCTTTCCATATTCCTCTCCATTTTCCCTTCCTTTTCCTTTCCCTTTTCCTTCCCTTTTCCTTTCATTTTACTTTTTACTTTCTCTGTTCCTTTCCCTTTTCTTTTCCCTTTCCCTTTTCGATGTCCATTCCCTTTACCTTTACTTCCATTTTTCCATTTCCCAATCATGATTTTCTTTTCTATTGCCTTTCCTTCCAATTTCCTTTTCTTTTTACATTCCCTTTTCTTTTCTTTCCTATTTTGATTTAATTTTCCTCTTCCTATTAGCCTTCCTTATCCATTTTATTTGCAGAGGGAAATTGGTCGTGGCTGTGCTCTCAGTTGAGCTTCTATTGTATGGGATCATTGACACATGATAGCATGCGTTCTTAAAGCAGAGAACTGACCATGTATCCTGGTAGAGATGCACGCAGGTATGTATAGGTTGCTTGCTTGAATACAAGCTTTCGCATGCATCTCCGCATACGTCATTGAAGTCATGCATGACGAATTTTCCCACTGGGTAGATATGCACACAACAGAAAGCTTATAAAAGAAGGTATTGGAGAGGGCAAGCGAAATTGAAGTAACACTCAAGCAGGTGCAATTAAATGACAACAACAACGAGTCAGCTCACTTTAGCTAGCACCAACTGCAGCGCAACATACACTAGGAAGGCAGCAGGAGCAGCCACAACGAAAGCGCCAGCATCCCCATCAGATTTTGTGCGCTTTACACACTTCCAAGTTGTTGCTATAGCTACGTACTATTGTTGTAGACGTGTATTATTTCATATGGCACCTACACCCGCGCCACTATTTCCGCTCATTCAAGCACCAAAACGAGCAGAAGTTGTTCAATTTTCCATTTTTGGTTGGTTGCTTAAGTGAGGAAGCAAAGTAGGTGCTTAAACGGAATGGGTCAGGTAGCAAGTACGATGCCAAAAGTTAACAAACGTTAACAACAACAACAACATGCAAAAAGATATATATAAATGTTAAGGTACATGTATTTATGGTTGATATTATAAGCAAAGTCATGCTGAGGTGTAACCGAAAAGCATTTGTATATTTGTATGTAACTTCAAATTAAATATATCTAGATAGGGAAACCTTATCATGTACACCGTTACCTCGTGTTAAAAATCCACTACAAATTAACACCGTCATAAAATGAAATTATCCATACGTGTTTTTGAGGAACATACTTGTAAGCAAAATGATATCAAATTTGTAAATCGGCTAAAACTTATTTAGTGACTTAATCATACTATTTCTTTTATTATATATTTATTTAAAAATTACGGTTTCAAATAAACTATCTGAAAAACCTGCGTCAAACATTATTGATTGAAAATAAAAACATTATTGAAAACCGGTGAGAAACACTTAAACTCTCTTCTTGTGAGCGAAATGAGAGGATTGAGCAAAACGCCGTAGTCGCACGGTAGTATATTTGTTATGCATTGAATTATGTTATGACTTTACCATTCTTACAATCCGTTCACAGTTTGCAAGACCAAGCGTATTAAAAACTAATTTGTTGCTTGAAATATCTGCAAGAGAAACCAACTAAAGGCTTGACAAATAATGTGGAGTCATTGTTCCATAATTTGCAATGGTCAAAAATTGTTTTTTGAGTTCCGTGCAGAAGAACGCCTTTTGCTATTACCAACACAGAGGTTCAGGAGTCCGTTTGGAAGTCTAAAGGATCTAATTTTATAGGCCCCGAACAAAATGGCCATGCCATTGTCATTCCAGAAAAATGAAAACAGGCAAAGGTGGTACCACTACGAACGCTTGAGAAACCAGATAAAGTTAAGGGGGTCATATCGCCCGATATCGCTCTTCTCGCCAGTAGTGAATACCCTGGAGACAGTCTGCTACACCGCTAACTTGTGGCTCACCGAACATCAGCATATTTCCCGACTCTCCTTAAATGTCTTAAGCGTGCAATCAATGATTAAGCAAAGGGGTGCCACAGGCTGGCGTCCTATCCCCGAACTTGTTAAATTATTACATATTAAAAATGCAAAACCGCGTAAGTGACATTTGTGTTTAGAACTTTTATAGGCCCTGTAATCTAGTTCTATTAATTTATTCTCAAGAAAATTAAATGTTGGTTTGGAAAATAATTAAAAAAATCAATATTGATTAGAATTTTTTCCATAAAGTCATGATTCGTCTTTAAATTAGGCAATTTGTAGTTGAAAAACAGCCAAACTGGGATAACTAACGCTGCTTTACATTTGTGCGTGAAGCGGCTTTGCAGTGCCACCGACGATATTATGCACCCTTAGGGCAGATTCGACATTGAAGAGGCCATCAACGCAACAAATGCCTATTTTTAGAGTTTTGAAACTCGCATTTTTTTCAGGAATAAAAACTTTGAAACAGAGCTGTTTTAAACTTATCAAGGGTTAAAATAAATTGCTTTTTCTTCTAAAAAAAATATGTTTATTGAAAAAGTCAGCGAAGTTTCAAACCCCCCATTTACTTCATTTCCTATGAAAGCAATATGGACTCACCAATTGAATTACGTAGAGGACTTGAAAATTTCGGTTAGAGTTTCTTTCTAATAGGACTTGTCATCAGATCACGGTTGGAGGTGGAAAACGGCACCTAATTTTCTTAAAAGATTTCGATTCGGTTATGCTCAGTATTTAGTTTACTTTGTTATGCAATGTTCTGTTCCAGACCTGTTTCGTAGTTTCTCAACTTTCTCATCAGCTTTCTCTACGGATACTGATGTGATCCCTGTTAAGAACAAATACAGTTATGGATGGTATCATATTAGCCTTTCACTATTCCATTTTGCTTAAGCTATCCCGCTAATTTCAATTTCGTAGAGTTCTTAGTTTGTTTCTTGATCAGCTTGCTAATGGAGTTATGCCAACAGTTTTTCTTCGGTTGAGCATCGTTCCGTCTTTGGTTTCGCGAACTGTATTGGCTCATGGTCGGTTTCATTATTTAAAGCTACTTTTAATCTAGGAAACGAGTCTATTTCCAATGTCGTTTTCATTTACTTTCACTTTAGGTGCTTCAAGTTGTTCGGGCTAATTCTTCAATCGATTTCTCTTTCTAAAAAAATGCAGGTTTGAAGCTAGCCACTCCCTAGTAAGCTTTGTATGTATGTGTAAGTATTTTAGTGTCTATGCTATCTAAGAATTGTTTCTTCTACCTTTGCACGCTTGGCTAATATTTTCAAACATAACTTTTTTAAATGTCGCACCAGGACGTCTCAATTTTGCGCAGCCAAAAGTGGCAAAAATTATTAAAAAAAAAATAAAAAAATTAAGAGGGAAAAAATTAATAACATTTCGAAGCGTTTTGGAGACCAAAAAATTAACGATTAGGATGATAATAATGTAAATTGAGACGATTTCAGTGCAATTGCAAACATGCAAACCGAAATACATCTATATTCGACATACATACATATATATAATAGAAACAGGGCTGGGCTAAAATGCTGGATTAATGAAATGTTCGTCAGGTCGATACACTTATACGAAATGTTTGTCTTATAAAACGCTCTGGTTATGGCGATCAGAGTTAACAGGCTAGCATTTTTATCAGCTATCAACACCCACCGTGGTTTTGAATGATATGTTGTATGCATAAGTACAACTTGGGCTCATGGCGCCCAAGGTGACCTGTGGCCTGGGAACTAAAAAAGTAAACTAAAAGCGTAAACTAAAACAATGCAGCATTCTTGTCAGCTTCGGTCTATACAGTGACAGACAGATTACTACGTCCCAGTGACTGTACACATTTTTAGTTCCAATACCGTCATTCTCCCTAGAGAAAAATGTGACAATGGACTCCAATATGGGGAAAGTACACACCTGAATTAGTTCATGGATAGATTGTGTTTAGATGGTAAGATTGGAGGAGCGGGTTTGTTGGTGTATTTATTTAAGGTGCAATTTAAAGCAGCTCCAAGCGGATGTCCAAACATTCAAGGAGAAAATATATGCTAAGCAATTGCGGTTGATTTTGAAATGATTGATGAATGAATGAATGATTAAGCTTCACAGCTGCTGATATTTGACTTTCCAACTTTTAAAAATTAAACTCTTTTCCCTCTCCACTCGTCGCTTTCTCTTCATTTATATCTATAACTTCCTTCTTCCTTTTCCTCTGCGGTACTTATAGTTTCTATGATACAGCTAATTAACTTTTCTTTGGTCTTGGTACAAGTTAATTTTTCCAAGATGTTTTTTGGATATCTAGAACACAAATCTATATATAATATTATATATCTTGTACGAAACAAATTCCTAGCTTTGCCGAATAGCAACTGTGTTGTACACAGCGAACTCCTAAACCTATGGTAAAGTTTCATAGACATCCACAATAAACTGTGGATATTAATGAAGCACAAACAAAGGTGACCTGGCACCGCCCACTTTTCGAGAATCATGTAAATCTTCACTAAGTGAAAACATATCCAAATATCATTAATTAGCCAAATACATTAAGAGTTATGACGAAGAGAAATTTCATCAAGATCGGTTAAGTAAGGCATATGTATATACGTGTGATTATAATTTGATAAATAGTTATAATAACTCAACTAAACAGATACGAGATTACGCATTGAATACCTATTGCTCAGCTCTGGATATTAGTATACTACTCCCTACTCCACCACAGCAACCACCACTAATACCAGTAACAACAACAAATTCGGTTGTAAAACGTCTATTGCACAAAAACAATGCGCAGCAGTAATAACAAAGAAATCGAGGACAGTCGTGGGTGTTTACTGCTGCAACAAATGGCCGAAGTACACATACAAACACATACACACAAGCATAGTAAGGGCTTACGGGTCAACAATTGCGCGCAGCAGTTAGCAGCTGTTCCGGCGGAAGTTAAAGATTTTTAAGCGATTATGTTGTAATTTACACACACGCTCATACAAAAAAGCCACTTGCATATATTCCCTACAGGGAACTTGGCACTACAATGCAGTAAACTCAGTAACAAGTGAGACAAATTTCTGGTTCCGAACTAGATTTAAAGTGACAAAAAAGAACTAGGCCAATAGTAACTTGAATTTCCCTTCTTAAAAGCCAGTAGTTGAGTAAGATTCACAAGACATTCTTAATTTTTTTTTTTTAAAGAAAAACAGAGATTCGTCTTATAATGTCTTTAAAGCCTTTCGAACCAGCAATTGTATCATTCTCGACCAGCGAAAAAAGTAAAAACTCAAAACTTTATTTTCATTCTTGAAGGCTAAAATATCGTTCAAGGAATAATTTTATTTCCGATAAAAAAAACTAAAAATTAAAAAAGTATGGGTAGATACATGGCATAGTAAAACAGCACGGCGGCCATGTTGAAAATCGCTCCTCTAAAACGTCAAAACGCACAGTGCGTGCTAAAGTGTAAACAAACCGACTGAAAGCAAGTTTGACAGTTTAGAGAAAATTAAAACGAAATAAATCGAATCAGCTGTTGGGTTTATATTACCTGTATTGGTATGCTATGGGTTAGATCTATTTAAATAGGTTTCGCTCAAATTTTAATCAATAATAGCAAATTTTCGTTGAGAATGACGAGACATGCAAGTTCACATATTTGACACAGTCCTCCGACATTGGGAAGCCTTGATTTTTTCCTTAAAAAGATAAAATAAAAAGATGATAAAAAAATGTTTCCTTTATATTTTTGTCGCCAAAAATCAGCAACAAATTTTTGGAATTTTATTTGTATCATTGAAATCAATTTCTGAAATTTGAGAAATATTGGGATGGAGTGCAACTAATAGACTTTAATTGTTTTGTTAATTGCCAAACTTCCATTTGGGCTTCAAAAAATTGTATACCTTAGTTTGGAAACGTGCACTCCACCTTTTTATCTTCAAATCTCATATAGATTGAAAAATTCCTCTCATTTTTCAGCGAACTGCAGTTGGCACGATAAACGTGCCACCTAGCCCTGTTTTTAATTCTACAAATTATGTTTTCATAGTATTTTGAACTAGGTGAAAAGTTTTAAGTCCCTATGTCAGAAGGAGTTTCGCTAAAAACCGTTCAAAATTTCAAACCAATTTTCATAATAAGTATATTCTTTAGCCACCTTGCGAAATTTGTTTGATCAAATATTGCATTGTCACCGAGTTCTGAACTATGTGACAAGATTCAAGTTTCTAGCTCAACGGAAATTTACTCAAAGTCGATCGGCTATGTTCAGTCATGTCATGTCCGTCTGTACATCTATCTGTCTGTTTGAATGCAAACTAGTCCTTCAGATTTTGAGGTATCTCCATGAAATATGGTATGAGGCCGCCATTTTCTAATATATTACTCATTTGTCGGAACCAATAACATCGGATCAATTCAACGCATAGCCCCTATACAATCGATTGCTCGGATAAATGCGGTTTGGGCTATGACTATTGCAAACTAATAGCGAGGAAAACAAAAATCGGCAGCTACAGTACTTATTACATATATAATGGGTGAAGTAAAAATCATCAAGATTGGACAAATATATTGTATAGCCCCCATACAACACATTTTTTCGATAAGCGGGGTTTGGGCTATGTATCTTTAAATTAACAGGGTTAGACGATCACATTTTGCAGAGTTTGCACTTATTGTAATTAAGGCTCGGACACTCAAAACCCTGATGCGTATTCATAAAACCTTCTGCCCAGCCGAAGACAGTGCTATCCTTACTTGTTTTTTTTTTTTTTTTTTTTTCAATTCAAAGGTTTTTTTTTAGGTGAACAGAAGAAATATTATCTAGCATCGAAATGTCGCATAAAAAACGGCCAGAGAAAGAGTACAAACTAGTTTCCAAATAAACTAGAAGCGCAGCAGTTAATAACTGGAGATTTTCCCTACAGGTTTTATAGTCGCAGCAGTCGACCAACGTCGTGCACTAACACATCAATGGCCAAATCATTTCAGTTCGTTTCTCGACTGCGCCACTTTTCCAAACTGCACTAAATGTGCTTATGACTTTGTTGTTGATGATTACACGCTCTGACATTGATGGCGTGGGCATGCATGCTGTGAGTGTGTGTGCCTTTTGCTATGGCGAGCGAGATTTGCTATGAAGGGTAATCGCTTGCTGCTTGCTGGCTTCAAGAAATTATGAGAATTTAGCAGGAAAATCAACGATAATTGTGAAAGTAATTGCAACAATGAATGTTGGCAGAAATACTGGTGCGCTTAAATGCGATTGCTATAAAATTTTACTCGCGTAGAATTGGAAAACTTTTAATCTCTTAGATCAAACTGCAAATTGTGTAGATATTAATGGGAAATATTTTGTAAGCAAAAACAAAAAGAAAATTAATTCCTTTAACTACTGCATGCTGATGCATCGAGATTTCTTTATTAGCGGTGATAGGATTAAGCAGTATTGATGTAATCATAGAGCTTTTATGTTTATTAACAAAATGTCAGCTAGCCTTGGTAATAGTTAGCAGTAAATTTTAATTAAGTCAAAAAGCAAAAGAAAAGTTGAAATGCAGTTGGAATAAGAAGATAATTCGCGGAATAAAACACAAGTCTCTGCCCATGTAGAAAAATATCACTCCTCTCGACAGTCCCCAAGAGATTGGAAACCGTTCCCTTGCTGCAATTGCTAACTTGTAGCTCGCCGTCCACAATTCTGGGTTTGAAATGCACAGCCCATCTGAAATGGTTTTAATTGGGGAAGACCGCACCTCAGTATTGATCTAGTGATTTTCGACTTACCGAACTCTAAATCAAGCTACACTTGAGAACCGTGAATAAGAAACTCAGGCATAAGAATTCGAAATCTTAGCTTCCTAGGTAACTGTGCAATACTTTGTGTCCATGTAAGAATTTTTACGGGATTATTATTTTTTCCAAGACCCTTTTGAGATTGCTTCCAGGAAAATTTCGGGACTCTTACGGAACCATTTAACGTTTGTTTTCGGAATCATTTCGGTACTTTTTGGACCAATTTTGAAATGAGCCCGAAAGAAATTCTGAGCTGGTAGTACAAAAAATCCGAGAACAATCCGGAATAGTCCCTAACGAATTTTACGAAAGTTCCGAAAACAATCCAGAATATTCTCAAAAAAGTCAAGGAACGACATGAATCCCCAAAGGACAATAAATGGACCCGTAAAACCAAGAAGTACCTGCAAAAGCGCTATTTTGTTCAGCAAGGATCCCTAACTAGCCCTATAAAAAATCTTCAGAAATACAAACTAAACTAATATACACTTATGGGGTGTCATGACATAATCCCAAGTGGCATAATTCCAAGTAAAAAAAGTGGCATTATGACACTCCCCCTGCATTGCCACAAGCCACATTTTTATTTCGAATTATGGAAGTACCATAATTCGAAATAAAAATGTGGTTTGTGGCAATGTGGGATGTGTCTTAAAAAAATTGGTTTAACATGTTCTTACTTCTGTGCTGAATCAGTTAAGAGCTATTTTTTTATAAGCGTGAGCAAAATCTTCCTAAACAGAAGAGGGTTCTGCGCAGAAACACATTCGTAAGGGTTGATAAGGGCTTTTATTATGTCCCTTGATTGGGATTATGTCTCCTAGTTTAGGATTATGTCCCTTGCGTTTATGATAATTGGGTTTGAATAATAAACCAAGGTTTATTCGTTATTTTTAGTCACTCGTCCCTCAAATTTTATTACAATTTCCTAGGGTTTCCGTTAAAAGAGGGTTACCGTTGCAGCTAACCATATTTTGAGGTATGCTAGTGCACCATATTCTACCGGGTCTAGATCTTAAGCTTTTGTGGCAACAAATCAAATTAACCAGAAGAAGTACCTAGAGATATGCTCACTGAAATCAATGCAAACGCCAGTCATTGATACAATACAGTTTAAAACAACCTGTGCTTCGGACAAATACATACATCATCGGCCTCTACTCTGAAAAATCGAATCCATTTCTTACTTAGACCGTGTACATTTCAAAATTCTCCAAAGCTGTTATTGGAATATTTCGGTTTCTATAAGCAAAGTCTAATTGCTGCATATAATTTTTTTCACTAAATTCGTGTTTTAGTGAAGGGACCATACCCCACTCTTACTTTACAGCTGCTAATCTGTGTAACCGACACTGTATTTGTCAACGACCAACTTTGTTTGCTCGATGTCATCTACCTGATTGTGGCCATGGAATAACCATAGACGAGTTGAAACACAAATTTGTTTGCTCTTTTTTTGTGTTCCGCTCAACCACCGACTTCGTTCCCATAAAATTTCAATCTGCACAACTGCTCATACACGAAACAATAAAGAAAAAAGTAAAAGAACAGCAAAAAAAACAACCACATTTAGAATTAAGAAAAATAAAAGCTTTGTAAGCGAGTCAGCATTGTGGCCAATGACCAATGTTTTAAAACCAATTGTTAGCGGTTGTTGATACTCAAAGTGCGACTGCTGCTGCTCATATTCCTGTTGCTAGTTTGATTGCGACTTTAGCTGATAGCATCGAAGCTCCACACATTTCTAGTGGTCACACAATATTTGACTGGTATACGTGTTCACGACGCGAGTCCGTTTTGGACGTGTGTATCGCTGACGCTCCCTCTCAAGGTCGGAGCTGATGTGGTCACAGCGCACCAGTGTCGAAGGACTTCTCATGGTATGTTGAATTTTAGTTAAATTCGCTGTTTTGTACCCTAACATAATCAGTAGGATCAAGCAGGGAGCACTAAGGAAGCTGATTAGCAGGTCTGAACTTTACTCTCTCCAAGACAATGCAACTACTATTCAATACCAGGACGAAATTACCAAGTCTCAACCTAAATTTTCTCAATGGTCAGAGACTGCATATTTCGGACATTGCGAAATACGTAGTTGTCCTTTTGATACGGAACAAATAGGCGTAAGATCCCAGAATTCACAGTATGGATGTATACAAAGCCGTTATTCGACTGATAAAGGCCTACGAGGTAATAGGTGGTGGACGCCAGTCGAGTGGAACTGCATCACAGGGGCGATTAGATCATGACCCACATAGGCTTTGAACATGATATGCAACAAATGACCAATCGATCTCTTCAAAATAGTCCGCTCTGCGAAGGTTGGTGTTTGGGGGCAAACATTGGGCATATCAATAAGGAAATAGCACTACAGGATGTCCTTAGGCTTCTAGAGTTGGTACTCTAAACAGAACACAGCCGTATTTTGCTAAATGCTTCCAACTTTTATATTAAAACTTAAACGTACTACATGCATCCCAAGATGAGGTTTCACACAGATATTCGACATTTCAGCTTTCACGGACGGTTCCAAAATGCCCTATAGAGTCAGAACGTGCATCTTTGCAGAATTATCGGCAAAGTCCCTATATGTACTTATCCAAGACTCTGCGAATTTATTTTAAGCCGAGAGCTACACTATTCAAGATGCGTGAAGGGCATAACTGCATACGGATACTAATATGGGTGCCTTGTCATCGTAACATGCATTGGAACCAAATGGCTCAGTAGCTGATTTTGGGTATATTGGCTCTTGATGCCGCAGAGGCGAAGGAACCCTTATGTCTCCTGGGATGTATTCCTCAGTATTTTCTTGGGGAGTCTAGTAACTAATATAAGAAACTTTAGTAATGTAGGAAGTCAATGAGCCTGCAAATGATCTACGATTGTCCAGCGCACTGCCGCTGCAAATTTCTAGAAAAGCCCTGCGTCGGTAGCTTCCCGGAGCTAAACGTTAATAATTTTTAATTCAACGGCATGGATGTAGTCCGACGGCAGTCTTACCCAGTTCCGAAACCAACTTGGGCTTATCTAGCTTATCCTTTGTGAGTACCATAGCCTACCTGAATTGACCGTGTTGCCTTTGCAATTTCATCTGTTTACCCTGCTAAGCCGATGTTATTGAGTATTTCTGTCTTAATTCATTCATTTTCATAGCAACTTACCTTCCAGTCTTGGAAAACAAATCAATCACTCTTGCTATTAAAGAAGCTATAAAATAGTCTTAATATGTTACCGTTGTATAATACATTATTAATATGTCGGAATCAACAATATCGGATCAGTCTAAGATATAGTTCCAATATCCGATGACCGGTCCTGGGCTATATATATATTAAGTGCTGATTATGTAAGTAACCGTAACACTGCGTCTTCGTCACGCACATCCACCTTATGAAACCTGTTTGTAATACCGAACAAATTCACATTTACTGACAATCGCTGAAGGGACTGAAAGCTTTTACTTAATATGAATTTTTCCGTAACCGAGGAGCAGTGACTCGTTGTGTTTCAAGTGTCAAATTTCAAACAGTTCGTACGCGTTGTTAATAAGCATCGAACTGTAAAAAACCTAGAATCGTATTTATAAAAGGTATAGAGTCTTCAGCACAGCCAAACAATGCTCCCTCACTAGTTTTTTCCAACATCCAATGATTTATTTCAAAATATTTCCTACAGGGTTTTCATAAATACATACGTATTTGTGTCATCTGGTGCATATGTTTATGCTTATATGAATACTTTTGTATATGTCTGCTGAGATGTTCATTAAATTGGATTTTTAGTGTGAGTCGTAAAAAATCCAAAATGTTTTCGCACTAGCAAACATATGTACATAAATATGTATTCACAGCAATGGCATAGCTTACCGCAGTGTTACTATCTTACATCTGAATGTCCTTTTGCTGGGCACAAATACATACGAAACTATAAATACTACCCTAGGAGGGGAAGGGATGAAGACGCATATGTCAAAATTCTCTGTGGTTGTAAAACAAAAATGTGGACATTCAGTGATGAGCAACTTTTATCGCCGAAGTTATATAATTACTCTTTACTCGTATAAGAATTAGCGCACAAGTTGAAGTCTTAAAGCTATGTAGATACATTTTTTTATTCTGGACTTTCTTGTTTGTTTAATATTCATAGATATCCAATTAAATATGTATACTAGACTGGGAGAACATTTTTTTTGTTATTTTTTGAAATTATTAATAAAATTGATATTATTTTTCACAATAGCTAAAAAATAATATTGTAAAAGCTTCAGACCTTCTTACTATTTTTAGGTGATTGACTTGTTGAATCCAAGTTTTTCCTAACAGGTCGCGGATCGGTCCTAGCCTTTAAAGACTACAACAAAGCAAATGCTAATACCAGAAAAACACAGGAATGTTAAAGACTTGAAAAAACGAAAATTTTGCTGCATAAATTTTTACGAATAGTTTAATTTCCTACTAAACTCTGTGCAGCTAAGTTTGTTTACTGAAATGGTTTAGCAATATTTAAGAAAAAATTAAATCTGTTCTGAAAAATTTGAACTAGCAATGATAGACGACTCAAATTAATATTTAAATCTAAAACTTTAACCCCCACTTTCAAAATAAAAAGATGAAGGTCTTATAATTCAAAATTTGTATGAAATTTTATTTAAAGAGCTTTATAAACCATTTTTATGAATGTGCTGGCAAGAGTATTATTCCTAAAAAAAATATCAAATAGTTAAAAAACGTTTTGTTTGGTGCGGTCTAATGTATATGCAGATCTTTTTGGTTTGCTTAATTTGCAGTGCCGCATAATTTGAACTAATGTTAAATTTTTTTCTGCTTTCCAATTAAATATATATTGTATATATAAGTGTGTGAGTAAACTATTATGTGTACGAGTATATGCATAAGCTGAGTACTCAAGACAAACTTAGTCAGCGAGGCAGAATCATTTTCGTATTCAAAAATTCGACTTTTATTTAGTCATTATTGAAGGCACATAATGTTGAAAGGCTCTAAATGCAGTCTAAGCGTTTTGTACCTGGAAGATTATCTAACCGAAAATTGTAACAGTTGGCAATGCAGTTCATGTAACCGCGATTCTAGCGTACGTGGCAACGCTGTCAAAAACAAACAATTCCCAATGAAGAATAAAATACAAGCGCGAACGAAACTTCGTGTAAAAAAGTGCTTATATTGTTTATTAACTCTTGTAAAATAGTATGTGTACAAAATTTTGCGGTATTTTCTGTCTACAAAAATATTTACAAAACGCTTGCAATTTCTCGCGGTAACGCGATGACACCACATACTTTAGTGGTAACGAAATTGAACTGCAACTTAAGCTGGCAGAGTATCAAAAGGGTGTTAAAGTATTCAAACTATTTATTTTGCGGTTAAACGATTGTTGTTATCACACTAGAATTAGGGCGTTAATAATAATAATAAATTATTTGAAGTACTAAGCAACAATGCTGATAAGAAAAGATCCTGCCCATCTGTGTAGCCCCCTGAGATGTTTGAAGTTATGCTATTTCGATAGAGTTGGCTCTCAGTTTTTCAACCATATCCAAACGCGTTCTCGATAATTGTGGGCGAGCTAAACTTATACTGCCCTTAGTAGTGGAGCTATTTTCGAATAATATACGAATAAATACTTTTCGAATAAACGAATAATAATATTTTTTTCAAAAAAGGAAATAAATACTATTCGTATAATCGAATAATAATATTCGTTTCAAAAAATTCGAATAGTATTTATTCGAATAATTTATACGTTTATGTGGGAAGCGAAATTCACTGCCTTCATCGCTTGTACCTATAAGCATGCATTCACGTGTTGTATGTATGTTTGCGTGTACAAATAATACAATTCGAATACAAGTATAAATTAAACGAATAAATACTACTCGAATTACTTATAGCCTTCTAATAAATGGATTTTTTATTCGAAAAATTTTTACTCGAATAGTCCCATGTGAAACTGTCACTCATATCAATAGATCACTAAGACTGATTTATCTGCAAATATCTCGTTATAGTTCAGAATCTGATAAACTTTTCAATTTCTGAGTCGCCGGTTTATATAATTTTTTTCATGCTAAGTTAATTCAGTACAGTAATCCCTTTGCCATATAATAATTTGCCGTGTATGGTACTCTGACTTTCACAAATGCGATTGTTTCAGTTTAAAAAATCCTTGGCTTCGAGAAACATTTTCTGTTATCTGACTCTTCCAGAACTAGATTAAGTTAATTTAAATGATTAAAAATACTCTAAAGATAGTTATAAAATCCCACGCGGAACACTCAACTTACATACATTTCTTCTTTGGATCGTGATACGCCCTAAGGTCCATATACGATAGATATATTCATGCATCTGCGGACGTTAGTTTTGCATAGTTCCACAGCTGCGTCAGTAACAACAGTTCGACAATTAAATTCCTCTCAACGTCATCACCGCAGCAAGAAGTTTCATTTATAGCATTGCTAACATATTCAGCTTGCACAAACATACATATGTACATACGTGATTGTAACAGGTGGCGCAAAAGTAAGCTTCCGATGTTCAGCATATCGGTTGTGGCACGTGCAGTGTGTGCTGTTGCACCGTCTTGTTGGAACCACATGCACCAATTCATGAAGTTGCGGCAAAAAGAACTCGTTGATCATTGCTCTGTAGCGCTCACCATTCACAGTAACCGTCTGGCCCCGACCGATTATTGGTCATATAAATAGTCAGCAATATTCCGCGTTCTGGAGCAGTGTAGCGTAACATTGTTTATTAACGTGTATTTCGCATGTGTTTACTACACAAATGTCAAAACAGAACTGACTTTAGGGGCCAATCGCAAAATGTATAGCATTTTCTGATAGGAGGATTACTTTTGCGCCACCCTGTATATAATTGTGACCGAAATTTTCAATAAGAAATATTTTCGAATTTTTATGATGCAATACGTTAGCAAATTTCACACTCTCGTCTTCAACAGACATGCAATTTTAGTTGGGGTTTGTCGTTGGTTTTTATATTGAATTCCGAAATTGTGCTGGCATAATCAAAATGAAAAATGAAACCGTGACATAAGTTAAAGCCGTGCAATTGGAAGGAAACTGTTTTTTTGTTTTGTTGCTATCGCAGAAGAAATAGCATATTCTCATGTAAAGCTGTGACCTTTATAGGGAGCGTTAAATCTAGTACTTATTTCAAGGACATACCTTTATAAAATACAACTGCAGTTCTCGAAATGCGAATTTGAAACGCATTGGGTAAATAGCTCTACACACCGAAATACTTTCATGTCTTACTTGATATTTTAAAACTTTCTTTTTCAATGTTAAATGTTAGATACTCATGTTTCCTTGTAGCTAATTTTATTTAATACTTATTTCTGAGATGCATTACTTTGTATGATTTGTTAGTTTACGGTTTTTGATTGTCGACTTTAAATAAATAAATAAATAGCTATCTTTATTTACTAGTAATAACCGCAATACAAATTCAGGAGTTAGCTAGCTCCACAGTAAGTCCACTGTACAACACTTGCTAAAAAATTGCTTATCCTACCTAGGCAGCTTAATCCCTTATATAGTACACCAGGGTGTGATCTCACTCACCTTGGAGTTATTAGGAGCGTCATCTTCTCTTTGACTTATACTCGTAAACACTCGTGATATCTCTCTTCCTTCTGCATACATTCATTGGTATAGCCATCGCTATTATTGTTGTTGTTGGGAGTGTAATTGAGTTACAGATGGCAAGTACTTGAGAACAATCGCCAAACTTCCTTATACCTAAGTCTGACCCTCCCGATCGGACACATTGAGCGAACTTAACACTACTAGACACCCTGATTCAATAAACTTTGTTCCCTACAGGGATTGAAACTCGGACATCAATCCTCTCTTGCAGAGATTTACTTGTCGCAGATTCCAACCGGTGTACTGCTTTACTTTATCTACTATATTTAGTTGCTTCCTGGAGTATCACGAAAAGATTTTAGTATTTCCCGCTTTCCGTCTTTTCTTGGGACTTTTATCTTTCTCATCTCCTCCACTTATGCGTTTATGCCCATCATATTGGAATGCGAACCCGCACTCCTGCGTTGATGGGTACGCTCAAAAAATATAACCAAAGCTTAGAAGATGTTCGTCTGCTGCCAGTAGCTTGAGTTCTTCTTTCTTTTCTTTAAATGGTCATCTAACCGCCTGGGCGATTTTGACCGTCCAACATAGCTCGCCAGTCGTTTCTTCGTTGCGCCAACTGGCGCCAATTGGAAACACCGCGGGATCGCAAATCGGTCTCCACTTGGTCCTTCCATTGGAGTGGTGGTCTCCCTCTTCCTCTGCTTCCACCGGCGGGTGCCGATAAGAATACCTTCTGGGCTGGAGCATCTTCGCTCATTGGCACTACGTGGCCTAGCCAGCGAAGCCGCTGTGTTTTAATTCGCTGAACTATGTCGGCGTCTGCGTAAAGTTCATACAGCTCATCATTAAATCTTCTTCGGTACTCGCCGTCGCCAACGCGTAGAGGTCCACAAATCTTTCGAAGAACCTTTCTCTCGAATACTCCCAGAGCCGCCTCATCAGATGTTGTTAGTGTCCACGCTTCTGCACCATATAGCAGGACGGGTGCGATGAGTGACTTGTAGAGTGTTATTTTCGTTCGTCGAGAAAGGACTTTAATTTTCAATTGCCTACTCAGTCCGAAGTAGCATTTGTTTGCAAGAGTAATTCTTCGTCGGATTTCTAGGCTAACATTATTGTTGGTATTAATGCTGGTTCCCAGGTAAACGAAGTCCTTTACTATTTCGAAATTATTGCTGCCAACAGTGGCTTGGTTGCCAAGGCGCGAATGCGCTGACTCTTTACATGATGACAGAAGGTACTTCGTTTTGCCCTCGTTCACCACCAATCCCATTTTCTCCGCTTCTTTTTCTAATTTGGAGTAAGCAGAAGTTACGGCGCGGTTGTTAAGGCCAATGATATCAATATCGTCAGCATATGCCAACAGTGGCACGCTTTTATAAAATATTGTTCCAGCGCGGTTAAGTTCTGCAGTTTGTATTATTTTCTCCAGCATTAAATTAAAGAAATCACACGATATGGGGGCACCCTGTCTGAAACCTCGTTTAGTTTCGAACGGCTCGGAGAGGTACTTCCCAATTCTGACCGAGCTGGCGGTGTTTCTCAAGGTCATTTTGCATAGCCGTATAAGTTTTTCGGGGAGACCAAATTCAGACATAGCGGCATATAGGCAGTTCCTTTTCGTGCTATCGAAAGCGGCTTTAAAATCAACAAAGAGATGATGCGTGTCGATTCTTTTTTCACGGGTTTTTTCCAAGATTTGAGTTACGTAGGTAAAATTCAACAATTTATTGTTTTTATTTCAATAGCTAAAACACACTAAGAAGAGTTTTTTAAAAAGTTGATGTTGTGAAATTCCTGTGACGTCTATTGCTTAAGCAACCTCGGGCACTAGTATCAACATCGCACAAAAAATCACAACTTCAAAGTAACTAATATTAAAAACTAACATTATGTCTACAAATAAAAATATTTTAGTTAAAATATATATTTACTACAATTTACCAAATGTCACTATATCGGCACTTCAAAGTCATGACATAGTTATGACTACCACAAATTTTGAAATTGAAAGTTCCGCCAACACTTCATGGTTCCATCTGCAACTTTTTTATATTTGAACCAGTGTTGCCAACGCAGCCATTTTACTAATAAATTTAGTGGTTTCTATTTTATTCGAAATTCTGCAATAAAGTGACTTATTCTTCACATTCAAAATCTCCCCATGGCGCCATTTGAGAAATTTATGGGCTTAGTAAGTAGGAACAATTTTAGCTCCGAACAATGCATAATCTTTAACTCAAAATTTTCTTAAGCCGACTAAAGATGTTTTACACCTGGATCACAGTTTTCATAACACTCGCTGTCAGAAAGTACCATTTTGATACAGTGTAACAAACACACTTACATAAAAATATTATTTTCTTCCCCACAAGTTGACTGCAAGAACTCATCTCCTGTCCTACCAAAATTGGGGTGTGTCTACTCGCCAACGGGAATATGTAATTTGAAACCGTCTTTTGTAAATTAAATATTATACCTGCAGGGTATTCACACTTGCATATTTACGCCTATACATTAATGTAAGTATAAGCATAAGCAGCGTATTGTAGATGTAATAAAAAACTGAACAAATAATGGTTTATAAGAAGTGTGAACAAGAAGATTTTGAAACGGCGTTGAATAAGTCAAACACCCATGCTTTTCAGTTCAAACAAATAAATATATGAATATAAGAACACAAATTTATGTTTAAAGAACGGTGTTATATGGTGTTAATTGAATGTTATTTAATTTCAAGTAGATACAAATGGATTTTTTAAATTGCAAGACGATATCGTCGGTGACACTGCAAACCAGCGCAACTCACAAATGCAAGTTCGGTGAATAAAATCACAAATGCTCACTTGTTGGGTCATATTAAGCGATTGACGAAAGAAGCTATTTCGCATACGGTTTTATGCTCAACACAGGAATTGCCACCAGGCGAACCTAGTTCTTGAAATTTTCTTCCCATATGGAAATGTAAGAAATAATTTGAGGACAACTTGATCTCCCTTGTTGTCTCCAACTCGAGTAAGTTACCTGCAAAAAGGTTGAAAAAGCATGAGGTTCATATACCCTGGTCGACGAAGCGGCAATAAATGCTAATGATGATGAATGATTCTCCTCACCGAGAACTAAAACAAATTTCGGATTCTCATTACATAGCATGTCTCATGTTAATATTCGTTGTTCTAGGAGCCAAACAGGTGGTGGGCTATTTTTTTCGTAACATAAAACAAAATAAAATAAAATAAACTAAAATAAAATAAAATAAAATAAAAGCAAATAAAATAAAATAAAACAAATTAAAATAAAATAAAACAAAAGAAAATAAAATACAATTAAAAAAAAATAAAATAAAATAAAATAAAATTAACTAAAATAAAATAAAATAAAATAAAAGCAAATAAAATAAAATAAAAGCAAATATAATAAAATAAAACAAATTAAAATCAAATAAAATAATATAAAATAAAATAAAATAAAATAACATAAAATAAAATAAAACAAAAGAAAATAAAATACAATTAAAAAAAAATAAAATAAAATAAAATAAATTAAAATAAAATAAAAGCAAATAAAATAAAATAAAACAAACTAAAATAAAATAAAATAATATAAAATAAAATAAAATAAAATAAAATAAAATAAAATAAAATAACATAAAATAAAACAAAATAAAACAACATTAAATAAAATAAAATAATATAAAATAAAATAAAATAAAATATAATATAATAAAACAGAATAAAATAAAAAAAAAAAATATAGTAAAACAAAATAAAATAAAATAAAATAAACTAAAATAAAATAAAGTATAATAAAATAAAACTAAATAAAACAAAGCAAAACAAAATAAAATAAAAAATAATAAAAAATGAGATGAAATAAAATAAAATTAAAATTAATTAAATAAAACTAAATTAAAAAAAAAATAAATAAAATAAATAATATAAAATGAAATAAAATAGAATAAAATAAAATAAAATAAAATAAAATAAAATAAAATAAAATCAAATAACATAAAATAAAATAAAATAAAATAAAATAAAATAAAATAAAATAAAATAAAACAAAAGAAAATAAAATACAATTAAAAAAAAAATAAAATAAACTAAAATAAAATAAACTAATAGAAAATAAAATAAAATAAAATAAAATAAAATAAAATAAAACAACATTAAATAAAATAAAATAATATAAATAAAATAAAATAAAATATAATAAAATAAAACTAAATAAAACAAAGCAAAACAAAATAAAATAAAAAAAATAAAAAATGAGATGAAATAAAATAAACTTAAAATTAATTAAATAAAACTAAATAAAAAAATATATATAAAATAAAAATAAAATAAATAATATAAAATGAAATAAAATAGAATAAAATAAAATAAAATAAGATAAAATAATATAAAATAGAATAAAATAAAACAAAATAAAATAAAATAAAATAAAATAAACTAAAATAAAATAAAATAAAATAAAACAAAATAAAATAAAATAAAACAAAAGAAAATAAAATACAATTAAAAAAAAATAAAATAAAATAAAATAAAATAAAATAAACTAAAATAAAATAAACTAAAATAAAATAAAATAAAATAAAATAAAATAAAATAAAAGCAAATAAAATAAAATAAAACAAATTAAAATAAAATAAAATAATAAAAAATAAAACAACATTAAATAAAATAAAATAATATAGAATAAAATGAAACAAGAATTCATGAAACGAGCTCAAGGCCAAGAATAATAATTTTTCACTTTTTGAGTTCTTATGAAAATTATTATTGTTTTTCTTTTTTAATAATCATTTTTAATTAATTATTAAAAGTTTTTTTTTGTTGGTATAAAAAAGCAATAATAAAAAAACCGAGAGCGCACGGTAAGGCAGTTCTGCTGATAAAACAGATCTGTCAAAAAATCCATCATGATCACACTACTAACTGCCAGATGGCAGGGTTTGTTCATGCATATGGTAAGGAAGAATAGAACTAGGAGTTTAGGTGACATCAAAACCAGCGTATTGTTAGCTTAATGGTTAGCAATGCGTGCCAAAATTTCTCTGATGAGTGAAGTCTAGCAGCTTCCAAAATGGATCTATAAGAAAAGCTATGGCAGTTGTCTCTAAACATTTTTCCTACTCTATTCAATAAAAAAACTTTTAATAATTAATTAAAAATGATTATTAAAAAAGAAAACCAATAATAATTTTCATAAAAACTCAAAAAGTGAAAAATTATTATTCTTGGCCTTGAGCTCGTTTCATGAATACTTGAAAATATACCGGCCGTAAATCAACAAATATTGTTGGTATAAAAAAGCAATAATAAAAAATAAAATAAAATATAATATAATAAAACGAAATAAAATAAAATTAAAAAAAATATAACAAAACAAAATAAAATAAAATAAAATAAAATAAAATAAAAGCAAATAAAATAAAATAAAACAAATTAAAATAAAATAAAATAATAAAAAATAAAACAACATTAAATAAAATAAAATAATATAGAATAAAATGAAACAAGAATTCATGAAACGAGCTCAAGGCCAAGAATAATAATTTTTCACTTTTTGAGTTCTTATGAAAATTATTATTGTTTTTCTTTTTTAATAATCATTTTTAATTAATTATTAAAAGTTTTTTTTTGTTGGTATAAAAAAGCAATAATAAAAAAACCGAGAGCGCACGGTAAGGCAGTTCTGCTGATAAAACAGATCTGTCAAAAAATCCATCATGATCACACTACTAACTGCCAGATGGCAGGGTTTGTTCATGCATATGGTAAGGAAGAATAGAACTAGGAGTTTAGGTGACATCAAAACCAGCGTATTGTTAGCTTAATGGTTAGCAATGCGTGCCAAAATTTCTCTGATGAGTGAAGTCTAGCAGCTTCCAAAATGGATCTATAAGAAAAGCTATGGCAGTTGTCTCTAAACATTTTTCCTACTCTATTCAATAAAAAAACTTTTAATAATTAATTAAAAATGATTATTAAAAAAGAAAACCAATAATAATTTTCATAAAAACTCAAAAAGTGAAAAATTATTATTCTTGGCCTTGAGCTCGTTTCATGAATACTTGAAAATATACCGGCCGTAAATCAACAAATATTGTTGGTATAAAAAAGCAATAATAAAAAATAAAATAAAATATAATATAATAAAACGAAATAAAATAAAATTAAAAAAAATATAATAAAACAAAATAAAATAAAATAAAGTAAACTAAAATGAAATAAAATATAATAAAATAAAACTAAATAAAACAAAGCAAAACAAAATAAAATAGAAAAAAAATAAAAAATGAGATGAAATAAAATAAAATTAAAGTTAATTAAATAAAACTAAATTAAAAAAAAAATAAATAAAATAAAATAAATAATATAAAATGAAATAAAATAGAATAAAATAAAATAAAATAAAATAAAATAAAACAAAAGAAAATAAAATACAATTAAAAAAGGTAAAATAAAATAAAATAAAATAAAATAAACTAAAATAAAATAAAATAAAACAAAAGAAAATAAAATACAATAAAAAAAAAATTAAATAAAATCCAATTTGTTTTATCAAACAGTAAAGAGAAAAATAAAATAAAATAAAATAAAATAAAACAGCGAAGAACAAGGAAAAATATAGGAAAGGGAATTATTAGCAAAGAAAGGAATAGAAAGAAACGTGTAGGAAAACAACAGCAAAAAACTTTAATTTAATTTCGGAGATGTAGAAGTTCCTAAAAAGTTTGTCAAGGTTATCTGCAAAAAGTAGTTTTTATGGAATATGTGGCCACGAAATTGAGAAAAAAGACAACACCTACGTACAGTGCACTCGCGAAAACTCAAACATATGATAACTCGCACATTCGGAACATTTTTTTTTCTCCATTGACTACTTTAAACCTCGAACAATTGTTTTCTTATATTTTTTGGAAACACATATGAGAAAATGTTTGTTGGCATGTGCTGTAACGGTCCCCAATCAAATTCTTGAAGGTAAGCGCGTTTCAAATTAAGTTTGAAGGCGCCTTAAGCTCAATTTATTGGTGCGGTATCGGTAACCTAATAAAACAGCTGATTCGACCAACCTTATGAGACAAAATGTAATCGATTATTGGTGCTGTATCGTAATTCCTTATCCGTAAAGTAACCTTACCGACCAATTGTATGTTGGTTTTTCTCTTACGTTAAGGATACAACTATAGCGATACGCCAACGGCACCAAAGTTTTGAGCTTTACTTGCTAAGCTTCTTGGAAATTAGGGATTTTTTCTTTTGAGTTTTGCAGAAGTCGTTCTTGTTAAATATGCATAGCTTCTGGTTCATATTTTCCATTCATACATGAAAATCTACTCGGTTAAGATCATGTATATCTTAATTTTATAATGAGATGAAAACAAAAATCTGAAATAATTAATGCGGCGAAAAATAGAGCTCTATCCAATGAATATAAAATTGATAAGTCCACCATTTGTGGCATTGTGAAAAAAGAAAAGCAAAATTTTGGAATGCGTTAATATCACGCTATCGGGCCCTGGAAAACGTAAAACGCCTCGTGTTTCAGAATTGCCAAAAATGGAAAAAAAACTTTACAAATGTTTTTTATTACAACGCAGCAAGAGTTATCCTATCAAGGAATTAATTTTGAAAGAAAAAGCTAAGGAGTTACACGCCAAACATAGCGACAATGGCTCAAACTTTTTTGCCAGCTAGTTATAGCTGCAAAATTTTAAAAATCGGCATGGCATACGACTGTTTTCAAACTCAGAGGAAAAATTATTTTCTCGACCGGATTAGGGGATCCGTTCAAAATTTAGTTACAGGAACTTGAACTGTGTCCAGAACAAATTTAAAACGCTAATGAATCCAGGTTATATGAGAAGCTCCTTCCATTCCTTAAACAAATATATTTTTTTTAAAAGGTGGAGTCGCTAAAAGGCGCTACTTCTTCTTGACAATGCACCTTCGCATCCAAACGAGGACACATTAAAGTCTGAAGACGGTTCAATTACGGCCATGTTTATGCCGCCGAATGTTACTCCTTTGATTCAACCAATGGATCAAAACGCAATACGAATAACTAAGTTACATTATCGGAATTCTCTGTTGGCAGCTATTTTCTCAAATAATGGAGATTTGATCGAATCATTAAAAAAAATTTACTTTAGAGATACTGTTACATTTTGGGATAGAGCTTGGACTAAATTAGGGGAGGAGACACTGTCGAAATGTTGGACGAATATCTTACACTTTGCTAACCTGAAAGACGATGACGATGTTCCATTTAGTAATTTGAAAAATCAAATGGAGGCTGAAGCTAAAAGTATGGAAAAAGAAGCTGCAGAAATGCTCGAACACATAAATCCTAAGGTAGGGTTTTGATTGAAAAAAATCACTTGCTAACAATAAAACATATATTTTAGGTTACTTTCACAGAAGAAGAAATAACAGACTGGAATAAGGATTGCTTCACTATAGAGGATCCATTGAAGAAAGCGAAGACGATGCAGATGCCGATGGCAATCAACCAGAACTTATAGGTTCATCCAAAGCTGTAAACATTTTTAACAAAGCTGTAGAATGGTCATCTGCTGAAAGAATTAGCCCAAGGAAAGTGAATGTGCTTCAATCACTGCGCGAGAAGGCTGTATTAAATGTGGTAGATAGAAGAAACATCAAAATAAAATCACTGCTTTTTCTTCTAACAATATGTAAACCACATATGTACATACATGTATCTGCCTTTATTAAACTACGTTTTTAAATAAACACCAAACCACGGAATCGCATTGTTTTGATCTAAGTAATAAAACTTAAAATACATATGTAATTTAAAATACACAACGTTCAAAGACTCGAACAATGCGTTAACTCTAACAGGGCTGGTTTTCATTTCATTTCGACTTTTCGTGAATGCACTGTATTTTGAAAAACAGTAAACATAAAAAAAAACACAATACATAACAACACTGAATCTGCCAGCTATGCAGTCAACCATACTGATTCAAAAAATTCAAATGCAAATATTAACCTTCGCTGACACTAACGTGACTTTAATGGATATACGAATCGATGTGACAGTAAATAGACCGTTGGCATTACATCGGCTAAGAACGACAAAAGGTGACCTACGCATTTATGTGGAATAAGAATGAGGCTCCCATTTGTAAGAAAAGAAATAGCTCAATTCTTTTGATAGCTACAATTCAAGCCCAGCATCAATGGCTGATGAAAGGCGAATAAAGAAAAACGTTCTCTTGTATTTTTATTTTTTATATGTAAATGTACAAACCAACATAAGCTATATAGGGGACAGAAGGTGAAATTACGTTCATTTATTTTAACACTGAAACAAACAGAGCTACTATGTTGTGGATGTGTTCAGGAATTCACAACCGTTTTAGGGGTTACGAGTTTGCTTGAAATCTTTTTTAAGCTAAGATATCCTCAAGGGTTCTGATTTGTATGTCTTTATTTTGCACAGCTAGATTTGAAAGCTACATAATAACGTGTGTATACTAGGGGGTTCCCTATTTCTGTGTTGACGGGTATGTTAAGCGCTTTAGTAATAGCTGAAATACTCATAAAAGCTAGTAAACTACAACAGTAATAACACGAACGTTATATATGTATGTATAAAATCGTGAGCTGTTGTGGTATCCCTCTTATAACAAGGAAATTTGAAAAATTTTCCAAAATTTTGTGAGGAACCGTTTTTGGAAATAACAGAATTTGGCTAAATTTTACTGAAGCCAGCACACGCAAACCCTAGCCAGATTGATGCCTTTTTAGGCAAGGTCTGCTTGCTAATTTCTATCTAGGCCCAGTTTTTCCAAGGCAATGCCAATTAAAAAAAAAAAATATTATCTCCGAGGCTACATCGCACGCGGCTACTAGACAGGGCCTACGGAAATCTAGCCCTGCCCTCGGTTAAGTATAGATTTTCCTAGATTAGTTTTTTCCCAGGTCGTTTCGAAGTTTTAAAGCAAAAATTAGATCAGTGTTTCAAATTTAGACTAGCAATATTAGACCTCTAGAAATTACTATTCAAATCAATAATAATAATTCCGAGTCGTTGAAAGGCTTTGGTTTGTTAATCGTCGAGATCTAAAACTGCTCAGCTACAGAGAAAACCTCATCAGCTAAGTAAATTAGATATAAGATAGAAATAACTAGTTAATAGAATAAAATTATTGTTAGAAGTTAATATAGAAGTCAAAGAATGGAAACAATTAGTAGCTATGAATTTAGGATAGAAGAATTGATTTTTTTATGCTGAAAAGCGAGTCTGAAATATCAATTCTACCAGAAAGAGAGTTATAATCTTGACACAAACAGCGAAAAGGCTCATTTAACTGAAAATTGGTTCGACACTGTTTTAAGACTAGAGGTTTAAAATGCTTTGAAGGACGAGACGATACATTGAAGTTCACTTCACTTAGAAGAAATGGGCTGGATAGTGAGCCATTTAGCAATTTAATCATAAAAATAATTCCAAGCATTTCCCTCCGACTAGAAAAAGTGTGCAGATTAATGAGCTTTAAATGATTCGTATAGGACGGCAGATTATACAAGGTATCCCAATGAAAATCTCTTAAGGCAAATAATAAAAATGGTTTTTGAACTGATTCTAGGCGATCTACATGAACTTGGTAAAACGGGTTCCAAATTATAGAGCCCTATTCAAGTATCGGTCTGACTAATGTAGTGAAGAGAGCTTTAGTTATATAAGGGTCGCTAAATTCTTTAGACCATCGTTTAACGAATGCTAGAACACCTTTAGCCTTATTGACTGTTGTGTTAATATGGCGGTTGAAACTGAGTTTATAGTCCATAGTAACCCTCAGGTCAACAAATTCATACACTTGCCCACGACTATAGTTTTTAATTGTATAGGAAGCCGGCTGAGAAGTTCCACGCGAAAAACCCATGTATTTACATTTTTTAAGGTTGAGTGGCATATAATTTAAATCGCAGCAAACGCCGCGAATTACATAAAAAGCTTTACGTCGTCAGCATACATTAACATTTTTCAAAATTTTATTATTGTAGAAATATCATTTATAAACAACATGAACAGAATCGGGCCAAAATAATATCAATAGGATTTAAATAAAATTTGTTTTTCTTATTCGGCCCAGGCTAATGTACATATGTGATATATATTTAAAAAAAAAAAAGGTATATACGTATGCACCTTCTTATGATCTCACCCACTTTTCAACAATATGCATGGTTATTCTCATGAGAAGTATTTAATTTTATGACACCATCTCGAAGCCACATTAACCAGTCTGAATACAAAGGCAAGATATATATATATTTATATATGTAATATACACACCTGTATGCGTGTATGCCAGTGATTATGTACTTGTGTAAGTATGTGTTATATTTCCGTTATGCGTAAAAGTGCTTTCATCCATAACACGAAAACAATAAAAGTGAAAGTGAACTTAAGCAATAACAAAAAAGAAAGCTCCTACAACGACACTAAGAGCCACTTAGCTGGAGTTGTTTCTGAAAATTATAGTAATTTTTAGCATTTAGACACACTTTGGGGAGACCACAAGTAACCTTAGAACCACTGCGTAACTGATGACTTTTAAAGTTATATAATATCTTGCATGTTAGTCCATTCCATAATTTAGCTTGGGAAGGGCTAATAAGTAAAAAGGGATTGTTTTTGGCTTGCGCGTTTTTGGTTAATGCTAAGGTTATGTTTTGCATGTCAGTAAATGTTGTATTGTGCAGATATTACAAATGGTCGTAAAAAGTAGAGGTAGGAAAAATAATTAAAATACTCCATATGACAAGCGCAATTACGGTTAATTACATAGAAAACCACTGCGAAAAACATGCCGTATAGAAGAAATTGAATGTAAAATGCTTGCGTAAAATTAAATGGCAAAGCGTGACATCTTCCCGGATCGGTAGGTACCTATTCAATTATAACAAATAAGGAAGTCTTAGTACTGGTGTAAAACAGTTATATCTACTCACCTGTAAGCTTTATGCATAAAGTTGAGATTATTCTTTCTCTGATGTTACCGATGTCTATTATGGTGGCTTTATTTATTGTCAGTAAATATTCTACGGACCATTCTAAGCAACTTTGCTTAAGAGGATACATGTACAAAAGCGAATTACGAGATTTGATTTCCGCTATTTTTAAGGTGAATTCCATAATCAGGGAAACAAATTTCAAACATTATGAAACTTTACCTTAAAAAGCAGGAATTTAAATCCGACCCATAGTTTTTAAGGCAAAGTTGTTTTCTGCTTAAGCGATTTTCCTATTTTTCCCTCCCCTTAGACATCATCTAATGAATGTATAAAATTTGCTCGTTTATACAAAGACCTTTAGGATCAATTTGGAATGATTTATCTGTGTTTCAGAGCCTTTCTGACTTAACCTTTTACGGCTTAATCGTTGTAAGTGCTAGAAACGTATCCAAACATTTCCATGAAAGTTTGTATATAGCTTTGAGGTCGTTAACTACTAAGTTTATGGATCTATCCAATACCTACGTACATACCTGCCTGAATAGCCCTTGGCATGTACGACAAAAAAGTTCTCCAGAAGATACCCTGTAGTCAATTCTACTAGTTTTTTGGTAGTCAAATACTAGTTTGCCAAACCGCCTCAACTAGTTGGAGTTCTGTAATTTTTTCATATTAGCAACTGTTATTTTTAACACGGCGATGTTCTACGAGATTGCAATTGTTCTCATCGGCATCAACACCATACCAATTGGCATACTAGTCATCATATACATCAATATCATACCATTCAAAATACTAGTCTGTATATACATCAGGATCATACCAGTTGGCATACGAGTCAGTACATACACCAGAATCATACCAGTTACTCTAAATTTTTTGGTTTAAAAATACAGGAAAATTGCAAAAATTATATAAAAGATATGTCATCAGATATAAAAATATATATATCACTGTCATATAACAAATGAAACCAATTTTAAACTAAATTTAAAAATATAGTGGCCATTCATAGCAATTTAAAATTTTTTGATTTGGAAGACTTTTCTAAAAGGTAATTTTCTTCTTTTTTAATAATAGTCCTTTTTTGATTGAATATTATAATTGATTTCACAGGCATAAATCTTTATTGAAAATTTTAAAAATTTAAATATTTATCTCAGATAGAATCTAATCCATACTTGTAAAATTATCTTTACATAAAATTAAGGAAATTCAAGGAAAATTACCTTTTATGGTGAAAAGTTTAAGTTTTGGAGTTCTTTGCAAATAATATGAGATTCTAGTACACAATGTAAAGGTTCTTAGTAACTAAACTTTTTAAAAAGTGCTATTTTAACCACCTCGTTATCGTATGTGCCTCTTCTCGTCAATTTCGTTGTTGCAGCTTTTAAACGATTCCGTTGGAGATTCATTGTTATTTTATTTACGAAAACTGCATTTCACAATCACAATAAATCAACCCTGAAAAATAACAACAATTCAATGTTTCTTTTGGGAATTTTTTGAGAACTTTTTTGTTAGAAAAAGCTTATTTAAATTATTCGAAAAAGAAATGTTTTAACATACATAATTGACAAATGATCGTTTCCTTTTCACTTTTCTTCATGGTTTCATTTGAACATTTTATATTCTTTGTTGCTTTGCTGATGGGCCGTTATTGCAGTAGCGACGTGGCGAAAATAAGGGTGATGTTGTTGACATGCATGTATGTACATGATCTGCAACCCAAATTTACTATTTAAACCACGAAATTCTTAAGATTTTACTATCAGAACTATTATTTACAAGAAAGTTTTCAATTTAATTAAATTAAATGAGTATTTCAAAACTTAGAATATTAGTTAAATAGAAAATTAAAATGTAGGACGGCGTTGTTAACCCTGCTAGACGGTTCTAACCACACTCATCAATACATGTGAGCGAAAATTGTAAATTACTAACACACACAAAGCCTTTTGTCAAGTTTTTACTTTTCTTAGTGTATTTTCTTCTTTGATATTGTGAGCAAAGTGTAAGCGCATCGTTAACAAATTTTTAAAATGTTTAACTAGGAGTTTTGCAGTGAAATTGCAACTAATACGCCAAGAAAAGGCAAGTATATAGTGCAAAATATTGTTTGTATATTTATGCATACAAAATTTTATATTTTTTGATGGACGAGTAAGGAACTTTAAATTTAAGGCAAATGTAATAAAATTATAGTTTTGTAAATGTTTAGTGATATAAATATGTATTTATAGATGTTGCTGACTATTGTGAACGGGAAAATTGTGTAATTTTAAATTTTGTTAAACATAAAAACCAATTTTAATAATACAAAAAATTGTTTTTTTATTGGTAGCTGTATATAAAGTTTCCGTCATTCATAACCATTAGCTGACTGTTAGCGCTAATCAAACTTTTCATTACGGATAATGAGAGTGAAGAGTGCAGATATATGTGGTTTAACATGCGCTAGAAAGGGATGCCGTATACTGTACGTGTGCACACGGACAGGAAACACATGGTTAGATTTGGCACACCGCTCTTCAGCAACTAATTGAGAAAAATAAGCAAAAATAACGCAAGCGCAAGTCAGGCCGAGAGGTCATCTGGCCAACTATTTAACTGGTACCTGTCTAGTAGGGAACTGAACGATCGCTGCCCGAATACTTAATGGTTTTATTTTTCGCTCGCGTATGCATGTATCGACAACTTTGTAGGGTGATTGTTGCTTACGATAGCGGAAACGTTGGAGTCGCTGAAACTATTATGAGTAAGACCACGAAACTCTAGATAATGAACAAGAATGTTTACCAGTTGACTACAGGGTATATAGCCGTCATCGTGCCAGAGAGCGTGAATGTGTCATGTAGGGCAATTAAGTTTAAAAGTTTATTGTTTTTAAAAATTCAGTATATTTTGGTTGATTGAGGTAAAAACTTAGATTGCAAACGACTTGACTTATTACTATGCTTTTTTCTCATGGCTCATATGCTACATTTAAAGTTCACCTAATTAAGTGTTGCCACTTAGGATGTTTTAAAAGGGTTGCCTTCTATCTGATTCTATTTAATGAAATTATAATTGTTAATATGGGTAACAAACGACTTAATCGCTTTTCTACAAAAATAATTAAATAAGTAGATTTATCATTTAGGGTTGACAAATAATTATTTGTTGTTATTATATATATTATTTTGGTATCTGATATTGTAACCAAAACCACTTGACACTTTTCTACCAAGCCGTATATATAGTTAATCCGCTGCAATCTAAGCTTAAAAACCTAATTTTTTAACCAACCTCGAATAACGAAGATCTTTGAATTCTTAGATTTCCACTTTGTCGGAAGACAATTTACAAAGGGAGAACCTCGCAATCAAGGAGCAAGTCTTTTCCTTTTGTGGTCTCACTATAACTACCATCTAGCTAAATATTGAATATATATGGTGCATATGGGGCTTGTGTATTGAAGTGTAAAAAGTTGCATGAAAGTCATTATCTGTAGCTTACTTTCCAAAGTGTAGCATTATGGAATGTGTGACTGGTCCTAGTTTTTATGCTATCACAATGCTTTCAATGTTACATGCTATCATGGATAAGTGAAACGGACGAGGTCGACAACAAGTCCATAGGTCCCTTAGCTGGTTGGGGGTGCTTAGAGTATACCCACTATAAAGCATAAACTCGCGCAGGCAACACCACCTCACCCTTGATTACCAACCTTCTTTTCCTTACGGAACGATGGGTGGGATGACCTAGAAGGTTTTACTGGTCACACCAAATCGCTCCCACAACAGTCGGGTATATACCGGAGCCTACCTGGTCCTTATGCGGCAAAAGACTGTTACTTTCGACAACACTTCCCAAAACCTTCTGTGAGTGGTTTTTTCCTTTAAAACAACAACAAACCCCTCTATAAATATCGAAAAATATGAAAAAGATAATTTTTTTATATTCATGTTTGGGAAAAGTTAAAGTTGAGCACTGAGTTCAAATGTCTTTAATCGGACTAGAACTGAGTTGAGTGTAACTGGAGTTACAGCAATTTAAAATGTTAACTTGTACATGCGTAAATACTGCCGTGGTAAACGCTAAATCCAAATTTGTGTACTGACGAAACTTTAATGGTTAAGTTTTGCGATTTTAGCTGAAATAGTGCAGAAAATAAATTCAGAAAGGCTTCGCTCGTCGAGTCATGGAAAATATTGATCGAATACCTTAAGAGCCTAATGAACCTGTGCCGACCTCTTTTTTCTAAATTTTTTTATTTTTTTTATTTTACAATTGAGAGATTTTTCAATGATTATTTTAAAACAATCTTTCAACAATCTTCATACCTTTCGTTCAAGGCTGGTGAAGTCAACGTCAAAGCCGCAGGTATTTCAATTTATTGTTCACAGTTTGATAACTATCCCAATTAGAAACAAAATAATTATTTGGTGCAATAAAAGATTAAGACGTAGCTTCTCTACCAATTTGTATTGTGCTGCTTTTCATTTTTCATACAAATTAGCGGTACCTTCAAGTTTTGCAACGACTCCGAATGGCATCTCCAAAGGCACAACACGGCTTCAAAACTGTTATTTGCGTGGAAATATTTGGTTCTCATTCAAATCCCACACCGAGTCGTCTTATTATGTTTGGTGCTTATAGTAGCGCGATATAGCAGCAACTGTAACCAGGTCCTGCTTATGAGACACCTACTTCTTGTCACCTACTTTCAACAAAATTAAGAGAACATATTTTCTTAGATTCTTTGAAGCTGCTGTATTTTCTCTTACTTTTTCCAACAATACGCTTTAGTTGTAAAGTTTTTAGTGGTAGCATAATATCTTAGTATCCCATTTTTGTTTTGTTAAAATCTTGAGCTACAAAGATACCCCAAAATGTAGTCGGACACATGCCGTTCATACATTTTCTTCTTTATCTTTTATCTCTGCAAAAATATTTTCCCTGCTGTTTATTCTGGCATCATTTGACATGCACTCAATTTCATTTCTTGTGTTGCCAATTAGAAATTTTTTCCCTTTACAAATCCTCAGCAAAACTACCCACTTCTCTATTCCACACCCCACCGTATACCGCAAAATATATACGTGCTTGTACTCCATTGTTGCCCGTAGATATAATCTTAAACGGCATAAAGATTTGATCAAACCTCTTAAATTGATTTAAACTTTTAATCTTTATTTGGCATTCGGTGTGTGCAGCAGCATATGAAGCATGAATATTTATATGCTACTGCATTTTTGGAGGCAGTTCTGTCACGGAAATAGATACTTTAGAGTTTTTGGTTTGGCGCCAAATACTCTTAAGCTCACAACCAAACCAACGGCACTTCCTTGCCTGATTTGGCTGTTCGTGTGGTTTTGTTTTGCCTTGCGTTCTTCTCACGTCATGGCGCTTTTAAGCTTTTCTGCATTATTAAATGAAAATTATGATAATTTCACACAGACCATAATTTTTTACTTAAATACTTAGGTGCAAGCGTTGAAAGGCGGTATTGGACGCCAATGAAGCTACTACAAAACTATTTATGTATGTGCATATTGGCCCGACTGTTTAAATGTCTCGAAAAATGTGCCAAAAAATGCTTAGAATTCAGCTCAAATGTGTGCCAAATTTTAGTCTAGTATATTAGTGTGTGCGGTGCAATATTAAGCATTATAATTAAATGGAGGTACTTGGAATTTTCACAATTATAAACCTGGGATATTAAAAAGTTTGTTATAATCTAACATTCAAATTTATAAGAAATTAAAAAAGTATATGGAGTTCATATGATCACAGATTTTAGTATGACATGGAAACGCATGGAATACGAAACGGAATACGAAACGGCAGGGAAGCGAGCTACGAACTTTCAACCTTGCTCATTCTGTGGAGGTATTGACGGAAGTAACCGTGTCCGGCTAATAATTTTGTCAGGTAGAAGTCACCCTCTCCACAAGGCAGCTTCAGCCATGTCTCCACATGGGGAATTAATTTCCTAGTCCACCTTCATGCTGAACTGCTGCCCCACTGCAGTTGACAGCGGAGGACAGGTTCTCCTCTCGTCTCCACCTGGTACTTGTAAGCGGAGGTCGAAAATTCTTTTTCTTTCCTCCGAGAGGAGTTACATTGGTATATTACCCGCCATGACCAAAATAGAATGTGCGATATTTCATTGCATTCCAACAGATTTCTGCACGTTACATCAGAATAGAATTACTGATGAGTGCTAACAGCTTGTTCATATATGGCTTTGGTCTGCATCTGTTCGCCAATACGATTCATAGATTCGCAGCCTTTTCACAGAAACTTCGAAAGTGGTCTGAAAAGTTGAACTTACTATTTAGCCTCACCCCCAGATATTTCGTGTAACCTAGCCTTTCTCTTTGTTGATCCCCAACAGTCATATTGATGACGGTGGGAATCCGTCTCTTGGTAAGGACCACGTTCTCATATTTTGCTGTAGCCAACTGGAGGCCATGCTCTTGCGTTGTTGTTGTTTTTATTGTTAACAGTGGTACTCTTGCGTCCATCTCACTAAGCTGCGCATCGATTTATTTTATTTAAGTTGTGATAAGTCGCAGAGTTGCGCTGTTACACAGGAGCCATGTTGTTTGCAAACGCGACAAGAAAGATGGTTACTGGTATCTGGCAAGCGAAGAAGATTATCATACGCACCATTGCAAATTTCGTGACCAAGCACAGACCCTTCAGCTGTAACGCCTGTTACCTTAACCCTTCTTTGAACTTGCCTTGTTTCACACGTTATCCAGATATCCCTTAATAAGTACCTTAGTTTTTAAAGCAAAAATGTCGGTACCTTAAATCGTCGTTTTAAGTCGGCGTTCTAAATCGTCCTACCTGGCGGACTTAAATGCGTTTTTAACATTCAACGTGACGTGGTGACTTGCTTTCTCGGCTTTCTTGAATAAGCATGTGACTTCTCCATTGTGAAGTGAACTCTCCGAAATATATGTTGTTGGTGGGCCAGTTCTTCCCCACCGTTTATGACTATTCTGAGGCGTTGCTTAGTAATCATTTTTCCTTCCCACTGTGTTGAGCATGCACAATAAGCGAAAAGACTATGAAGGTTTAGGTCCCCTTCTGCGTTTCGTGATGAGGACGAGACGTTCTGTCCTTCATCTAGAGCTAACGATTCTTTCTTCGAGCTGCAAAATCGCTCGCTCTTAGTCTTATAGTATCCCCGGAACTTCATCGGGTTCCGCGGCCTTCCTAGGCTTCATGCTACGCAGTTCTGTTTTGAACAAATCTTGGTTCCACTTTGGGTTCTTTTCAACATACTTGGTCCTGGAAAGGTTGTGTCAGAAATAGATAGTCTACGGTTTTTCTCATACTTTCTTCGCCAATTTATTCATAACTATTATGTTCGCTTTTCCCCAGGGTATTGGTCCACTACATCACAGACCGTTTTCCAGCATGTGCGCTTGCTTTGTTTTATGTCGGCGTCCAGAGCTTTCTTTGACCCATTTTACCACTCCGTCCTTTCAAGAGCCTCCACGAGTGGGCGTTCCTGCTGTTTACCAGCAGTACACTTGTGTCTTGCCTCTTTACTTTTCTTTGAATGGCATAAGACGTTGCAGGTCCTCTTTGACCAAAGGCATCATGCCCTATTTTTCCTTAGCCACCAATTTTTTTCAGTATTCTACAATGAGTCCTTGCTGGGATCCGCTGTACGAAAACTCTCATTTAAATTTAAAATAAAACTATAAACACTTTAAATTGCGCTCTTTGGGATGACATTTTTGGAACCACCAGCCTCTTATCGGGCCCCTTGTGGGACATTGGGGACATGTCTAAATATATTTCACTTTCTCTACTTATGTATAACAGAATAAAGAAATCGAATAATGAAAGTGTCACTTTAGAGGAAAGAACAGAGGCTTTGATGCAGGCACAAGGGTTAGAATCCCAGTGCTCTAGAAGGGCTTGGATGTAAAAGTGGGCACTTGTAAAGAGGGATTTAATTTTCTTTTATCACTAAATAATTCTTTTCTTTACAGGATTTCTTTATCTGCTTTGAAATATTTTTATAAATTTAATATATCCCGCTATTTGAGACCTTAATCTATTTCTTTTCAAACTTCGAACTGAACGCAATTCACTCATATACATGAAAAAAAACCATATTTCCTTGAATTCCTTGCTTTCTTACTAAAAATTAGGGAAGGAAACAATTCGATGTGTGTCACTTTAAATGAAAATGTCATCAAACTTTACACAAAAATTTGTTTCCCCTTTTTTAAATTTTCTTTGCAGTGGTGCCGCATTTTTGATTTAATCAAATTTCTTATTCCTTTTTGCAAACTTTGCTCTATTTAACTTTTTTTCTCTTGCGGCTGCATGCCGCAATTGTGAATTTCAGTTGCCGAGTTTTCACTAGAATTCTCCTTCTTCAATACTGTGAGCGTTGCGTTGTTAGCCTAAAAACAAGTAAGGAAAGCGCTGTTCGGCTCTGCCAGAGGCTTTAAATCTTTCATTAAAACGCATCACAGTGTTAAGTGTCCGATCCTTTTTTACAAGAAGTACAAACCCTTGATGGTCTTACCCTATTAATATAAAGATACATAGATACACACATTGAACTTTACAGAGTACCCATACCACATTTCATGGATATATCTCTAAAACTGAGGGACTAGTTTGCGTTCAAACAGACAGGTGGGCAGGCGAACAGACAGACGGACATAGTTATATCGATTCAGCTCATTCCCCTGTTCATTTCGGTATACTTATTGGTGGGTCTATCTATTCTTCTTCTCATACTTAGAATCATCGGACCAAAGTTAAGTTTATGTTCATAAAAGGTATAAAAACAGCACACATACATCTTAGTGTGCTTTTATATAGTCTTTATACTCTGCTGAGTATAAATGACAGAGTTATGAAAAGAACCGACATAGATACAGACTTAAAACTACAAAAAGTGTCCAGGGGGGAAAATGAAATTGATTAACCTATGTCAGTCTGTCCATACGTTCTCTTCTAAACACTATAAATTGATAAAATTTTGAAACGAGTATTCCGAAAAGAAGAAATTGAAAAAAATATTAAGTTTTCCCAATCCTATTCTAACGTTACGAGAAAAGTCAGCTAATAAATATGCCCATTTTTGCCTATGGATATGGAGATACCACAACTGAGTATAAATTATTCGACTAAACTCGAAAATAGACTACTTCCCTCCTTTTTATATATTTTTTTGCCAATTGCTTTCGTTAATTTTGTCGCAAACGCTTTAAAGCAAACTTTATCTTTACGCTAAAACTTTTCAAGCTACCGCTGCCACAATTCGTGCTACTGCTGTCGCAACAGCTTCCTTCTGTTGTTGATTTTTTCTGCCGCTGCTGCGTTTGCGGCGCGCTCAAAGGATTTTCAACTTTATTGTTTGGGACACAATCGAAAAGTTGCATACTTTTTCGCAGTTCCACTGCATTTTGTTTTTTTTTTTTGTAAAATTTTTTTTTTTTTTTTCAAATCTCAATGTCCACGTGTGTGTGTGTGCTGCTGTTGCTGACCATTGCCCTGACTGTTAATGTGTTGGCGTAAGTTTGTGCTGCTATTGTGTATTGTCGTGTGGCTTCTGACTTTCAAGCGAATTTATGTCGCTCATACGACATGTTGAATAGTTTTAAGTTGTTCACTTGAGTTTAGGGTTTCTTCGTATGATTTCAGATTTCCTTTACTTATGCTTTCCGCTTAGTTTTGTTTTTAGCAGAAATGTCAAGTTTAGTAACACTTTTTCCGTTTTCTACTTATTTTATATTTTTCTCTTTACTTGGTTTGAGTTGGTTATTTAAGTCTAGCACTTTGACTAGACTGAATCCTGAATTAGTTGTGCCCAAAAGTTACACTATTGCGCATTTGTGTGCTGTTAAGTGATGCATGTGAAAAGTTTCTATTAGCTGTTAAGTTTTTTGAGTTTGCCAACTTGCAACTTAAATACAAAAAAAACAGTAAGGAAAGGGCTGTTTTCTACTGTGCCGAAGACTTTATACCTTTCATGAATACGCATCACGGTTTTAAGTGTCCGATCCTTACTCACAATTAGTAAAAACTCTGCAAAACTGATAATTTAAAGATACATAGCCCACACCCCATTTATCGGAACAATCGATTGTAGGGAAGCTATATGTTATGTAGGTCCGATCTGGGTGATTTTCACTTCACACATTACAAACATAATAAGTACCAAACCTGTCAAAATTTACGTTCCTAGCTTTTTAATTGCAAAATTTATAGCCCAGAACCCATTTATCGAAACTATCGATTGTATGGGAGCTATGCGTTGTATTGCTCCGATCTTGCTGATTCCGATAAATGATTAATCTTATGCAAAATGGCGGCTCCATACCAAATTTCATCAAGATATCTCAAAAACTAAGGGACTAGTTTGCGTACAAACAGGCAGACGGACAGACGGACACGGCTAAATCGACTCAGCTCATCGCCATGATCATTTTCGGTTTTTTTGGTGGGTCTATCTCTTCTTCTTCTCATACTTAGAAACATCGGACCAAAGTTAAAATACCATTTCATGTTCATCAAGGGTATAAAAATGAGTTTCCCACAATTTAATGTCACGAATTGCTCTCATTAAATGAATAAAAATTGAATTTTTTCCGAGGTCTTCACATTAGCGTTCATAACATTGGTGTAGAATTTATCTTATTTATTTAATTAGAGAAAATAAATATTTTATTTAAAATTCTGGTCGTGAAAAGTGAAAATTCCCAGTGCTCACTACAATAGAAATCGGAAAAACGTTTAGAAATCTCTTAGGGCACCGTGGCGTATACGTAACATTTGTTCTCATTCTGTGCCGTGATAGAATAAAATCACATTACTCGCGCTTAGCTCTGTTTTGCTTGGAATTTGAAGAATCCTGGTCAAAGAATTTACTAAGGTCTTTAAGTTGTTTTTCCTACCATATTCAACTGTAAATATATATAAACAAGTAACCCAAAAGGGAGCAAAATCAACCGTTTCAGTTTGTGGGAAAAACGTTATGATATTAAATAAGTGAATAAAAGTGCATCCTTGTGAAATAGTTGACTGTTATTTATATATGAAATTAAATGTCCTTCAATGGGAATTGATAAATTTAAAGAAAATCAACAGTTGGAAGAAAAGATAAAACTACACACACAAAAACAAAGCGAATTTTCTGATAGACAATAATATTAAAGCATTATCTTCGTGACCTTCCTCGTTTTAATCTTACCCTGATTTATTCTTTTCCTCTTACTCCATCAACCACCTATATATTTTCCTCGTCTTCCTCTCCCTCTTGTTCACGGTATTTGGTATCACACTCATGCTGCTTCACCCATAGAACCTATATACCAAGTACTGGATAGCTGAACAAAATAGTTGTGGCGCTAAAGTGAATTATACCTTTTCCTAATTGGTGTAAAGCAGTACCAGCTTGAAATTTCTTTTACAGATACATACAAAAATCTAAAATTAATAAAACAGCATTGATAAGAACTTCACCGCTTGCTGAGAACGTGTCACTGCCCACATTTCGAAACCTCGGTGGTCTTACTGTGCCTTGTAATCCCTTGAAAATAATGTGAATATGTTGTTGTAAGTAAATAGGGCCTTCGGAATTCTTTCGAAGACAATTGAGACCAATGTGCAACTAAGTACTTCAATGCGAATGAAGTGTACGCCTTTGATACGTTTTAACTTTATCTGCCACCAGGTGATATTATGGCAGATGATGTGCATAATTGTTGTTTGTTTTTTGAATACATTCCTGAAATCATCTAGTGATATCAAATGCTTTTCTGTATTATGGTATTATAGGCAAATGGATGTGATCAAACAATCAAATGGATACTTGATTCAATCTCATTACCTTTTTTTATGATTAAAGTAATAGGTAGTAAAATAATAACAACTGTAGAGAGAGTTCCTAATTCACTTTAATCATCAATAATGTGATAAAACATCACACTACGATTCAACGCATAGCCATGGTACTTAAATTGTGTGAAATATAGATCAAATGGTAATATGTCAAAAAGAGGCAGTTGCGATGTGATCTGAAGTATATACTTTATGTGATGGGGGAAATTTTACACTTTCAAATTTATGATGATGTTTTACTGTTTAATATGCTCACTAAAGAGAGTTACAAATTTTCTTTTAGTCAAGTAAGGAGTGATGTCAATTCATAATGTAATCATATTGCAGAAAAGATGTGATGAAATCATAGGTAACGAAGTGGCAGTTGCGTTGTGATTCCTACCCTACGTTGATGCATATTTCAGTAGGTCTCGCAGCTTCAAATTTTATTTGTTCAGTGAAAGAGTAAGTGAATTACGGGACTATAATTGAAGGGGTTAGAAGCAACAGGATATATGTGCCGTTTCTTGAAATTTAAGTTTTACCCACACTTGGGATATTAAATATAGTTTTATTTGTTGACAAAAAGATCAAAGCAATTTCGAAAATTGTAGGGCCATCTATTGGACGGGCAATAAACGCACTACGTGGAAGTTACATAGAATTTACAATAAGCAATCATACGAAACAAATATGCGAAACAATGTCAACTTAGATCCGCTTGCTTCTAGCCCCTTCAGCTCTTATAATTAAGTAGGTATATAAAAATATACGAGGTGTGTTCAAAAAGTATCGCGAATTTTGAATTTTCGCTGGTTACGTATATTCGAATTTCGAATTTTTTGTGGCGTTATGTTGGTACTCATGTCTCTCACTTATGCCGACAAGCTCGGCCATTTTGAATGTTCAGTTAATTGTTGACAGCTGCTTTGCTTGCACGTGTTTTGGATCGTCTTCGATTTTTACGCGAAATTCGTACCAAAATTGCTCAATTGTGACCAAAAACAGCATCGCATGAACATTGCTAATGAGATGTTAAACTCTGTCCGCGACGACCCAAATTTGCTCCAGAGGGTCATAACTGGTGACGAATCGTGGGTTTATGGTTATGACGTGGAAACCAAAGCTCAATCATCTTAATGGAAGCTGCCGCACGAACCAAGACCGAAAAAAGCGCGCCAAGTTCGGTCGAATGTGAAAGTTTTGCTGACAGTTTTCTTCGATTGCAGGGGCGTGGTGCTTCATGAGTTCTTGCCACAGGGAAGAACGGTCAATAAGGAATCTTACCTGCAAGTTATGCGCAATTTGCGCGAAGCAATCCGCCAGAAACGCCCGGATTTGTGGAAGAACAAAAATTGGCTTTTGCACCACGATAACGCCTCTGCTCACGCATCGTTGCTTGTGCGCGACTTTTTGGCCAAAAACAACACACTAATGCCGCAGCCACCGTATTCCCCAGATCTGGCCCCCCGTGACTTTTTCTTGTTCCCTAAACTGAAGAGGCCCATGAAAGGACGACGTTACGCTTCTCTTGACGAGATAAAGACGGCATCGAAGGAGGAGCTGAGCAAGATACAAAAAAATGATTTTTTGAAGTTCTTCGAAGATTGGAAAAACCGTTGGCACAAGTGTATAATATCTCATGGGGATTACTTTGAAGGGGACAAAATAGATATTCATGTATAAATAAATAATTTTTGAAAAAACACAAAATTCGCGATACTTTTTGAACACACCTCGTATATTGAGCATAGTTAAGCCGGACTTCCTCTTCGCTATAACTATCGAGACTAAGAAACACTAAGGCCGAACAGTTTCTGTTTTCTTTACTTTTGCGACGTACTCCATTTTCTGCATCGCTTGTTCAGCCGCAAGACCTTGATTTTTAACTAATAAATGGAACTTTAGCATCTTTTTATTTTCTAGAAACTAATTTTAAGAATTTACTGCAAAACGTTTTCTTTAAGTGCATTTTGTTGAAACCAACCATGTTTCATAGCGCACATAAATCGTAGATGCCAGCATACGCAACTAAAAGTGGGTTTCCAAGTAAAATCGTTAGCAGACACGCTGGAGGTCGTCGATTCAATGCATAACTGCCCCACTCAAATGCAAGTAGCTACAGGCTCTTGTATGCTGCAGTCAAAGGAACTACGCGCAATGCAGCCTAAGACTGGTAAGAATCGCAACTACTCTGGAGCTTGTCAGCGAACTTTTTCTGTCGCACTCAAAAAGTGTTAAGTAATTTCCAAGAAATTAAAACGCGAGAGCACGAAATGAATACAAACTAGTTGAAAATTCCTATACAAGGTTTAGAAAGTATTATGGATACTGCTTCTTGTAGTATACTTAACAGTTTTCCAAATCGATCGTGGTAAGCGTGAGTATCTAAACCCTTAGTGATTGCTGAACTGGTAACTAAAGTTAATCAAAAGAATCCTTACTTAATAAGAACAAAAAAAATCTTAAGTAAAAAATTTTCTTCCGCCTCGCGAACTACTCAGACATGGAGAAGCGTCTTGGGACTATGCTGGAAAATTACACGAACTCACAAAAATATCCTTACAGAAAACGTTTTTGTCAGCTCCCGTCATATAGACACAATTCCCACATGCAGCTTCTGAGGTTTGATAATTTCTTCTGAGTTTTCCTTTCGTACCTTGGTCGCTATTCGGACTTCGTAAAGGTGTTACGACGCTGGAACTTTCTCGAACGTAAAAGTGCATTCCGGAAGCATCTCTTACTTTTTTCCACATTTTACTTGTGAATCGCGTGATATCGTATTTATGGAAGCTTTTGAAGTTCCAATGTCACCTGAAGTTTTGAGTACAGGGTGGCTGATGAATTTTGCTACATTAAGAAACTCAAATAATTTTTTTTTCAGTGTATGGAATTCATTTTTCTTTTATTCATGTTAAAGCTCATTAAATTTTATTAAATATAGCTTAATTAGTTTTAAAAATAATGGTATTTAAATGCCCCCTCTGCTCGTCGATGCATGTGCGGCATCTTACCACAAAGTTGTTCATTACTGCTTGGAGAGTTGAGACAGGAATAGCCGCAATTGTTTCTCGAATGGATTGCCTTAGTTCATTCAAATTTGTTGGTTTTGCTTTGAAGACTTCCTGTTTGCAATAACCCCACAAGAAAAAGTCAGGTGCAGTAAGGTCAGGCGACCTGGGTGGCCAACGGAATGTGGAGTTTCTGGATATCAGATTATTGGGAAATTTTCGTCGCAATTCTGTCATAACAGGTTGGGCTATATGAGGAGATGCACCATCTTGCTGAAACCACACAGAGTTGAAAGAAATTCTCATTCGGCGTAATTCTGGATAGAAAAACTCTCTCAACATGGTCAAGTAACGGTCTCCAGTAACCGTAACGGTGTGACCGTTTTCTTCGAAGAAGTAGGGCCCGACAATGCAGCGTGATGAAACTGCACACCACACTGTGACACGAAGTGGATGCAATTCCGTCTCATGGAGTATCTGTGGGTTGGAAGCACTCCATATTCGACAATTTTGTTTGTTTATGTTGCCGTTTAAATCGAAATGGGCCTCGTCAGACATGAAAAGACAGTTCAACATGTTTCCATCCTCTTCCACCATTTGAAGCATCTTCTGGCAAAATTCCAAGCGAATCGGCAAGTCTGCAGCGTTCAGTTTGTTGGCCATTTGAATTTTATATGGGAATAAGTCCAAATCTTTGTGCATAATTGACTGTAATGACTGTCTGCTTACACCCATTTGAGCAGATAAGCTTCTTGTCGAAACACGTGGATTGTTTTGTATGGCAGCAGCTACAGCAGCGATTGTTTCCTCCGTTCGAACTGAAGGGTTTCGATGGTAAGGTCTTCTGTTGACTGTCCCATGCTCGGCAAAATTGTTTACAAGTCTTATTATGGTCCATCTGCTCGGAGGATTGCCGCCAAACGTGCGCCTATACTCTCTTTGAACCGAAACTACGGACTCCAGTGCGTGATAGCGGCGGACAATCCAAATTCTTGTTTCAGTGTCCCAGTTATCCATTTTTGTTAAATGTAAAAGTCAATCTGCAAAATAAAAAAAAAATTTACCAGATTCATTAAATACAAAAAAAGATATTTAATTTTTTTTTGGTAGCGGCTTTCATCAGCCACCCTGTATATCTTTGCTCTCAGAATAAGCGTTCTGAGACTAGTTCGATTATCGTTATATAGCTCAAGCTCCTATTGTTGTTGTTTGCTGCAGGCTACAAAAACAAAGACAAATATTGTATGTGTCGGTGTATGAACCCTGACACACACACTCACATAAGCACAGTAACGTATATGGTACGAAGATCGCGTAAAACATTTGCTGCTGATGCTGTTGTTGAATTGCATACCGCTTTTAACATTTTGGGCAACCATTCAAAGGCATTGCCATTCATCATATTTGACGACGCACACAAGTGGTGTGTGGTGCTGCATTAGTTTGTGTTGTTGCTGTCGCTCCTATTTCTCCTTTAGCATTCATGGTTTTACAGTTATGCCACTCCCCCAATTCACTTTGCAATGGCGAAATTAATTTTTGGTGTCGCAGTTGGCACTTTGCATTTACTACATTTGTTTTTGTTGTTGCTTCTGGTATCTTTGAGCTACGATTAAACTTTCTCGGTCATAAACATAAAACCTCAACAACCAAAAAGCAGCGACGTAGCACCAACAACAATAAAATGTGTTATGTTATGTTTGTATGTGTGTAGTTTGAGTAAGAGCAGCCCTAGGAGGGGTACGATAAATACTAAACCCAAAAAACAACTACAACAAACATGTAAAACTTTCCATATTCAAAAGACCAAACACTGAAGATGATTAGAAATGAGAAAGTTTCATGACAAAAACAACAAAAGCTAAAGCAGCAACAGCAATGTGTGATGTGACGGTGTAGCTTTTGCGAAAAGAATATCCACACAAACATACTAGTCGGTGCAAAATAGGAGAATTCTGAACGCCAACTAAACCGCGCGTTAAAGTACATAGAAATACATGTATCGAGCTACCAGATCCGCCCTTTTTTTCTGTTTGGAGGCTCTTTTTTTAAGACAGTAATCCTAAGATTTCATAGAGTAAGCCCTTATTGAGCAAAATAATAAAAATAAAGAAAAAGAAAGAGAATAAAATAAAGTAAAATAAAACAAAATGAAATAAAATAAAATGAATTAAAATAAACTGAAATAAAATAAAATAAAATAAAATAAAATAAAATAAAATAAAATGAAATAAAATAAAATAAAATAAAATAAAATAAAATAAAATAAAATAAAATAAAATAAAATAAAATAAAAGAAAATAAAATAAAATAAAATAAAATAAAATAAAATAAAATAAAATAAAATAATATAAAATAAAATAATATAAAATAAAATAAAATAAAACAAAACAAAATAAAATAAAATAAAATCAAATAAAATCAAATAAAACAAACCAAAATAAAATAAAATAAGATAAAATAAAATAAAATAAAATAAAATCAAATAAAATAAAATAAAATAAAATAATATAAAATAAAATAAAAGGTTTTGTATCATTGTTTAACAATATAAGAAACACACATCATCTACGCTGTAGAAATTCTGCTTCATGAACTTGAAGCTGATCACGTTGAAATAACTTGTACGACATGATGCTAGCTCGCCAGACAGATCTCTAAATATATATATAAATGTAGGAAGGGTCCGTAATTCTGGTTTAACTGTAAAACCTACTTGTTGCATATTACTTACATTTATAATTTACAATCTACATCATAGAAGTGAAATCATATTCTGTTAAACGTTAATCACATTTTTTCAGTTGTAATGAATATTCGAGATCGATTTACACTTTTCTATAATTACTTATTTAACTTAGTATTCTATTTTAAATGGAACTTAATCTACTTATATTCTAATGAATAATTGTACCAATATGTTAGTTTAATTAAATAAATAGTTTAAAAGCGAAATCCAAAGCTATTAATCTATATAAATCATTCAGTCATTACTAGACCACCTTCATTTGCCGTGAATTATCAAAATAGTTAAAAATTAAAAAAAAACTATTTTAGCACAGTCCAATATTTGATAGTGAATGTGCGTAACAACAGCAACGCCTTAGATGATTGCTTTGTTTGCTTGTTGTTTTTGTTTTTTCGCTTGCTACCATCACTGCCACCACACGCCGACATTGTATGCATAAGTGTTATACTTAACGCCCGCACCCTAAACTTAATAGTGCCAAAAATTGGCGGATGCTTTTAATTATTGCGACCGCTAGAATGAACATTTTCACGCGGGCATGTGATGTATGCCAAACTGGAGAAACTAACTAACATCAAAATATCACACACGTGTGCTGGAAATGGGATATGTTTAATTTAAGCAAAACGCGTTTACGTGTATAAACCCTGTGGAAAATGTTGGCTTTTTTTTGTTATTGGTAGAAACTGATGAAACTACACACCTGAGTAGAGGTATGTAGCCATGTTTTTATTGAATACTTGTCATAGGTCTTGCACAATACAATATCTAATTTGTAAAATCAGATCAAGAACATAAAAAAATATTAATAATTGTCAAAGCTATCACATTTTACTCAAAACGCGTTTTTTTCAAAGAGCCCGTGACTACGATTCCAGTCCATCAGCTAAACTGAAAGCATAAAACCAAACAAATTTCGTTGATATGAGGACTTGTGGTGTCCTTGAACGATTCACTGAAATAAAAAAATTTACTGCAAACGGGGACGATTTTCTCAAAAAGGCTACTTTTTTCATCTGATGAAATGTATTTAAAAATTCATAATATTGATATGGAAATTTAAACGAAAAAATTAAATCGTTCAAGGACAAGGAAAATAAATTACGAACGATTTGAAAAAAAAAATTGAAATCGGTTGAAACCTCTTCCAATCTAGGTCACCGCAACGACGTTTTCGGAAAAACATAATTTCGAGATAATCGCTTTTAAAGTTTCAAGAACACGCCACGACTTCTTAAGGGAGCAAGATGCAAAATGCTTAAATCTCTATAAAAATTAGATAACAATCTGAACGACTTCAATGTATATAACCCCTTAAACACCCACCAGTCAGACTAATTTCCACAGAAAACTGGCAAAAATTTATCTTAAGCTTTCTAGCGAACAAAGGCGCAATGGGTATCCCCTGCGAGTTAGGGGGTTAGAATATACCCGAGGTAGGTATGGCGGTCGTGAGAGGCGCTTAAAACTCACAAAAGGTAACTTGATGATTGATCTATGGATATGATACCTCTCACCTCTGATTACCAGTCTTCTTCTTCCTTACGGAAGGAGGAGGTGAGATGACCTAGAGGGTTTCACTGGTCACACCAAATCGCTCCCATGACAGTCGGACATGTACCGCAAGGGAGTACCGGAGTGTACCGGGTTCTATCCGGCAAAGGACTGTCACTTCCGCCAACACCCCCCGAATGTTTCGAAGCTAAAAACAACAACAACAAAGTGCAAGAGATCCTACCGCATCCGCAACTTCTCAATAAGAATCCCAGCTATCATATTTTGGCGTCGTTTCAGATGTTAAGTGCCTTGAGTGTGCAAGAAATCACTAGTCTGGCAATATTTCATAATTAGTTAACCTTCACCGCAGCGGAAATTTCGATTAGTAAGTTCGTATTTGATTTCAAAAAATTAAATCTGGTGATCAAGAAGTTATAAAAATCCCTTTTTCTAGGGACAAAAATTTTAAATTTTTCTGTATTTGGTGTTGCCACCCAATTGTATTATAATATTTTTTTTGCACATGCGCTAGTATATTTAGAACGACTTAATTTATGTCGATGAAATTTTGCTCATAGCTAATATGGTATATTTAAAAAACTCCTACTTAATTATTGAAGCTTACTAGGTTTTTACAGGGTCGCCACCCAAATGATTTTTTTAATTGAAATGAGATATACCTATATGGATATCAAACGAAAAATATTTGACCTTGTATTTCCACAGCAGTATTTTTGAAAAGGATTATCTCCTAGAGTTGCCACCAAATCCGCTTCAGTGGCAATGAACAAATGGGGTGATGAGTTTAACAAAAACGGCTGGAGTAACAAGCTTCGACAAGTTGGCTCTTTCGAATGCTTCGAAACGACTGTGGTTCCATATTTATGGATTTACCTTGGGTCACTGAAACTTCGCATTTCGTATTCTCCTCGGTCAATTCAAGATACATTACTTTCACCTCATCCAAATTTTGAAAGCATAGTGATTTAGGAAAATTTCCACTTATATAGTGCTTTTCAGAACTATGTCACATTCAGATTAAAATTTTATTTAGATATTTATACACTATAGCTTGAATGTCTATACGTATATATTTGGTTGAAAAAGTTTTAAAATTCAGAGCGATCTTTGAAAATTTTTATTTTGCACATTGTCATAAAGTAAATTGACTTTAGTTCTTTTTCTCTTTTCGTGCGATTTTTAACTTCACGTTTTCATTTTATAGTTTGACATGATTTTAAAATATTCAATAGGGTGATTTTCCAAATTAATTAAAAAAGGGCCAAAAGCGAAAATTTGATTTTAATGATTTAGAAAATCACACTATTGAATATTTTAAAATCATATAATATTTTAAAACTTAAATTTGCAATTAAAAATAGCGCGATTTTTTATTTAAACTTTAGCCTGCTTCGCTTTTTTTTAATAATTTTGAAAATCACACTACTGAATATTTTAAATTCAATTATAAAAATAAAATGAAAATTTAAAATGAAAATGAAAAATCGGAAATCACACTACTGAATATTTTAAATTCATATCATATTAAAAATAGCATGATTTTTAGTCAACATGCTATTGCCGTTTGAATTATTAAATAGCATCGATGACTATACTTCCAAATTTTGTTTGACAATATTTCCTTTGACCTTGTTATCTGTCACCAATTGGAAAAAAATATTTCGAAAACCATAGCATCTAAAGTTATAAAATAAAATTTTTGAATGAAAAGTCGCTCCAATTTAAGTCGTTAGTTGACATTATTTCAGTTTGCCATCTTACTTCCGTTAATCTTGTTACCTATTGCCTTAAACACACGCATACCGCCAAGTTGCAGGAAAAACTATCTAGGGTGATAAACTTTTGAAATTTTTACTTATTGATATTAAATGGGCATTTCAAGGTACTTGCAGACTTACCTTCTCCTGAATTTGTAATCGCCAGCTGCATAGATGTCAAATAAGATTTTGTTATTATGTTGTAGAGAGCTGTGGCGGTGTATCGTTGGTTGTGTTTGTCAGAACTGTTAAGTAATAGTTACTAATCGTAATGATTACCGGTTTGATTTATTATTTGAACTTCACTCAAATTTACCCGACGGTTTCGGACACTTAAAATTTGAAACGGAAAAATCAATAACCAACAGACTGCTTGCATTGGGTGTCAAGTAAACAATGAAAACTCTCATATCAGCTTACCTGCTGTAACAAAGAGCTACAAACACAACGGCCAAATAACTTTTTTTTTTTTGTTTAAGTAACACCAATGACACCATGTCAGCGTGTGAATCACGGCAAGTCGGTAAATATTTGCGTTTTTTTGTGTTCACTGCATGTTCGCGTTGAGTAGGGAACATGTACACAAACCGTCAAACAAAAAAGTAGACAGCAAAGATTTACTTACGCGCTCAATGGTAGCATTTTTTAAGCTACTTAGGATGGTGGATGATCATTGCAGGTGGAAAACCAAATGGGCGATAAATGATACGAATAAAGCTAACATACAAAACACACACACACATATTATAACAGATATGTGAATATGTATAGTTGTATGTACGGGTGGAGATTGGGGATGTGTTGTGTAATTTATGCTTTGACATGTACCAATGTGGAGATTTGATGCTAGTGCCTTATGCGGTAAAGTGAGTGTAAACAGACACGCAATGATATATCCATATACAAACATACATAGATATGTAAATATACAAAAATCCTGTTGTCAGCAAACACTGCTGTTAAAATTAAATTAAATATCTATCTAAAATGCGCAATATTTACACATATCAACCTTGATAAGCGATTTGCTGTGGCAATGCTAATGAGCTGCAGCAAGTGGTATGAGGAAGTTTTACGAATTTTTTCTATACTAAATTTTCTTAGTTTTAAGAGTATAGTAGGCGGTACTAAGAATGTGAAATCAAGCCAAAAAATGTAGAGGTAAGTCGATTTGATAAATATCGGCTGTAAACAAAATTATCGATTCAATTTGTTTATACGGAAAATACCTATTCATTAGATACCATGCAGTCAATTCTACTAGTTGTATACTAGTCAAATACTAGTTTGCCAAACCGGCTCAACTAGTTGGAGTTTGTAACTTTTTCATATAAGCAACTGGTATTTTTAACACGGCGATGTCCTACGAGATGGCAATTGTCCGCTGCTGCATCAGCACCATACCAATTGGCATACTAGTCAGTCTATGCATCAGCAATATACCAGTTTACCCACTAGTTATTATGTACATCAAGATCATACTAGTCAGTACATACACCAAAATTATACCAGCCGTCGTACTGGTCAGCCTATGCATCAGTATCAAACCAGTTACTGTACCACTTCATGGGAGCTTAGTTCATTTTGGGCTCAAAAATACAAGAAAATTTAAAAATTACATTACAAACCAATTTACTGAAAATTCAGTCATCATATATAAAATATGTGTCTATCAAAATAAATATTACTTCACTATATTGAACAAATTTCAATAAAAGTATAGTCGCCATTCATAGCAATTGTGCTCTTGGAAAACATTAATAAAAAGTAATTTTCTTCTTTTTTAAATAATCATTTTTTCAATGAATTTTATAATTAATTTTACAGGTAGAAATCTTTAAATTTTCTTGAAACATTTTATGGAAAATAGAACACTTTTGAAATTTTACTTTGACAAGTGATCGTTTCGTTTTCATTTTTTTCATGGTTTCATTGCAGCACTGCTCACTTGTTTTTGCGTCTCTGGTACGCCGCTATGCAGTAGGAACGTCGCAAAAAATAAGGCTGATTTTGTTGACATGCACGTACGTACATGATCTGCAAAACAAATGTACTATTTGAAGCACGAAATTCTCAAACGGATTATGATTTTACTATAAAAAAATTTATTTGCAAGAAAGTTCTTAATTTAATTAAATAAATATTTAAATGCTCAGAATATTAGTTAAAGAGAAAATTAAAATGTAGCACGGAGTTGTTAACTGAACCATTGCTGCCCGAATACTGAATGATTTTCTTTTTCGCTCGCTTATGCATGTAACGACAATTTTAAAGGGTTGTTGCTGCTTATAATAGCGGAAGCGTTGCAGTCGCTCAAACTGGTATGAGTAAGACCACGAAACTCTAGTTAATGAACTATAATGTTGACTAACAAGTTAGGCAGTTGACTGCAGGGTAGATAAAATATATATTGAATAATTAAAGCAAATGTTATTCATGTAAGATGATAAGTATAAGAAAATAAACAAATGCACAATTTTCAGATTTTATTAATTCAGTTTCAGATACACATACAAAGTGCAATACTCTTACCCCCAAAATCTGTGTTCTTGGCAGATTGTCGATCTTGATAAATAATCAAGAAAAAAATATTTGTATTGAGTGTTTTGCATTCTGCGGGGGGAAAGCGAAAATTTTGTGTATTTCTTAGCTTTATGGTCAACCGATTTCCTCTTCATTATTTATTTAAATTATTCAATTTAATTTTAAATTTAGTCAAAATTTAAACAGTATGCTTATCATTTATGAAAACGGCGGCCGCCCTGGTGGGGTGATAGTAACGTCAAATGTTTGAAAAAAGTTCTTACAAAATCGGAGTTGTCCATTGCCAGTGATGGGAAAACCCGCCGGGTGTATTTCTGCCATTCTCAGCAAAAATCATCTGTATTGCAGGTCCCGTTCGGAGTCGCGACAAAAATTTTTTCAAATTTTTATTTTTTTTTCGTTGTATTTACCTACAGATATTGAGCGAGTAATATATTTATACTTTATTTTGAGACAAATTTTTTTTTTTATATTTTTATGCTTAATCTATTATTTTTACCTTAAAAAATATTTAAGCGTATTGAGACTATGCATATGAATATTTCGAAGCTCAGTTAATAAAATTTGAAAGTCCTCCATTTGGAAATTTCTTATTATTAGTTATTTTCTTGAATGATTTTGAATTGAATTTATTATGTATAATATATTCTTACTAATACATCGAATGTGCATTTATCGTATAAAAATAAATCGATTTATAAGCAAAAATCGATTATTTGATTTAAAAAGTGATTCTTCCAACTCGAGGTCGCATCATCAAGTTAAACAAAGAAATCAAATAATAACTTAGCATATAAATATTGAATAGGAAAAGGCTTTTTTCAAACTTTTCAGTCTACTCCGCACATATTTGTGTTATATTCTCTGATTGCACTGGACGGGGTACATTTTGTTTGAATCCAATTGCCTTCGTCCGATACTCTGCCATCTAGAGGAAGATAGATGTTCAAAAAAAACCTTAATAAAGAAAAAATAAATAAATTTGATGAGTCCACAAATTTCAATGCGAATATAACCATGTAGCCAAGTCGGCCCACTATTACCATACGCCAATTCCTTTTTTTTTTTAAACTAAATTCACATTTGAAAGCTTATTTCAGTAGTTACCAAATGATGACATTTTTTTTTAAATGAATTGAAAAACGTTTGCTTATTCATATATTTACCGACAATTTGGAAAACGAAGTGTATTACCATGTTATTTTATTATAGCTTTCCTAGTTGGACTCAGAATGAGAGAAAATTATTGCTAAATAATAAAATAATAAAATATTCTGCTCGAAATACGGGTTTTTCTTGGTAGTTCCGTTATTTGGTTTAGACCTAATTCAGGCAAAAGTAATTGCATATTTTGAGTTGGCATGTCGTAATCGTGGGTTATTCAGCTATAAGAACTGGATTATGCTTAGTATTTATGTATTTTAATTCCATATGTAGACATGTATCGGGATCATCTGACGAACTTTTTTCTGTGGTTCGAGATTTCTCACAAACCACTCCCTTTGAAACACGCCCCAAATTTAAAACGTGCGTTATGCGAAAGCCATCCTCATGTCTTTCTAGTAATATTATTATTTTTTAACAAGTGCAGTTGCGTTCCAAACTTTGATTAGTATTGATATAATGTTTCATACATCCAAATAACCATAATCCAAACCCAACAGATTTGAAGTCATGACGAATTGAAGCTTTTTATTGGCATGGGCCAGAACCCCGCCGACTTTTCTGCTGCTCCTATTAACTGTCTTTAGTTTTTCTATATTCATTCATTCATTCTCATGGTCTTATCTTTTTGCAAATTAAACTTGTGTCTGCATGTTCATCATCCTGTATCGAAATTTCAAAACGTTTCTCTGCTTCATTCACAGAAGCAAGTACATCGCTTTTCTCTATAAAATCAATCAATGTCAATACTTAAGAAAGGGTTTAGCATATTAGAGTAACACCTAAAAAGGGTAAAGTCATAAATTTGTTCTCTTTCATGCACACTTGCCGCTAATTAACTGTGCTCACAAATCTGAATTGCCTTCGGCATCGAACTGATGTATGCTATGTGTTGTATGAATTTTCCGTTGGAATCACAAATTCATGTCTACATTTATACCTACATTGTATTTATGTACGTACAAGGAAATGCATGTGTTCCGCGATATTCATATTCACACCAAAAAATGACAAGAATGGCAAGCAACCAAACTGAAAAGTGAATATTATGCAACTAAACAATAGAGACAGAAAGCAGCTCAGATGAGCCCAGTGAGTAAACTAAGAGTACAAACATGGAAGCTGTACAGTTGATAACCCACAATGCATTCATGTCGCATTTTGGCGTTGAACTTGGGCACTGAATATGATTAATGTAGTGGTTGCTGTTTTTAGATATACCAACATGCAAACATATTTCCATTCATACTTCTGCACGAATAACATTTAAAGCAGAGGAGGGGTAGGTAAATAATGACAATGAATGAGCAGAAACAGGTGTTGAGTGGGTAAGCGAATAAGTGAATTAAGTTCAATAATGAAAAGGCACGGTATGTATGTTGGAAAAAGGTACAGTGATGGCCATATAAATGGTTTCGCTGAACAAACTTTAATACAGTGAAAATAGTCAATTGTTTAGCGAGAGTTTATTTTTTCTGCTCATGAACACATCGAAAATCTTTCCATTATATATATTATATATTACCCAGTTATAACCCTTTAAAGTCCCTTTTAAAAATACTAACTAAAATAGCGATTCTAAATATATCTCACGTTTTTCCTAACTGCGGCTAATTAGAGCACAAATCGGTTTCAACAATCAGTAAATTTAATGAGCTATATACGATTATTATGCCACCCTTTCGCTTATCTTGAGATGAACACCGGGGTTAGCATTTTGGAACAGGTAGATTATTGGCATATATACGAGGTGTGTTCAAAAAGTATCGCGAATTTTGTGTTTTTTCAAAAATTATTTATTTATTCATGAATATCTATTTTGTCCCCTTCAAAGTAATAACCATGTGATATTATACACTTGTGCCAACGGTTTTTCCAATCTTCGAAGCACTTCAAAAAATCATTTTTTTGTATCTTGTTCAGCTCCTCCTTCGATGCCGTTTTTATCTCGTCAAGAGAAGCGTAACGTCGTCCTTTCATGGGCCTCTTCAGTTTAGGGAACAAGAAAAAGTCACAGGGGGCCAGATCTGGGGAATACGGTGGCTGCGGCATCATTAGTGTGTTGTTTTTGGCCAAAAAGTCGCGCACAAGCAACGATGCGTGAGCAGGGGCGTTATCGTGGTGCAAAAGCCAATTTTTGTTCTTCCACAAATCCGGGCGTTTCTGGCGGATTGCTTCGCGCAAATTGCGCATAACTTGCAGGTAATATTCCTTATTGACCGTTCTTCCCTGTGGCAAGAACTCATGATGCACCACGCCCCTGCAATCGAAGAAAACTGTCAGCAAAACTTTCACATTCGACCGAACTTGGCGCGCTTTTTTCGGTCTTGGTTCGTGCGGCAGCTTCCATTGAGATGATTGAGCTTTGGTTTCCACGTCATAACCATAAACCCACGATTCGTCACCAGTTATGACCCTCTGGAGCAAATTTGGGTCGTCGCGGACAGAGTTTAACATCTCATTAGCAATGTTCATGCGATGCTGTTTTTGGTCACAGTTGAGCAATTTTGGTACGAATTTCGCGTAAAAATCGAAGACGATCCAAAACACGTGCAAGCAAAGCAGCTGTCAACAATTAACTGAACATTCAAAATGGCCGAGCTTGTCGGCATAAGTGAGAGACATGAGTACCAACATAACGCCACAAAAAATTCGAAATTCGAATATACATACGTAACCAGCGAAAATTCAAAATTCGCGATACTTTTTGAACACACCTGGTATTGTTATTAAATATAAAAGAACTTGAAATGGAAGCTAAAAATCTTAAACGATATACAACTAAATATTAGTTGACGAGAATGTATACCAAACAAAAAAACCAGTAACAAGTAATAAAATAAAATAAAATAAAATACTAAATTCGTTGATCTCTGGAGTGTAAATTTTCTTTGGGGATATACAAAAAACTATAATTATCCATCGTACTCTCTATCAAAACTTATTACTGATTACCGATATGCAACCCCATCTTATGGTAAAGCTTTCGCCGTGCTTAGTAGTTTTCGCTGGTGTTAATTTTCTGTTCCTAATTTCGTCATACCATACCGCTACCGCCCGACGCAAAACGGATAAATTATATCTTTTCACTAAAAATTACTATTTTTTCAAAAGTCAAAACATTTGTAATTTTTAGGGAATAGAATTCGTTCTTCGTTTACGTTAGAAACTACTGATTTTTGGCTGCTACTAGAGCCAACTGCTGGTTAATTGGTTTGAATATACCCGAGGTAGGCATACCGGTCGTAAGAGGAGACTAATCTTCACAAATGTAATGACGTGCAACTCGTTGGTTGATCTACGGATATGATGGCTCTCCCCTCTCATTACCCATCCTAACATGACCTAGAAGGTTACACTGGTCATAACATATCGCTACCACGGCAGTCGGGCAGGATCGTAAGGGAGTACCAGAGCGTACCGGGTTAATATCCCGCAAAGGACTGTCACTTCTAACCACACTTGCCAAAAACTTCAGGGAGCGTTTTTGTCGCTCAAAACAACAACAACAAGTCTGCTACTCGACCGTCAACCTCGTTGCTCCTAAGAATTCTATGCACTCCCTTGTTGGTTGCTTGGGTTTTTAAAATATTTGTGACTATAAATGAGCTTAAGGAAAAGAATAATAAAACATAAAACAATTAAACTGAATTGGTGGTATACAAAATAATAAAAACGAAAGAGCACAATAGGAGTTTCAAATATGAACACATAAAAAACAAAAAGCCTTCATGAACAATGCAAAATGCCATCAAATGGTTGTGCTTGCACAATGTTATGGTACAATTAATAAAAAAATGAGCTTAGCTGACAAACAAATCATCGTTCTGATAACAGAGCGTGCCAAAATTTCTCTGATGAAGAAGTTTGCCAGCTTCCGAAATGCATATATAAAAAAAAGTTTTAATCAAAAATTTTAATAACTAATTAAAAAATAATAATTATTATTAGTGTTATAAAAAACTAAAAACATTAATCATTTTCATTTCAAAGTAAATTATTATTCTTAACCTGTTTTATAGTCATGAATATTTCACAAAAGTATTAATTAGATATTCCTTTTTTGTGCAGTTAGGAACAAAAAATTGTTGAAGTCTACGTTTTCGGTATAATAATTTCGTCGCCAAGTTATTTTTTATTGTAGCTTTATAGAAGAATGCAAGCTGTACTTTTAGCCTAGACTTTTGGATTACAAAACATAAAGTGATTAGAATACAAGTTTCAGTAATGAAATAATTTTACTTAATATATAAGCAAGATATCATGCAAAGTACTTTTGTGAGCCACTGCAGATAAGTTGCTCCCATTCATTTAGACCGAGCAAAGTTTATCCAATAGCTAAGATTGAAAGATTTTCCGCTATATTTGCGTGCATTCTACACTTGCTAGACAAAAATGTCTCTATGCTAGATAAAATATGTATAAAATATGGGCACACAATTTTGGTTGCTGTCTCAAAACCGACAAGCTAACGTTGGTTTATTATTTTATTTCGTCAGTCGCTCACGAATAAAAATTATGGCTAATGTTTACCAAAATTTAAATATCTTAATGTATCAATTCTAATAATAAGACCACCACTGTATATATGAATGAATATATTTCATGAAACGTATTTGGAGTTTTATTTGAGTTTTTGCTTTCCACGACGGTGTCGGCTTATACACATCAACATTAATTCGTGTTTGCTTCCGCTTGCTGTGTGCGGGTGTGTATTGTATGTTGTACCGTGATTTCGAAATGCTGGTGATCACACGGTTTTTGTGTTTTTCTTGTTGTTTTGCACGCGTTATTTGCACTTTGGCGGCGCATTTCAATGCAATGTGGTAGTGTGAATTTACCGCTACCATCATCATCACTGCCACCATAAACAGCTAACCAACAAATCCGCCTCAGTGCGCAACGAAGCTCATTCTGACGCTCAACGCTTTGCGGTAATATCTAGTTTGTTGTTGTCATTGCGGCAAGAATATCTATGTTGGATACAGTTTTGAAGACCCTGTTAGGAAATAGAAAACGAATCTTATAAATAAAAATGAGTGTATATTTTTTTGTGTTGTTATTTCTTCATTTATCTTTGAAGTTTATTTTTAATTTTAATGAATTTTTTTCAGGAGTCTGCTTGGCCTGTGACGTAGGCCATATATATCGTTATAAAAGCCCTCAAGCTATATAAAGATGCGATTCGGCATGGCTAGAAATTTATTTGGTTCAAGTTAATGATATTTTGTATAAAGATATGTTTTCTATATATCTAAAAACGTTGGAAAAATTCAGTGATACCAAAACCAAAAAAATTTTAGTGCGCCGTATCTTCGAACATATCATATACATATCAGTATCAACAGGGGAAAAGGGAGAAGAAGTGGAGTAGGAAAAGTAAACTTAAGATGTAGACAAGTTGTTAGAGGAAAATGAAAAGTACAAAGAAGAGGAAGAGGATATGGGGGAGAGTCAAAAGGATACAGAAAGAGTAAGATATTGGGATAAATTAAGAGAAAACGCCAAATGGGGAGGGAAGAGAATGCAGTTTGTCAAATTTTATGCAGGAGAATATCCGACGAGCTGTAGTATCAAATAAATTGACAAGAACTTGAAAATGATAGATAACATAAACCCACTGTACGGCGAGTTTTAGGTATATAATTTCTCTGAAAAATTGTCTTTTGAATACTATACCAACAAATAAAGTTTAGGTGACAAAAACCCAGCGCTGTAAAAGCAAAATGGTTATTAGAGCGTGCCAAAATTTCTCTGATAAAGAAGTCTAGCAGCTTCCGGAATGGCTCTATGAGAAAAGCATCACGGTTAACTAAAAATTTGTTCACTCTTCTAAAAATAAATAAAACCATTAATAATTTTCATAATTTAAAAAAAAATATTATCCTATGCTTTGAGCTCACTTATAGTCATGAATACTTTTTCCTAGATATTAACAATTTCTGTTTACCGCTGATCAAAAAGTAACTGATGATCCTCTGATGATCTAGAAAAGTTGACCCCTTTACGTTTGATGACAAGCTTGCAAATAATAGTTTTTTCAGTCCTATTATGAACGGATGTAATTTTAATTTACTTTGGCTTACAGTTTGGCTATCTATAGTACCAGATTCCACATATCTCCCGTGACAGAGCAAAACCAAGTAACTAGCTTTCCTAAAATGTTGGGAAATTAAAATGTTGCACATCAGCCCATATATCACTCAAAGATTCAAAATTTTTTTTCTATTTACATGGATTTATTAACCAAGATTTAAGGTTACAGATTTAAGGTGTCAGAGAAAACCAAGCAACTTCCAATTAATTTTGACTTTAATTCGACATATTTTTTATTTCATATAAATAAATTCTTTGTGTTTGAACAGAAACAAGCAGCATTAAAATTACTTGGTTTTCTAGTGCACTTTCATGTAGAAATGAAATTATCATTATTATTTAATAAAAATGAAATTACTGTTACAAAAGGAGTAATTAACATTAAACAAATTATTTGAATTTGAGGTGGTAGTTTATTTAATTTTTTTTTACATTTTTCTTTTTTATCTTGAGAAAAAGGAAACTCTTGGTCAGCATTGACTCAAGACTGAAATATTCACATTCACAACCATCACTTTCAGATGTAGTCTTTGAAAGTTCTTCCTCCTCTGCCAAGATGTATGGATTGCCATCTGATGCGGGGCTGAAGTCACGTTCTTCCCTCTTTTTATCCCACCCATGAAAACTATCTCAAATACTTTAAAAAATAACAAAAATAAACTCAACTAAGCATTTATTTGGCAGTTATTTGGTTTTGTAAAATAATTACTCACGTTTTTTTGGAAAAATTCCAACAGATTTTAATTAACAAATGAATTATATCTATTTTGCCTCGACTAAGAGAACGAAACTAAAACAGAAAGTTCTAGTGACGTTTAAAAATCAATTGCTGATGACTTTTTTTAGCAACACTTATTCTCTGTAATAAAATTTTCAGTTACTTAGAAAGAGCGCACTAGTTACTTAATTTTGTTCTGAACTGATTTCTTGAATTCAGTTCATTTTAAGTTACTAAGTTTTACAATGGTTTTAGTTTAAGGTATTTAGAAACAAGATAGGAAAAAACTGATTAAGGTCTCTGATAGATGTAACGGGAGATATCTCGCACATGTTCCATTCTAAATCACTTTTATAGCATTAGTCCACATCTCTCTGTAGGGTATTTACGTTAGGGAGTTTCTGTTGTTTCTTACTGTTGTATGTACGTAATGCTAACGTGCCAGATAAATACACCCAAAATGCGAAAATCCCCAGTAATTTGTCAAGTCGGAATTTTGCTGCATCTGAATTCGAATTGAATAACTTTGTGCAGCTATGCATACACGACTACGCACACACATACATATAAGCACATGCATGCAAGTACAGGTTTGCATGTTCTAATGCACAGGAACAGGTGAACATAGAAAAATCAAATCGGATACCAACGCTGACTGATGTATGCTCTAGCAGATATTTAAACTTGGACAAAGTAGCTGAGTTCAAATGAACGATTCCAATACAGTTTTTGGTGGTATTTCCAAATCTTTGTTCAAGGTATAAACAAACCAAGAGAAACATGGAACTGCATTTATTATGCTGTGTTTATACACACAAAAAGGTTCAGGGTTTAATGCCCGGTTAAGGCAAGATCAAAACAGGAAAGACTCAGCATTTAAACTGATTTCCAAATAACACTATATATGTATTTAGTTGTACTAGAGTTCGTCCAGTGGTTGAAATTCAAAAAATAAACTTTATTTTATTTTATTTTTTTGCTGTAGGTATGTTTTATCCGCCTTTTTTTCTTCCTTTCTATGTCGTTCCTTTCCTCTAAAATATTTTGATTTTCCTTGATTTCTTTTTTTACTCTCTTATTTTATTTTTTACTTTCCTCAAACTTGTTTTCCTTTCCCTTCCCTTCCTTTTATTTTCTTTCTTTCCCTTTCGTTTTCTTACCTTTCCTTTAATTCCCTTTCCCTTCCCTTCCTTTCATTTCCTTACCATTCCTTTCTTTCCTTTAATTTTCCTTCCTTTCCTATCCTTTCCATTCCCTTCGCTTTCCTTCCTTTCCTTTTCCTTTTCTTTCCTTTAATTTTCCTTCCTTTCAATTTTTTTCCTTTCCTCTATTTTCCTTTAATTTTCTTCGGTGTTTAATACTCTTTATGAGTAATCATTTATTTTATTTTTGTAAACCCTGTTTGTAGGTATCAGCAATGAATCATATATTTTATTTCTGTAAGGTCTTTTTGTGTTATTTCCTAATTTTCTGCTCTCAGTTGGAACCAATACTAATAAATAAGGTATCGTTTTAAAGGTGGGGGTTAGCTCTACATGCGAAACCATGTTTTAATTAGCGGAGTGCTTTTGTTTAAGCGTATTTTATAAAAATGAATTCTTTAAAATAAACGATTGTGAATGCACAAAAAAATCAATTTGTACTGCAACGCTATTGTGACTGACATTCACATGCCTCGCGACATCTACATTTGAATGCTAAGAATGAACAGTGCGCCATCTACACTTGAACATTGCTCAAATAAGTGAATAAGACTGCGTTCACATTGGGTCATAAACTCGAGTTAAAGGGACATTTTTTGAGTTAATTCATATTGATGTTGTCAATCAACTCAAGTTTATGGCTCAATGTGAATGTAATATAAGTGGTGGAATTTCAAATAGCTGTTTGCGCATATTTGTTAAATTTTTTAGGGTCTCACAACAAGTGTAGCTGAAAATCTTTTTTTATAATTTGAGAAAAAGTTTCAAAAATCCTGGACCTGGACTAATAAAAGGTTTCAAACCATTTTTGTTTTTTTTTGCGCATATTTGCTCATATTTTACATTGCTTGTTTAATGTATCCAACAAAGCAACTTTTCGTGCTCTCAGGAGAGCAGCTAACACTGGGCATCGTAGCCAGTAATCAATACAATAACAACAACTAAAGCAAAAATGCATGACACAACAGAGTATCTATAGTTCATTGGTCCACTACCAACTCTTCGCACTCACAGTGAGAGCCGACCACACGAATAACACAAAAACATGCATGGCAAGTCTACTCACACTACTACGGCTCTTAATTTTTTCCTACAAAGCAACTCCTCGGCCATGCTCACGATTCAGCATAGTACACAAAAAGCAAGTACACACACACAGCGTGTCTATAGTGTGAATAAGTAAATGTGTAGTGGTGTGACTTTTATGTAAAATTTTTTATATTAAAATGATTTTTAAAATTTTTTTTATTTACGGATAAAACTACACCTCAAAATTTCTTATCTATACATATATAATTTGTATACCTTAGAATTAAAGTTTAGCAGAAAACGGTTCTACATTGCATTCATCTTGTCTATTTATATATAAGATATGGACATAGGGTCTTTATCGATACGACGCCGGTTGGAGATATAACAGATTCTTTACCAATAAAATACCTTTCGAACTCTTAAATTTATTTTGTAAGCAACTATCTCTGTTGAAATTATTATATCCTAAGAGCAAGTAAATCATCTAGTTGTTATACGAAAGATTTAATTTGTTTCTTTAGTATATGTATTTCGTACCTTAAATTTCACCACGAAAATGTTTAACCTATTTCGGTATTGATGAAGAATCCAACTAAATTAGTAGTGTAAACTGTTAAAATTGTTTTTGAAAATGGCTTTTATATGCCATTTTTGAATGCTTTTTCATGTTATTAAATTTTTCTAAAAACATTCTTGTGAATGCTGAAGCCAGTGTATAGAGGACTTGATGCGTATCACGCCGCACAGTGCTCCGAATATATGCAGGCAGGTGACTAAAAGTCATGGCAGCCGATAACAGAGCAATCCTGTTTATGGTGGAGAGAAAAGACCACAAGTCGTATATGAAAAATCGCATAGCATTTGATTGCACATTTTCGCAACAAAAGTTTCATTTGTAAAAAATCTGTGAAATACTAGTAATTTAATTTGCATATAATCTAATTTTAACACGTTAACAGAAATCGTTTCAACTGTTTCAACGATTAGTGGTAGCGGATTTTTATTTTACATTTTCGGTTTTAATTTGTGTTTAACTGATTTAACTCGACTAGAAAGTTAAAAAAATTAAAAAAAAGAAATGTTTGAACAAAATTACAGTTTCATATTTTGAAATAAAAAACACACTTCTGAAAATTTCAGGATAACTTCAGATATATCATAGGTACATATAAAACCAGGAAAAATGTTGGTCCAAAATTTAATGGCGAACTAAAATTTTTTCAATTTTGAAAAATCGAGAATTTTTTAAATTAGACATTTTCCAATTTCTGTCTTTAAATATTTGTTTTATTGAAGTACCAAAGTTAATTTTTTAAGCACAGCATTTTCTGAGATTTTAAAAAATTAACTTTACAGAACAGAAAAAAAAGTTAAACTGCATAACTTTTGAAAAAAAAAATTTTTAATTCTGCTGAACTTCGTTTTATGATAAAGGAAACTCTTCACTAAATTTTATTCAAATCAGAAGAGGTCGATTCCAACTATGCGACGATGTGACATGGAAACACCTTAAAATATACAGAGTTCAACAATTTTAGGAACATATACTTATTTTAGTTGAAAAACTTGATATTTTGAATAAATTTCAGTTGTTATATTATCTATAGACCACATGTACAAAAAATGTAGACTTTTTTTCCTAACAATATGCAGTTCACTGTGCACCGTTACGAATCCTAACTAAAAAACACTTTTATTTTTTTCATTGCTAGCACATATATCTTTTTAAATTAAAAAAAAAAGGAATTTGTGACTAATCAATAAAAAGAATATATCAATTAACATGAAATTGATTAATTAATCAGAGAATAAACAATATCGGCTAATCAAAATAACTATGTTTTATATTCATTTATTGATTGATTATAAGAAGTACTAGAAAAATTAATTTTCCAACAAACATTTACTTTTCAGCTCCTGCTTATTCCGATTACCATTAATCAATAGTTTTGTTAACTTACTGTCTTCCATGACTTTTCAACATACTCATTTTCTTGGACAACATATATATAATGTTCAATATAATGTCCAAATATAGACTCCTAATATTGAAAAACAGTTTTTGTCATACATACGAGTATATCATGTCTCAAAATACAAACCTGCGACTAAAGTTAGCCGTGAACTTCTGAAGGGTCTAAAAGTAGATATTGTTATAGATTAATCAAGTGTTGTTGATTTTGTATAATCGACGAATATATATTACGAAGTTAGTAGCAAGTGTAAAATTAAGTTAATCAACAGACATAACAAAACCATTTATTACCTATTGTTTTTGTACATATTTAATTACACTGTACAACAGCAAATTTTGCAAACTAAGTAAATATGGTGTTTTATCAAGGAAATTATTGTGCGGGGAACTGTTATTCAGAAAAATCATACTCTTTCTAGGTTTTGTGAAGCAAAATGATTTTAAGTTCTCGGATCCCTACTCACTTAAACTAGCCTACACGTCCTCTGTTAGGTCTCATCTTGAATGTGCTGAAGACCAAGTGATCTCAAAGCTATAAAAAAAATTGGGGAATGTAGATGGTGTTTCTCAAATATGTTCTAGAACCGTTAAACTTCTCAGATCCGTTACCATATTACTAGGCTCGTCTTATAATTTTAAGGTTTGAATTTGCGGCCGCTGTGGTGTGGCGGTAGTGTTGCCGGCCTACCACGCCGAAGGTCCAAGGTTTCGAGGACCGGTAACATCAAAAGTGGTTTGAAAATGTTTTTTCAAAACGGGGTCGCCCCTCGGCAGTGGTTTGGCAAACTCTCCGAGTGTAGTTCTGGCATGGAAGGCTTCTCAGCAAAAATGCATCTCCTTTGTAGATGCCGGCGTAAAAATCTCTTAGGATGCTTATGATGATATACTTGTTGTATATCGCACCGTATATTGAATCTTTGGAAATTCGTAAATCTATATTATGTATACCATTCAATAGAATATGTCCGAGGTAGGCATACCGGTCGTAAGAGGCGACAAATATGCACAAAGGTAATAACGTGCAACTCGATGGTTGATCTACGGATATGATGCCTCTCACCTCTCATTACCCATCTGAGGAGGGGTGACATAACCTAGAAGGTTTCACTGGTCATAAATCGCTACCACGACAGGCGAGCAGTACCGCAAGTGATTACCGGAGCATACCGGGTTCAAATCCCCAAAACCTTCGGGGAGTGTTTTTGTCGTTACCACAACAATAACAACAACAACAACAACATTGGAAAGAATTTGATTAAATGTTCCAAAGAAGTCTCTACAGAAATATTATCCTTTCTATTGGAAGAATTTTAGAACAAAGTATGCCAGCAATGCTCCCATAACTCATGGTTTCTGGAGCTTGGCTCTATATGTAGCGTAGTCGCTTTGGATTTCTCTCTTCCAAGAGCTGACTTTATGATTATTGAAAAATCTGCTTTTTAGAACTTTAAGATACTTATTTGTATCCGTACTATCTTAGTTAACTTTATATCATAGTATGTAAAGGTTGTACTCCCTAGACTTATAATAATAAATCAATAAATTAACCCAGATAACCCTAAAAGTTATGCAGTGGAAATTTTTCACTTTTCCCCTTCCACACTTCTATAAAAAGATATAAAAACGTATTTATATGCTTTAAGCAAAAATTAATAAACGATTTTTATGTTTTTGGAGGGGTCCTATTTATAGTAAAATAAAATTTTTTCATTGAAATTCGCCATAAAAAATTAAAAATAGTTCATGTCAGTGAATGTATTCGATAAACACTTATTTTACTCTGCTTTCCAATATAAAACATTAACTAAATTTTAATTTTAGGCCCCTTAAATTAACTTACTTTTCAAAGCGTATGTTATAATTTTGCATTTTCCAAATTTCACAAACTTCAAAATCAAATATCTCACACTTCTACAGCAAAAGAGCAAATTACAACTATTAATGCAGTTGCGCAATCTCTGCTGCGTATAACAGCGCGTTCCCGTTATTTGTTAACGTCCGCGCGTGTGAGTTATAATACATAAACTTGCCGTCCTATATATAGGACATTAGGGTTATCCGGGTTAAAAAAGTTTTCATCAGTCTGGATGGAGAAACAGTTGCTGGTCGGTTGCACCGTCTAAAAATGTATTAATTTAAAATGCATTAACATTCTCAGCTTATAGTTGTTTAATAAGTGCTGAAATACAAAAGGTTTACATTTTCAAATGTTATAAGAAATGTTTATATTTGTTTACGGAATTTAAAAAACAGGTCCTAATATGTAGTGGTGACATAAATCTTCATTGCAAATTAAAAAAGTAATCGTGTGAGTTGAACCATAAATTATCTATAAGAAGCCACCTTTCTTAAAATATCACAGCTCTACGGTGACAAATTAAAGCTTTCATTGTGTTGTGCTGTGTTATTTGTATTACTTTATTAAGTTAACTTCTAAAATATCACAATTCTAATATCTACAGACATTTGCATCCTCATACATTCACACATACATAGATATGTATGTGTGGTAGGTATACTGTTATATATAATTAGGTACTTAATGCGAGTATCAACTTAGCCCACTTTACTGTTGCGTCATTTTAATTATTGTTATTGTTATGATTATCTTCCCTTTTTCCAGCCCATTATTTTTGGAGCGCAAGCGCTTTTACTCCAAGTACATATTAAATATAAAAACACCAAATTACTTTTATGAAAATGAATGTTCTTCATCTTTTTTTTTTTTTTTGTATACGGTCTTCTTTTTATTTATAATATTTGTTTTTGTTTTCACTTCATTTGAACGTATAAACTTAATTGAAATTGAAAGTGAAAGAACATGTCAGAGTCTTACCTATATATGCACCAACCGACACACAGCTCTTCACTTTACTGAGTTATTAGCTTAAATATCAACACAAATATATTCCGCATTAGGATAGATGACTAGCATGAAAGGTTGTCATATGTGCTTCTTTCTGTTTTTGTAGGTGGGTTACAGCGAATTATTCCCCTAAGTAATTAGGCTGAATGAAATATTTACAAACATACACATATATGTTTAAGCGCAACAATACTTAGATACTTTTATCTTTAGCTAGCACATTTTCTGCTCCTTCCCAGGAGGTATTGTTATCGTCACTTGTAGGTCGAAGTAGCGGAAGAGGGAGACCACCACTCCGACGGAAGGACCAAGTTTAGACAGACTTGTGATCCGTTGGTGTTTTCACTTGGCAACAGTTGGCAAAGAGAAGAAACAATTGGCCAGCTGTGTTGGATGGTCAAAATCGTTTAGACTGTTTAACGCTATTTAAAGAAGAAGTAGAAATACATTTAAATATCTCTACACATAATAAAATGGTTAGAGGTCGATGCCTGTACTTTGCAAATATTCAAGAAAAATTAGTAGGAGGAATCATTATTGAGCAAATAGAATCTACATCAACAGTTTTTATTTTTAACTGTGTGTATTTTTGGGCACTCATCACTGAGATATTGCTAAAGAGAACTGATTGGAGATATCACCTTTGACGTGCTAAACGGATAAGTAAAATTTAAAATATTCTACATTTTAATAACTCGAGTTGTTTCGGCGTTATAGATCGAAACTGTGTTAGTACAATATGGGTATCAGACAAGACTGCTAATGAGTGTTGCATTCAATCAACGATTTGACTAAGTTAAATATCTCAACTGATAACCGATACATAACGATTAAAATGTGATTAAGTCTAATATAAGTTCTGAGACTCAGAACTCATTTTCTATGTTCAAAATCTTAATCTTTTCAAAAATAAAATCTGCTGACTACAAAAACATTATCGAAACCAGCCAACTACATTATTTGTTTCTTAACATTTTCAAAATTTGGAGGTTGAGTTTAGTTTTTTCGTTCTACCTAAAAATGTTGCTGCTTTCAGGGTCAGTTTTTCGATATATAAGATTCTATCACATACTACATATAAATATTTTTTTAAAGAAAATATTAACATTTTTGGTCCTTAACTGAATAGAATGAAACGTTTGAAAGGGTTTAAATTTATTGATGGTAGAGTATAACATACAAATCACCATACCGTTTATGATTTTAATCATAATAATGAATGCAAGCGACGGCAGAGTTTACTAGTACTCATGTTCTAGCCTACTGCACCATATGGTCCCATGTTCCAACAGGTAACTTCGAAATAGATTTTTATAACAGCTTAGCTACGAGACTGTAGTTTGCAACCCCTAATATAATTGCAAACACATCTCTACGACTTGACAACCTAGTAAGATTAATCAATTTCCATGACTCAAGGCAAAAACAAATAAGTTTTTATAATAAAAATTAATATCGTTTCTATTTTTTATATCCAGCGCGTACTAGTACACAGGGTATTACAGTTTTGGTCATATAACGATGGCTTGTAACGGTACAAAATAATAGAGATAGATATGGAGTTCCAGTTCCAGTTCTTAGAATGAACCAAGGAATTCATTAAGACATGTCCGTCCGTCCGTGGACGATAGCTTGAATAAAAATTGAGATATTTGAATGAAATTTGGCACACAGCTTGCTTTCCGGCCAAGGTAGGTTGCTATTTGAAACGGGCGAATTCGAATCATAACCACGCCCCTTTTTTTGATATCGAAAATGTCGAAAAACGTATAAAATGGGTTAATTCAATAATAATCGTCCTATTGACGATTTTGTCAAATCTTTGGAAAAGAAGAGTGGCACCGCCCACATATGAGTGAAGAAGTTTTCAAACTTTGACTCTTCATAACTTCAGAACCGTTTACGCTAATATAGCGAAATATTGTAGGAGGCATACTATTGTTGTGATTTATGAACCCATAGAAAATGAGCGAAATCGCTTTTAGACCACGCCTACTTTTTCATAAAAGTTATATGGAAAATAGGTAGAAATATTGAACTGCCCGTATCTAATTAACTGATACAGGTATAATAGTATAATTTGATAGTTACATCAATTTTCTTATTCTTTATATGAATTTTGGAAGGTGGGCGTGGCACCACACACTTATGAGTCAAGCAAATTTCAAATTCGACTGTTAAACATAACTTCAGAACCGTGTTAATTAAAATTACGAAACATGATACGGGGTATACTATCTACGCTTTTTAAAATTATATATAGCCAAGAATCTATTATGAAAATTTCATAAAGATCGGTTAAGTATTTTGGACGCCAAACACATAGACACCCGTTCATTTTTATTTATAAGATTGCCCACATGGTAGTTGAAAAAGTTGAAAACATCTATAGGTCATAACTCCACAACAATTTACGAATTTACCACAACCACTTTTACGCAGCTGGGTATTTAATGTTCGGTTTCACTCGAACTTAGACTTCCATACTTGTTTAATAATTATTTTACTAATTTATTATTTAAATATTTTATTAGAATAGAAAAAGGAAATTTAGAAAACGCAGCCATAGCTTTTCTTATAGACCCATTTCGAAAGCTACCATACTTCTTTATGAGAGAAATTTAGGTAAGTTTTGTTAACCAATAATCTAATAGAATGCGGGCTTTTTATCAGTTAACCTCCTATTTCATTTAACCATTTTATTCTACAAGCGGCGGCATTTAGCATTTCAAATGATGATTTTTCTTCTTTATGTGTTCATATATTAGTACTTTGACTGAGCTCTTCCTTTGAAAATCTCTTAAGGTTTAAAGCAAGAATTGTTTTTGGACCCTTTCAAGGTAATCTATGTAGACAACCACTTTTTCTTATATGAGCAGCAGATCCTTAGGATTTATGTAACGTTTAAAGTTTGGTAGATTAGGGCTAAGGGTTTGTTAAATACTTCAGCTTGTATACTTGGATTATAACTTTTTGCTTACCTTTTTTATCACGTCACGTTTGTGACATGTGATTTGAACTTATAACCTCATGAGTCAAACACATTTAACATTATGCTAATATGTTAAACATAACTAGCACTTCATTTCAACATGCAACTACGGGAAACTTTTTTATGTTCAACAATTTATGTAACAAAACACATTTAATTAAGTTGTATATTTTTGTTTTAGGTAAAAGCTTATACGGCCATTTCAAATGGCATTGGGCAATACTTATTCCTCCGTGAGGATTGTGAAGGATATTTCTGACTCATTCTAAACAAAAGTAGGCTTCTTTCACTGAGAGTGGCTATAGTGCAAGTTCTTTAAACTGATTGTTATCACTAAAAAAGGGGTGACTGGCGCTACTGGTATCCGTGTCATTTCGGAAAGTTTTTGTACGACCGCAAACTTAAAGCCTTAAAATATGAATCGTTAGTCCTACGATTTAAGCCTTATATAAGGTAGACAATTTCTTCTCTTTAACTGGTGTATGTGCTATAACTAAACTAAGTGCCTTTAGCAATACTTACTTTTTTTTTATTGTTTCCGATATGCCTTTTTAGTTTACTTCATACCCTTTTTCTTTTTTTTTTACTTGTTTTTAGACTTTTTATTCTCCTGTCTTTCTTTTTGCTTTACGCTTTTGTTGAAGTGCAACATTTCTCTGTCGAATCAATTAATTATTTATCGCTTAAATTCCTCTCCACTTGTCATTATGTCATTGTTTAGTCGACGCCATTGATATAACTTTTGTACAAGACATTGCCTCTTTACCTAGGGCCAAAAAGACCCAAGAGCTTTAGGTCACAAGGGTTGAATATTGACATACAAACATAGCACATTCGTTTTATTTGCTGTTAGAAAACAAAATCAAAAAAACCTGCATGCCAGCTAGCTTGCCAGTAATTTGGGCTAACAACATACAATGCGGCATTTCGACAGTACGACTGGCAATTGGCCGTTGAAATTTTACCGACAAGCAAAAAACAAAAAAAACTCTTTTCAACTTTATCAATTCTCAATTGAGTTTTGTGCACATTAAGCTGCTGGCCGTGCTATTAGAAATCTGAAAAAAAGGAACAACAAAGAGTATTGCACTCCTTAGACGCCTGACCTAGCCGACAAGTTTTTCCTGGGTTGTTACACAAACACACGCACATAGTGCAATACCGATTGACTACTGCCTGAAAGTGTATCTAAGCTTAAATTTTCTCACCGTTTTCTTCTAAAAATGTTTATCTTTTTTTGTCTTGCCAACATAGCTAGCTGCTGTCATCGATGGCCGTTCTGTTGTTTTTATTGTTGCATTGGTTGTACTTTTCTTGTTACTTTATATCTCACAGCTCATCTGCTGTGCGCCTTTGGCTTCCACTACCACTTTTACTACACTTCCGTCCCTCTTTTTCTCATTGTTTCGCAATTCGCTTTGAGCTCTATCCATTTAGTTACTCTTTTTTACTTTTAGTTATTTTATGTCTTACCAACCTTCCTACAGCTACTTATGTTTTCAGAATTGTTGTTGTTCTTCTTGTTGTTGTATTACTGTTATTTGTAGCTCTAAGGCATTTTCTTAAGCAACAATTGAAATCCCCAATTGACAAAAAGAAAACCAATTTACCAGACAACGACAACATCTTGAAACATACGCTAGATAAATTCATCAGGTGAATTCCAGAGTAAGTGCAAGTCACACATATATACATACATTAGTGATGATCTTTTTTTTATTTAGGAGACAACTGCTAAAACATGTCCAAAATATCGAATGACTTCGGTATCAACGATCCGAAAGCGGATTTTCAATTTTTTGTTTCAGTGAAAAATCCAAAAATTATCCATTTCCGATCCCAAATAGGTGGCTTGATCCAAGGCATTTATATGCAGAACGCCTTTCTGCATAAGAGGCCTTCGGCCGCCCTTCAAAAAAATAACCCTAGGCGGTCCAACACCGGCTACGCGGTCCACAGTATTTCTGCGCAGAACACACTTCTGCACTTTTCAGTACACCCTAGTCTGCGATTACAACAACCACATAAAAATGAGAGAACATTTTCAACTTTGATTGAAAATATTTCTTCACTGAAATAAAAACTCAAAAATCCGCTTCCGGATTATTGTTACCGCATCTTTTGATACCTTTCCCGACAATTTCGGACGTGTTTTAGCAGTTGTTTCCTAAAGGAAACACTTACCGGAATTTGGAAGTTTGCTATACTTCGACAACTTAGCTTGAAAAAAAGAGAAATAAAATAAAATCGTTGACAAACAATCGAAAATAAAACATATAACAAATAATTGTATATTTTACATTTCATTTACATTTTAAATATATTATTTAGAAATATTTTTTTACATGAAAACTATTATTTTTTATTTGTTTATAGTTATTTTTTAATAAGTAATTGAAAGTTTTTATTACAATATATAAGTCAAACTAAGAGTCCCCAGAAACCGAATTTCGGTACATACTAGACTTCTTCATCAGAAAAATTTAGGCACGCTCTGTTAACTATTAGGCTATCAGAACGCTGGTTTTCTGTTAGCTTTACTCCGGTTTTATTTCATTCTACCATAATTTTTCACAATCACCACCTTCTGGCTATTTTTAGTGTTGCTCATGATAGATTTTTATACCTTTCATGAACATGAAATGGTATTATCACTTTGGTCCGCTGTTTGTAAGTATGAGAAGAATAAGAGATAGACCCACCAATAAGTATACCGAAATGATCAGGGCGATGAGCTGAGTCGATTTAGGCATGTCCGTCTGTCCGTCCGTCTGTTTGTACGCAAACTAGTCCCTCAGTTTTTGAGATATCTTGATGAAATTTGGTATGAATCCGTCATTTTGCATAAGATTAATCATTCGTCGGAATCAGCATGATCGGAGCAATACAACGCATAGCTCCCATACAATCGATAGTTTCGATAAATGGGGTTTGGGCTATAAATTTTGCAATTAAAAAGCTAGGAACGTAAAGTTCTGCAGGTGTGGTACTTATAATGTATGTAATGTGTGTAGTGAAAATCCGCCAGATCGGACCTACATAACATATACCTCCCATACAATCGATTGTTCCGATAAATGGGGTTTGGGCTATGTATCTTTAAATTATCATTTTTGCAGAGTTTTTACTAATTGTGAGTAAGGCTCGGACACTTAAAACCGTGATGCGTATTCATGAAGGGTATAAAGTCTTCGGCACATTCGAAGACTGCCCATTCCTTACTTGTTTTTTATGTGTCCCACTCTGAGTGTGCTCTTTGCTTTTGTTTATTTAGTATGCCGAAAAATTCATTTTAATTTCTGTTTTTACGGTCTCTACATTTTTAAGGTATTCATGGCTATGAATGAGCTCAAGGCCAAGAATAATATTTTTTTCTATTATGCACATTTTTATTTCTTTCAAGGTAATTGTTGTTGGAGCAGTGTTCGAATTTTTGTAATGTTTCTTTGTTAATTGATTTTTTATTTTTTTTAATAATTATCTTTACATATAATAAAATTGTAACAGGTCGATGTCTGTACATTGAAGATATTCAAGAAAAACTGGTAAGAGAGGTCGTTATTGGACCTGCGGAACCCAAATAACCAATTTTTAGAATTTTTCTCTGTCTGTCTGTATGTCTGTCTGTCTGTCCATCTGTATGATTATGCGCATATCACGCAAAAACTACTGAATAGAATTGTATGAAACTTTCACCATTCTATCACTTAACGTCTAACTTAAAATTTAGGACAACTTTAATTTGGATATCTCATCCAGTTCCCGAGTTATTGACCAAAATGTGGGAACAATGTGATCAAAAATGTGGTTTTTTTACCATAACGCCCGCGTCACACAAAAACGACTGCATAGAAATGAATGAAAGTTTCAATAATCATTCTCTAGACGTCTCTCCTAAATTTTAAGATATCTTTCACCTCGATATTTTACCCGGGTCCCAATTTATTGACCTAAATGTGGACCCAGGGTGACTGTATGATTTGTGCTTTTAAGGCGGAACAAAGTTCGGCGGGTCAGATAGTTTTTTAATAAGAATGGAGAAAGAAAATATTGGGGGGTAAATTTAAAATTTCTATAAGAAAACGTTACGTTTGTTATATTTAACCCTAGTTCGGCCGACGATTTTTATAACTCATTTCGGCCGACGGGGTCACCCGGGTGACTCTCTTTAATAAGATCAAAAGTCAGAAAACAATTTTGCAGAAAACTTGCGGAAATAGTGGAATTAAGTGAAAATAAACATCTGGTAACATTATCAGCTGATTATTTTGACAGTTGTTATTTATTGCAATTGTGAAACATTGAATTCAGATAATTAATTGTTAAAAATGAGTTATGCTAAGCTTGTAAAATACGGATACGATGTCTGCTCAACGAATATTGAGGAAAATATTTGAAGTGGGATTGAAATTACTGCAGAAAGAGCGGTTTCCAGCCATAACCGACCACGGCAGACCGTTTATAGAAGGTGAGTAAGCATATTTCAGATAAAGATATATAGTACATTTATGCTGTATAGAGCATTATCGGACGCGGATATTGAGACGTTGCTCGATGATTATGACGATGATGGTGAATTTGGCGATGACAATGACGTTGAAGATGATGAATGGTTACCGGATGGTGAAATTGCATCGGATGCGGAGACAGGTGATGTCGTGGACGAGGTGGATGAGCAAGATAGCGATGAAGAAATAAACTATTCATATGATTTTGAAAGTGTTATGATTACTGCAATGGGGTCACCATTAATGTACGATGCGCCTGACGGAACTCAGTGGTCTCAAAACCCACCACCATTAACCCAAACTCGTGCTCACAATATACCTAGACAAAGAGGTGAGCCAAAGAAATATAGGTTCAGCTTTACTCTCTAGATTTTCATTTGTGTGCAAGTAGTTATTTACCCACTTATTTTAATCTTTAGGTGGGCCTGTGCTCCAAGGAATTATGAGGAGCTTAGATTCGTTTAATCTGTTATTTTCCAACGTTATGAAGGATATAATAGTGCGCCACACAAACAGAAAAGGCGAGCAGCTGGCCAAAAACTGGAACGAAAAACATCCACAATCGCCACCAAAAGTATGGGACAAAACCGATAGCACTGAAATGGACGCATTTTATGGAATTTTGTTAGCTTCTGGTGTCCATAAGTCCAGCATGGGGGCGATTGATGAGCTATGGGCTTCTTATTCCTTTCCACTTTACCGTGCAGCAATGAGCCGAAATAGATTCAAGGCTATTCTCCGCACTATTCGCTTTGATGAGCATACAACACGTGGGGCTCGAAAGGAAACTGATAAGGCAGCTCCAGTATCAGAGCTTTGGATGCTTATGAACGACAATTTGCGGAAGTCATATCGGCCACACGGTAATATAACAATTGATGAGCAACTTTATCCATTTTGTGGTCGAGTGTCGTTTCGTCAATATATCCCATCAAAGCCAGCAAAATACGGCATACAAATATTTTGGGCGTGTGACTCGGAAACTAGCTATCCGCTGCATGGTATATTGTATTTAGGCCGGCAGCCTGGACAGGCAACAGCTTCTAATTTAGGTGAAAAAATTGTGGTTGAGTTGGTGCAGCCATGGAAAAATAGTGGTTGCAATGTTACCACCGACAATTTTTTCACATCACTGCAGCTTTCCAATGTGCTAAAGGAAATGAACCTCAGTTTATTTGGCACGGTCCGTAAAAACAAGCGCTTTATTCCTAGAGAGCTGCAGTTTGATAAGTCTGCGCCTTTGGGTGAATCGAAGGTTGTATTCCGCGAGAAAAATGTGCTCCTGAGCTAAAAAGCTAAAGCCAACAAAAATGTTTTTTTGCTCTCTACTTTGCACAATGATGCAGCAATCGATCCTGCCTCAAAAAAACCTGAAATAATACTCGACTACAAACGTACAAAAGGTGGTGTCGATACGATGGATCAAATGCTCGGAATTTACACATGCAAAAGAAAGTCACATCGGTGGCCATTGGCTCTATTTTTCAATATGGTGGTTGTAATGGCATTAGCTGGACACATTATTTATCGGGAACATACGATTCATGATAATATCAGCCGCCGAACTTATCTAAATGGACTTGCTCGTGAATTGGCCACTGTAGCTTTAAATCGCCGAGCATCAACACCCCGTATTCTGCAACATTATCACATACGTACCGCTATGGAAGCTGTTCTGAATACTCGTTTATCTCCGTCTTTCGTATCAGAACCGCAAATTGAGCGCCGTGATGAAACTGGTCGAATGGTAATCAAAGGCAAATGTCATGTTTGTAAGCAAGTGAATAAAAGAATACGCAACTCCCGGAAACTTTGCTTAGTTTGTAAACGACCAGTATGTCACGAGCACATTCAGAATATTGTCAAATGTGTTATGTGCAGAGAATAAAGTTTTCTATTATTTCCAAACTCCGTTATTTTAAACTATCATACATTTTCATATCGGTCTAACTTCTGAATTGGATTTTACTCATGGTCACCCAGGTGACTACGTCGGCCAGAACAAGAATAAAAGTTTTTAACCTGTTACAGTTGGCTATGAATAAATTCTTAAAACTTTATTTTGTGTTTTTTCTACTTGAAATTCATTATTTTTAGATGTCACGGAAAATAATTCAACAGAGTTTATTAAAAATGAGAGTTGAGCCTAAAACATGGCAAGTCACCCGGGTGACTCGTCGGCCGAACTAGGGTTAAAATCCTAGTTGCTTCTTTACTATACCTTTCATGAACATAAAATGGCATTTTAACTTTGGTTAAATGTTTGTAAGTATGAAAAGTAGAAGAGATAGACGCACCAAAATATGAGCTAAGTTTATTTCGTCATGCCCGTCTGTCTTTCTGTGTGAACACTTTCTGAAATTTGGTATGGGCCACCATTTTGTAATATATTAATCTATTAAGTCCGAGTGGACCAACATAACATTTAGCTCTTCAATACAATCTATTGTTCCGATAAATGGGGTTCAGCTATACTTCATGCAACTAAGAAGCTAGATATAACTGAACACATAGATCACATGAATGAAAATGCCTAGTGCCGAATATACTAGCGGAGACAGTTTTTAATGAGTTTTAAAGGAAAATTCAGACTTTAGATAAGAAAACTCTTCTGGGACGTTTGTGTCCCAAAAGGACCGAAAGGGTTTAGACAATATTCATAAATAAACTTTTACATATTTAGTTTTTAGTTTTCTGAGATCTTAATAAAAAGATTCCGATCGAGAGACTGGCATCCCTAATATACATAACTCCATACACCAAAGAGAATGGCAACCCAGTTGGAGCTTGCTTTCTAAAATGAATAATCTGACAACATAAATTGCAAACAATTGAGCATAAGTTTAACTTCAAAGCATAAAATGCTGAAATAATCGATAATTTATTATCTTCTTAGTTAAAACCTAGACGGATCGGTGGAGATAAACAATGTGAATAAACCGCCAGTACCGTGAGGAATAATTCCTGAAGAAATACTTTACGCGCTTACATAACGTGGTCAAGAAGAATTAATTGCTGTCCGCAATGGCACTGTTAATAGTTAAAAATTTTAAACTTTACGGTGCTGTGATTGTTTTGGAACCAGAGTTAGCGGTGAGTTCCGTGTCAGCCGAGAAAGTCAACGCGGAATCTATATTGGACACAAGTCATTGCTTAAGTAATTAATAAAAATATTTCTCTCTCGAGTAACACGGAGCATGCTTGTATAAAAACTGCAGTGATTATTGACCTCGACTGGATTTGTTTTGGAAAAAAAATAGCCATCAAGCTACGTCCAGTAGTCAAATGCTATCTAGCGCTGTTAAAATCAATTGTAAATAAATGTGTAGAAAACATAGTAAACAGCTTATCATCCTTTGTGCATCAATTTCCAAATGGGTAAATTCTACGTACGCCAACGCGCTCATAAAATAAAAGTGTGCTCATAAGATAGTTTGCTCTATGCTTCCTTCTTGGCCATGTATAAGGTGTTAGTAGGCCAACAGTCGGCTGCACAGAAGTTAGCAAGTCGCATTGCAAAATGTTGTCCTTCGTGTTGGATCAAACGACAATTGAATTTGCCATGTTAAAGTTTCTATCGATGAGGCAGCTACAACAAAAATAACAACAAAGTAAACATCATTCTAATGTGCTGCCACGAATGAAATGCTCAGTATTGAATAAGTTGCAGCAGCAAAGACGACATTAAAAAAAATGTTGTAATTCCATAAAACAAGTAAGTAGGTTTTTAAACATATCAAAGATCTTCGTATATTAGACTGCGTAGTTGCAAACTTATTATTAATTTTAAGAGACATATCTTTGCTAGTCTACATTTGTTCAGCAACAATCTAATTTTTTTAAATGCCAAGCGAATGAAGTTATAAGCCTTAGCTACCTACAGTTTGGTAAGAATCCCAATAAAGGTTTTAAATTTTTATTTTATTTTTTTAAATGGGCGTGACATCGCCTACTTTTGATTAAGTTAGTTTGACAAATACTATTAATCATTAAACAAAAACCATTGAGTATATCAAAGCAAACATAAAAGCAAAACTTTATTTTGTATACCAACAATACAATTAAAAAAAGAAAAATTTGTATTCTTGGCCTCGACGGCATTTATAGTCATGGTACTTCACAAAAAAAACTATATTTTTTTATCAAGTGTGTGGTTGACCCTACCGAAATGGGTTTGTTGAGGTTCGCTCTACAGTCACTAACTTCACATCTTTCTCCGATTTCTGTATATCCGACTTGAAAGTCGGTTCGTAATTTCATGCCATTTATACAGATTTTTCACAGGCGTTCGACAAAGTGTCGTATGAGGCATTACTAAATAAACTTGAGTTTGCTGGTTTCTGCTTGGTATCTGGTGTTCCTCATGGTAGTATCCTTGAGCCTCTCTTCTTCGTGCTATGCATAAATGACATCGGTACTAGCTTTGAATTTTCTAATTTTCTCTATTATGCTGACAACCTTAGGATCTTTAGTAGAAGGGTAAAAATTTGTGAAGTGAGCCACCTAATATATTTTTTCTCTATAAAAGTATCATATACGAAAACCCGAAACTCTAAAAAGTAAATAACTCCCATCGCTTGTAAGGGTGGGCCAAAAGAAACCAAGGGGTGTAAAAGTTTAATAACTTTTTCGTTTATTAATTTTTTTTTATTTTTTCTTTCAGATTATATAGACAACACTTGGAGAATTTTCAGTGGAGAGGTTCACAACTAAACAGAGAACCAGAACAATAGAATTTTATTATTTAAACCAGAGATCAATTATTTTAACGCAAAGAGCATATCGTCGACATTTTAACGTCAGAATTTTGCCCTCTGAAGCAATGATTCGTTGCTTAGTTGATCGTCATCACCACCATGGCAGCGTAACAGATTTGCTTCGAACCGGTAGACCACGTTTAAGTCGCACTGCGGAAAATAATGAACGAGTACAGCAAAGTGTTAACGAAGCACCAGAAACATCTGCCAGAAGGCGTTCTGCTCAGCTAGGAATGTCTCGTACGTCACAACGGCGCATTTTAAAAAAAGATTTACAGTTATACCCATATAAGGTGCAAATGGTGCAATAATTAAAACCCGCAGATCATCGGCAACGTCTAAATTTTGCAGTTAAATTTCAAGAGTTGGCCAGAAATGAAATCAACTTTATTAAAAATTTGATTATGAGTGATGAAGCTCATTTTCATTTGAATCGCTTTGATAATAAGCAGAACTGTAGGTTCTGGGGTTCTCAAAATCCAAGAGACATTCATCAACGCCAATTACACCCCATCAGGTGTACAGTATGGTGTGGGATCACATCTGAAAATGTCATTGGGCCTTACTTCTTCGAGAATGAAGATGGAAGTGCTGTACACCCGTAAAAGGAGACCGGTATCGGTTTATGATAGAAAATTTTTTACGTCCTGCTCTTGAAAACAGACCTGGTATGTGGTTTCAGCAGGACGGAGCTACTGCCCATACTGCCCGAGACACAGTGGCACTTTTAAGTCAAATTTTTGGAGGGCGAATAATTTCCAGAAATTCGGAAATTACTTGGCCAACGCGATCGCCAGATTTGACAGCACCCGACTATTTTCTTTGGGGTTATTTGAAGGAGCGAGTGTACGTGAACAAGCCAGAGACAATCCTTGAACTCAAGGCAAACATTGGTGCAGAAATTCGAACGCTACAGCCACAAGTTTTGAAAGATGTTATGGAAAATGCTCTAAAAAGAGCCCATCAGTGCGAAGCTGAAAACGGCGGTCATTTAAGAGACATCATTTTTCATACTTAGTGTAAAAAAATTTCCCTTTTGTATATTATATAATCTGAAAGAAAAAATAAAAAAAAATTAATAAACGAAAAAGTTATTAAACTTTTACACCCCTTGGTTTCTTTTGGCCCACCCTGTAGGTACGAAATTTTTTTCCTGCTTATAGTTTGTAACGAAATGCCCAACAACATTATCATAAAGCGCGATCTGATACCGAATAAATAGTTACAAATATCTAGAAATATGAGAATAATTATTGCGGAAAAATAAATATGTCAAAAAAACAAATACCGTTTCATAAAAGATTTGTATATACATTTCAAAAAGGAACAAAATCGATTTGACTAATCGCGACAAATTTTTGCAAAAACTAGGAAACTTCGAAAATAGGTTTATTGCAATAACTTTGAAAATAATTCGAAATTTGAAAAAATAGTTCAATCAAGATTTTGTTATTTTTTTTGTGTTTTGTACTCTGTTGGGACCAATATTTCTCTTTCCAAAATACTGCTGCATCAGATACGTCCCACCTAAAATGAGTGTTATTTAACACAGCTTTTAAGCCTCGGTTGATGGTAATGCATCTAAAGTATAAACAAATTATAACGTATATACAAAAGCCATGCAAAGGTAGTAGCGAAAGAGTTTATGCAAAAATGAGGTTGGTTCTTAATTATATAAACTAAATATGATAAAATTCTTAAAACCAATATTAAGACTTAAAAAGTTCACAGCATTTTTTGTTGTTGTTGTTGTAGCGACTATTTAACCTGCCTAAAATATCACCTCCTTGCCTAACATTGTCATCATCTTGTCAGCTTTCTGAAAACTCATCTTGGTATAAGCTTCAAAAAAAGGTTGTATGTTTGCTCAGCATAATGTATGATATGTGTAAGTATGCAAAGTTAACCAGCCCTCCAGTAAAACAACAAAATAGCCATATCAGAAAAATCAAATCTGAACAAAGAAAAATTTAAGTATTTGTAGATACCAACAGTTGGAAAAATTGGAATTGGATTTTTTTTTGAAAATTTGATATTTTCATCAACAGAGCTCTAGCTTGTGCAGCCCGCCTTGTGGACTGAGCACTTTTCCATCATTCCCAGAGGTATTCAAATTATTTTCAATCAGCAGTTACGCCTAAAAATTAACAATACGTTTTTTTGGTTTTTATTGAATTAGTCTACTTCTGGCTGAAATCTGGCCATTGACATCTCGTGGGACATCTTGAAATAAACTTTTTCTTGTACGAAAAATAGACATTTAATAAATTAGTTGCGCTTGTTTTTCATACTAGTTTTGAATTAGTTTACAACTAGTTGGTTTGACAGCAGTGAGCCCGTACCAAACCGGGGAGTTTTCGCTATTTTTTTATTCCCCTTATCACAGTTTCTTATATGTTTGCAAAGACATATTTGATTGCCTCTTGGCGGCTTAGATATGCAATGTCTTTCGCTAAGGGAAGTTGATACTAATTTTTCTGATATTTAATATTTCATTGAAGTTGCATTTATTCTTTTTTATGTACTGAAGTCCCTTTATTTTCAGAAGAGAATGGGTTTGAAATATTTCTATGTCCAGCAGCGTTAACAGTGACCCCTATTGCGAGCGTCGATTTGCGGTAAAATATCCTATTTTTGATTGAGTTGATTGTATTTTATTTTCATATTGTGTAACTCGTTCAAACCTCGTCATTAGTTTCGAAAAATGGCATTGAAAATGGCACATCGCCGAAACCGGTTGGCTCCAAACCAAATTTGACCATATTTATTTATATATATTTATTTATATATTTTTTATTTGTTTTTTTTTTAATAATTTTTTTTTATCCGTTTTATTACGACTGCAGAATGAGTGAAGAGAGCTTATAGATGAAGAACTCGCAGTCGCTCGGGGGCAGTATGTTAGCCCATTACCGCCTACTATCCCCATACGAGAACACCTCTCATAATAGTAAAACCTACATCTTAAACACCTCTAATGGTACTACAATTACGTTATAAACTGCTTTTAGCGCAAATCCTCAGTTTTACACTTTAACTGCACTGTCTCTATTTTGCTCAAAACAAAAAATCAAAATTCGTGATTTTTCTGTTTAACTTGTTATTTAACCAAGAACGAATTAATGTATAACAATGAAAAATAGTTTCTTGAAAATAACCTGGAAACTTCAACGCCCTTTTAGTATTCTATCTTTTTATTCTTTTGGGCTTTGGATAATGCTTGTACCGTGTAGGTTAGAATGATTTTTAAATAAACCGGTAAAGGTCAGAAATAAAGACATCAAAACAGATTTTTACATAATTCTTAGTATACTAAAAGATCTCGCTATAGCCATTACTCAGTTCTAAAAGCTTAATGATCGCGCACCCAAAAGCTGTTGACACATAGAACTTGAAATTTAAGTGTTGCCTTCCCATTCCTTAACAATATTGCATAAACCCAAGTCCATTTGAAAGAGATAATAAAAGTTTTTGATTTTAAATAGCTGTTAAAATCATCAAAAAAGGATCACATAACGATGAGCTTTACTGTTAGCTGCAAAGTTGTATTCGATCTAGGTCACCAGGGATTGTTAGAGTTGATTGGACCTAGCAGGTTAGGGGATTAAGATTAGATGGCGACTAAAATTCAAAAAGGTTATGAAGTCAACTCGATGGTTGATGTACGGACATAATGCCTCCCGCATCCCATTACCAACCTTCTTTTACCTTGCCGTAGTTGGGGGTGAGATAACCTAGAAGCTTTTAGTAGTCATACATAATCGGTACCACTACAGTCGGGCATGTACCGTAAGGGAGTACCGGAGCATACCGGGTTCATATCCGGCAAACAACAGTCACCAACAGAAAGAGTTGTAAACTCTCGGGCCGCTTCCACCTTGGCTGCAGTATCCATCATAACACTTGATACAATTCGCACGTTGCCTTAAGGGTGTAGTTTTGATCTCCCAGAGCTGTCCGCTGTACAGGTAATAACCTTTCAACAGTGCTAGCGGTGTATAGTGTGTCTAACAAGACAAACTATGACCACCATCTCGTAAAGCTAACGTTCGACTGTTTGCCAGAGACCCAGCTTTCCAATAGTTCCTCAATAGTTGTATGTGGCTCATTTTTGTATCGAAGTTTGGACAGACTTGTTTTCGTAACTTTCGACAGCCACTTGGCTCAAGCTCTATCAAAATTTCTTTAACGACCCCAACAAAGAGTTGCGAAAACAGAATTCGGTACGACTGAATGCTTTCCTCAAGCCAAGAAATGCGCGCAAAGCAAGTAACTGTGGTCTAATGAGAATTTTATTTGTTTTACTCTCGAAAAGAGCTGTTTCCGTTGACCCACCCTTGAATTAGGCATGCAAATATCAACTTAAATTCTCTTAAAGCATCCCTCAATTTTTTTTTTCCTCACCCAATCATTTATCAAAAACAAAAGCGCACTCAGGTGAAAATAAACGCAAAACAAGCAAAGCAAAAAGTGATACAAACTTACCCCGAAATATTAAGTTTCATGCGATTAAATCATTGAAAATGATTAATGACTCGCAGACACTTCAGAGTAGGTATAAAGCTCCATATAGTCGATGATAAAATATGTAAAGCTTGAGAACATATAAAAGTATTTATAAATATTTTATTCGAAAACTTTGTGGAATGAAGCAAAAACCAAGGATGTAAAGCAAATATGCCATGTACAAGTAGGCTGATTCAGCTAAAGAAATGTTGAAGTATACTATAGGCCGATATGTTCATACTTACGCACTGGATTAACGATGTGTTGAGCATGTCGATTGAGCATTTAATCACCACCTACATAAATACACACACATACACACGTTCGTACATTGACTTTAACCATTTACCTACAAAATTGTCCAGCAAATAGATAATTTAATGTGGTTTCGATTTAATAGCCTTATTTTGCTCGTCTTCGCTTGTTTTATTTGAAGGCTTACATTTCAATTAGCACCAATCTGTTACGAAATTGATATGTGCGCCAAGTGAATTGAATGGACGTAAGGAAGTAAGCAGGGTAGGTCACGCCGATAAGCATATGTTTGTATGGATGTGTTTAAACAAGAGACAAGTAGATATTTTTGTGAACGGTCGTACGAAAAGAAAAATGTCGGTAACAAATTAAAGGATAACAATTTGCTGGTACTCTTATGGCATGCTCGTTTTTCTCTTGGCATGGACAGAATTTCAAATATTCGTACGGGAAATGCCATAAAGTCGAGAAATCTGTCGAGCGAACAAGGACAACGAGGGCCAATATAAGGATAGCAGAAAATCAATAAGTAATGGAAAGGCCACACCGAACGTTAAGTAAAAAAAATTACACCGAAAAAGAAGAAGAAAAAACATCAAATTAAGGTATCGAACACACAGCCAGCACTGTAAACTTTATAGCCAATTGCTACTCGTTTACTCTCAGTTCGCTCCCGAAAAAATGGTGCGCAGTGTCGCGATTCCGATGCCAAGGCCTTACACTAGTCGGCGTGTGAACTAAAAATGTTCCGGTTTCAGGTATATTGGTCTAAAAAAAAATTATTCAAAAAATTATAAAAATCAATAATAACTTTCGTAATCTTAGCCTTGAGCCCATTTGTAGCCAAGGATACATCCAAAATGTACAGACCGTAAAACCAAAAATTCAGTTGTAATGAAAATTTACAAAATCGTAAAGCACAGTAGCGATGCTTCCCCAATGTTATGGTAAAATGAATTAAAATAGAAGTTTAGGTGACATGAAGTGAGGTGGTAATAAATGAAGATATTATTTTTATGGTAGATGGTAACAAATAGATTTTCTTACGATTTAAAGACTAGGGACCACGCAATATTTCTGATATTCAAAAAGTTTGTGGCGAATCAGCGTCAATTTATATAATTTTTGAAAAATTAAAAAAAACCAATTTTCCGATTTAGGCCAACTTTTAAAAATTATATAAAATGCCACAATTTTTTCTTACATTAGATAATATTTTCTGCACCTTGTTCTATAAATGAGCTGAAAATGAAATCATGGATATGTACTCAGAGCGCGGGGGACTTGTTCAAAATTATACCAATTTTGGGGTCCCAAACATTTTTTCTCAGGAAGGAGACACGATGGGAAATTTTTGACCACGGATTCGTGTTCAGCATAAAAAATACTTAAGAAACAATTTTTATTTTTTTTTGCATTGACAATACAGGGTCCTGTAATAGTGCAACAAATACGAATAATTAATTTCATTTAGTAGTAGTTTTGCAAATTTTTTTAAAAAGTGTGATTTTTGTCAATTTATGTGAGTATTAGAAACCGTCTACACCAACAAACATACAAAAGTTTTTTTTAAAAGATTTTTTCTCAAATATATTGTTTTGGAGCTCTAAACGGGTTAAAGGTGGATATTTCGCGAAAACGAGCGGCCGGGATTTTCCTGAAAACTTAGTTCGACATTTGGGATAGTCCCAAATAACACCTCATTTACACTTTGTGTGCTCATTTTTGTTGAACTTATTCTTGCCAGCAGGGCGGTGTGTATCACGATGTATTACAAAAACAAAACTAGTCCCAAATGGCACCAATAGTCGCTGAAACGGAGCTAAGACCATTTTGTGACTTCAGAGTCATGAGCCACTAGTTATGGGCACGTATTAGGAACATAGCTATTAAGTATTTGCAACCAAAATGTGGAATAATTTGTTGGTAACTATACCGTTCCATTGACGTTATGGTTACGTAGCAATGATTAGCAGCTAGAGCTGAGACTTTAAGGCAACTTTACGTAAAGACCTTCTCTTTTTTACTTTTTGCTTCCTGTATCTTTCATCTTTTTTTGTTATAAAATACCATGATTATATGTAAATGTTGTTATTATTTATTTGTTTCATTATGTGTTTATATGTATCCTTATAATTTCAACTTATAACCTAAAAGTGCAATTATAATATTATATTTTTTTTACTTTTTTTTACTTTCGATTGAATAACGAAATACTATTTGATGCTGCTGATTTGAAATTTTCTTATTTCAGACTAATGACAAATTGTAGTTTTATGAATATATGAAATTATCGGTTAGTGTAATACTAAGCCTATATACATATGCTAGTTTTTTCAGACCTTCTACGAAATTCACTAGGCTTTCAGGACGATAAAACCGGTTTCGAGGTATGCGTACACATTGGTTCTTTTAGTAATAAAATAACAGACTGAAATAATACCGTAAAACTGTACTCCCTTATCTCTCACGCCTTTAAAAATCCGAATTCAGGCGGTCTAAAAATATTAGAGTAGGCAGGCCCATTAATTTAATCATAGCACATAACGGCGGCAAAATAGATAGCGGTGAGAATTTTTTACACTTTTTTTATAAAAGTATAGTCCATTGTCTAACAAAAAACATTCGAAAACAAATTTCAATTTGGAAAATTTAACCAAGTTTAATCAAAATTCTACAATTTTTAATCCGAATTTTTATAAAAAATTCCGATTTGCAGTTTTATGACCTATTAAATTTTAGTATTTATAGTAAAGTGAAGTTGACAAAAAAAAGTGGCAATTATTTGTATTCATTGAAAAATTGATGGTGATCGTTTTGTTATGCGAAAGGCTAAACATTTTAAAAATTTCAAAATTTTCTCTATTGCTTATAGAACCGATACAAATCTAGTCAAAGTCTGCAAGCATGTAACCTAGATGCTTATTTAAAGATTTCTGTTTTTTATCCATTTATGTATTGATCATAAATCTAATAATGGAAATAGATACTCGATACTCAACATAAGACTATCTTTAGAGATTTCCAGAGAAGAAAACGAAACAGAAGAAAAAACTTTAAAGATGTTAAAAACTTATCTACGTAACTCTAAATGAGAAGTTATTAAAATATTGATGTGTACATTATGCTTTACAATTGTAGAATATCCTATCTTATTTATCCCTTTTCTTTATACGAGAAGATTAAAACTCGCTTTATAAGTAATAATATTTTCTTCGGGACTTTTTTATTTTCCTCAATAAAAGGTTATGAAGCAATTTCTTTTATATGAAAGAAAATACTTTGGCTCTTCGGAAGAATTGCCAGAATTGCCAGAAATCAGCAAAAAGTGTGGCGACCTTAAGATTGACTGAATTTAATAAAGTACAAAAAAATTCCAAAAATTCTGAAAAAAAATTTAAAAATTGCTTTGAATCTTCGCGAATTTTGCGTACATTTTTAAAACAAAATTTATTGTGTGTCTCGAATTTCAGGTTTCGATTTAATTTTTTTTAACCTCCCCCCCCCTTCCCGAAATCCTGGCTACGCCACTGCACTATAGCATTAAGTTAAAGTAGTGACAAAGTTATGTTTAGCACAAATTTAAGTTTAAAGTTGACGCTGACACGTCAGCTGCAATTTGTTTATATTTCTACCAGTGTTGCCAACTTACTTATTTTTTAAAATCATACGTTATATGGCTGTTACCGAATCGTCCCCTTTTCCATTTCTATTACTTTGGTGCTAGTTGGAGTTTTATTTAAAGTTAACACTAATGGTTTTTTATTCTCCTTAAAAGTTTCAACTTGAAGTAAAAACCAGCGCAATTATCCACACTTTGAAAAGTAACGTCTTGTTTAAGAAACCTAAGTTTTGCAAGCTAGCAAATAATTTTAATTTGCTTCAACTTTTGCTTTTTAATTATCTATTCAAAGCTATCAATTTCCAAAATTTCTAGTTCGTGTAGGTACTGATGTCCTGAAGTATATTATTAAAAGTTATGCTGGAAATAGGAAAACTGATGTATTGCCAATTATTTGGCTTAATATTTTTTTTTTTAATCTAACCATCGATTTATTTGAATTTTTTCCGCTTTGCGACATTATGCGCCGTGCATACCGAGGTCAATAAACTGTAAGCCGCACTATGGGACAATTTGGAAATGTTTTCTTAAAATAAAACTTGTCATCACCTATAAAAGGTAGACAAATTAAACAGAACGTGCTTGAAAGCTTAATAATTTGCCAATATAGTAAAAATTCCAAAACTAAGTATTGAAATTTTTTTTTAAAAACATCATTTTGCATTGTTATGCCTTCCAGGAACACGGCCCCACCGATATATATAATTAAATGAAGGGCGATGAGCTGATTCGATTTAGCTCTGCCCATTTGTCCGTCCGTCTGTCTGCCTGTTTGTAAGCAATTCGATTTCCATTACCACAAAGCTCTACCCCACTGGGTATAAAAAGAATACAAACTTCCACCATAATAAAATCGGCATTATAATCAAGACAAAGCATTTTTTTTCGTTTGCCTGTCTGAGTTATTGTGTATGTGTGCAAATAAGATTGGGTATCAATCTGTTTGGCCTGCCTGTCCACTATAATTTGGCCACATCGAGCGGAAGTTGCCTTTTTTTTGCTACTTTGTGGACCCTTAGCCTCTGTCTTTGCACGTGTCTACTTGAAATATAAATTCGGATGCGAATGTCGTGTGAAGTGTATCCGTATGTGCGGTCCATGGGCGTTCGTGTGTTGCAAGGGTGTTCTATTTTGATTGTCTTGGCATCTGTAATTTCAACTTGACCCGCCCTTAATCAATTATGAATAAGATTTATGCGTATTAAGGCATTGAAACACGACTTATAATAAAGTTTCAGTGTTCACGCACTTTTTCACTATTTCCTTCTGCTGTTTTTTCATTGTTAGTGTGAACATTAAATGCTGGCAATCAAAAATTGTAGAGAAAAGGTTGGTTCGATAAACGTGCGCCAAGCGATAAATGACGAAAATAACAAAGTAAGCGGTCAAATATGCTTAACTTTTGCGATTTCTTTTTTCTAAATAAACTAAATCTACCCACATCAATTTTTTGTTTGTGTTTGTTTCACACCTTTAACCATTTATGTATCTATCTGTTCTCATAAGCAATAATACAGAGATTTTGTTCGGTAAATGGAAAAGGGGGCGTGGCTCCTCCGATATAAATCTGATTTGTAATGAGTTATATGGAGTTGGTCTTCAATAAGTCCGGAAAATGGCCCTAGGACAATCATTAGCCGTAGCAGGAGTCTCACCAGCTAGTGTTTCATCCATGGCCTATTATTCACAGCCTGCTTCGGTGATGGTGCACCCGAAAACGCCATTTTATTTAAAAATGTATGGCGCCGTGATGTGTTTGTGGCGTGGCTGGTCTACCACACCAAACGTCCTAGTTTCAAGTGACGGGACAGGTAACATCAGAACGTTGGGAAACTTTTTTTTTTAAAGGGCTTTTGCTACTCGGCAATAGTCGGCAGAACTCCAGTAGTAATTCTGCCATGAAAAATCTTTTCAGTCAAAATTCATTAGAATTTGCAGATACCGATCGGGGTCGGCATAAAACATGTAGGTCCCGCCAAACTTTGAAGCAGAACACCACAAATTGTTATAGAAGCTCGAAGCACGCCAATCACTCCTTTTAAAGATAACGGAAATTAATTAGAAACAGAAAGGGAGGTTAAGTTATACTCCACTTGCTTTTAACATCTGAGTCCAGGTCTAACCTTTCCTCTAGTGCCGAACCCAGGTAGGAAACCATTTTAGGAATTAATATTTCTTAACATTCGCTTAAGTCTAGCTTTTGGACTTTCACACTAGGAATACTGGAATTTTGAACTACCTATAAGGACAAAGTAAGTTCAATTAACCCACAACTCATATTAGAGTTTTATTTTTTTAATTTATGTTTTAATATTTATGTTTCATTTATTGTCATACTAGAAATTATATGCATTCAGAAATATTTAAAACCAACAGGTTTCTTGAAGGTAAGTGATTACGATAAAATTATAAACAAAAAGCTAATACTTACTGTTTTTCGAATATGTTATTCAAAAGATTTTATTTTGGTTATTTGACCACTTCGGTCTGGTTAAATTTTCTTTCAAACAAGTCGGATGGTGAGAGAACTTTAAAAAATAAATTTTAAAATTATTTGCCGGTAGTCATTTTCAAAAAATTTAAAAATAATATTTTATAGTGAAACATTTTCAGGTTAAGTACAAAATAGTTGAGCCCGAATCTGGAACTTTTGTTTATTTACATTCAGTAAATTTTAATAATAATAAAGTGCAAATTTAAAATGTATCAGTATGGAATGTAGAGACAAATGCCAACATAAAGAATACAAATATCTCAGAATAAGTTCAAAAATGCCCTATATGAACGAAAATTCAATACAAACTCAGCTGAGATAAGGCATCGGGTTCGGTGCATCGAGCTTTGGCTGCCTTACAATTTGCATTGCTTTTCATCACTTTTCCCACTGGGTGAATAAAACACCATGCCAAGGAATACAAAACTACGTGTATGAAATATATATCTATACGGAATCATAAGTGAATGCAAAAATTTCGCAGGAAAATAGAGCTATCATAATCGCATTTATTCGCTTAAACACAACCAAACATGTTACCATGCAATGCCACGCCACAAATCTCGCTGTAAAGAAAATCGATAGTTTTGAAGGGATGTGTTTCTAGTGTAGTTGAAACCGATAATAGTTCGGGCCCAATGTCTATTATATGCAGTCAACTGGCGAATTTAATATTGGCGATGAAATAGGTACTAACGTTGAGATATATGTAGAAAAGCTTACATTTAATTCTTTTATTATTATTAATTGCTTCCGAAACAGTCCATATAAATAAATATTGGAACAAGTGCTTTACAAGCTCCTCTTTCTATAGTTACTAACCAACACTTAGTTGCAATCATTTCAACTAGTACTTGTTTTACTAAGAACTCTGAACTTGACTCATCATTCATCACTTACTGGCGCTTAACCGCTTAAGCGAATTCGGCCGTTGCGTCCCAAGCCCACCAGTTATCCCTTTTGATCGATAACTGACGCCAATTGGAAACACCAAGGGAGTTGAAGTCATTTTCCACCTGTTTTTTCCAACTCAGTCGAGGCCTCTTCTTATGCTGCCGAATTCGGGTGTCGATACAAAAGCCTTCTGGGCTGGAACTTCTTTTTCCATTCGCATAACATGACCCAGCCAACACAGTCTTTGGGATCTTATTCGCTGCACTATGGTCAGATCTGCGTAAAGCTTATACAGCTCATCATTAAATTTCTTTCGATACTCATCTTTGGCATCACGGGAAGGATCATAAATTTTCCGGAGAACTTATCTCTCGAATACTAGAAGGGCCTTCCGAGCCGTAAATGAGGACAGGTATGATAAGAGATTGAAGTCTTGCCTTTTCTCCATCGAGGGAGGACTTTACTTCTCAGTAGTGTGCTCAATCCAAAAGTATCAGTTGCTGGCAAGAGTGATTATATGTAACTATCAACACCGACGTGGGTGCCAAACACCCTGTGGGTTAGGGGCTTAGAATATTCCCGAGGTAGGCATACCGGTTGTAAGGGGCGACTGATACGCACACAGGTAATGACGTGCAACTCGATGGTTGATCTACGGACATGATGCCTCTCACCTTTCATTACCCATCTCTCCGACCTTGAAGGTTCCACTGTCATACCAAATAGCTACCACCACAGGCGGGCAGTACTGCAAGGAAGTACCGAAGCGTACCGCATTCTTATCCGGCTAAGCATTGCCAGTTCAGCAGCGCTCCCGAAAATCTTCGGGGAGTGTTTTTTTTCGGTACAACAACAGCAACAACGTGGGTGCCAAAGTGCAGGCGCGCCGATTCTTTCCTTAAAGAAAGAAAATACTTCGTTTTGTCCTCGTTCACCGCAAGTCCCGTTTTCTTAAATTCTTTATCCATTGATGAGGCCCAATCAGCTTGTCTATGATGGGTTTCAGCTCTTCGCACAATACGCTGTATAGAATCTCATAGGCGGATTAAGTTCAGGCATGCAGCGATTGGGGTATCGGTTTCGTTGTCTCCCTCGCAATTTAGCAATGAGGAGAAGTCTTCTTTCCATAACTTGAGTACGCTAAGTTCCTAGGTTACCAGGTCGCCATTATTGTGCCTACACTAATTTGCCCCGATCTTAAAACCCTCCGTCATCCGCCGGATCTATTGGTAAAATTTTCGGGCATTATTCTTATCAGCAAGCATCTCAAGCTCCTCACTCACACTTTCGGCCTAAAATTTCTTTTTCCTAAAAAGGCGTATCTCTTTCTTCCTCGCTCACGATAGCGCTTCCATACACTGCGGCTTGTGAAGGTAGGTAACGTGTCCCTGTAGGCAGCTTAAGTGAACTTATCTTCGTAAACGCATTTACAGCCTAATTTATCTGATAAAGATTTTCCTTTCTTGCAATTCAAAATTCCTTATGGTTGTTAGTCAACTGCCAGTGTTTAACTAGGGAAAATCTAGCTAATATCGAACTAGTTCTTACTTTTCACTTTAGATCTAGTTCTGAATCAGAAATTACTGATTCACTGCAGGGCATACATAGATTCATACATACTTAGAGTGCTGGGAATTTTTACACATTTTTCTTCCTATTCATGCATATTTACATTTGCGAAGCTTTGATTTGTGCAAAGTCGGTGTGAATAGCAGTAATGCCACAAGTGCTGTTTCATTTGCTTACACTTGAAGGCTTTCGAAATTTTTCACCTTCAATCATATGCAAATAAAATAAGCGTGTTGATATATATATGTTTGTACTTTATTTATTATGCGACTGTATTTACGTTTTAAAACGTAAGCGCATTGGGATGTGCATATTTATGAGATATAGATGTATACGTTAGGGTGGGTCGATTTGTATCGACGAAAGTTAACCGATATCGCGCCATCGATTTTTCGATAGGTTTTGGGCTCAGGAAAAAAAAGATCCACTACGCATACCCAAAGAAATAGTTTTCGAGCCTGCGAAATTTTATTTTTTGACTCTTTTCGACTTTGATTTTTAAGGTTTTTTTCATGACCTACTAAAAAAATTTTCATTTATACCCTATCCGACCCAAAAATGTCCGCTAAAAACTTTGGCGATAAAAAAAAAATATTTTTTGGGTTTAGGAAGTGTTTTGGTCAAAAAATTGACCCTTTCGCTATTTTTTTTTGAGCGTTTTTTCAGCATACATGCAAAAATGTTTTCGGTGAAAACGAATTTGTCTCATATTTCCTGTCCCACCTAAAATGATGCGCCTAAAACGTTGGCGACAACAGTTTTTTGAAAAAAAAGTTTTTTTTCGGGTTTTGGAAAAGTCGATCTTTTGACCAAAACACTCCCCAAAACCAAAAAAACTGTTATCGCTAACGTTTTTAGCGGACATTTTTGGGTCAGACAGGGTATACATGAAAATTTTAAAATCAAATGAAAATTTTTTTAGTAGGTCATGAAACAAACCTTAAAAATCAAAGTCGAAAAAAGTCAAAAAAATTAAATTTCGCAGGCTCGAAAATTAGTTTTTTGGGTATGCGTAGTGCAACTTTTTTCCTGAGCCCAAAACCTATCGAAAAATCGATGGCGCGATATCGGTTAATAAATCGACCCAGTCTAATGTGCATATTTATGAGATATAAATATACACATATATCATACTGGTAGATTTCTTTGTTGAAAAGATAGTGTTGTTGCGACTTGTTTGCTTCTTTTAAACACAAAGAATTTGCTGATTTTGGATGTCGAACAGTGACTTTCTGGGCTATACTAGAAGGGGGAGCTTTATTGAGATTTTCTCTATGCGCAGTGATTAATATTTTTTTATTTCCTTGCTAAAAAACTTTTTTAATGGACGATTAGATGTTTCTTGGGCATGGAGATGAAAGTTTTTAAACTTAAAATAAATCTTACTGAAACAAAAATCATGGAAACACCAATTTTTTCGTTCAAAAACCGTGGAAATTAAGCGTCCTGTAATCGAAACGGCACGTGAATGGTGAAAACTATAAAAAAATGTAAAAATAATAGTTTTGTGAATGCTTTAACAACGTACTAATATTATTTAAGCTATTGCAATAACATAAATTTTTCTTTTAAATCATACATAACATGTTGCAGCCATGAGCATTCCTTTTTCTATGTAAGCAACTTTTATAGAAAATCGTTTTTGGCCTTTTCTTTTAAAGTTAATATATATGAGGTGTGTTCGAAAAGTATCGCGAATTTTGTGTTTTTTTCAAAAATTATTTATTTATTCATGAATATCTATTTTGTCCCCTTCAAAGTAATCCCCTTGAGATATTATACACTTGTGCCAACGGTTTTTCCAATCTTCGAAGCACTTCAAAAAATCATTTTTTTGTATCTTGTTCAGCTCTTCCTTCGATGCCGTCTTTATCTTGTCAAGAGAAGCGTAACGTCGTCCTTTCATCGGCCTCTTCAGTTTAGGGAACAAGAAAAAGTCACAGGGGGCCAGATCTGTGGAATACGGTGGCTGCGGCATCATTAGTGTGTTGTTTTTGGCCAAAAAGTCGCGCACAAGCAACGATGCGTGAGCAGGGGCGTTATCGTGGTGCAAAAGCCAATTTTTGTTCTTCTTTGCACATCTTCTCGGCCTTCTGAGAACATTTTGGACCACCGATAAACGTTGCTTCGGTCCAAGGTAGCTTCTCGGTATGCCACAGTCAACATTCGGAATGCATCCGCGCAGTTAATTTCGTTTTTCACACAAAATTTGATACAGGTTCTTTGATCCATTTTTTTGAAAAGGTAAAAATCGAAGAGGATCCAAAACACGTGCAAGCAAAGCAGCTGTCAACAATTAACTAAACATTCAAAATGGCCGAGCTTGTCGGCATGAGTGAGAGACATGAGTACCAACATAACGCCACAAAAAATTCGAAATTCGAATATACGTAACCAGCGAAAATTCAAAATTCGCGATACGTTTTGAACACACCTCGTATATCTCTCTATCTCTATGGCGCGATATACAACAGGTATATCATCATAAACTTCCTAAGAGATTTTTGCGCCAAGCTTCTCTTCCAATTTGTTGTGTGCCGATTTGAATTTTTCCTACAAATTGGTGGGACCTACAGTTTTTTGCCGACTCCGAACGGCATCTACGAAGGAGACGAATTTTTGCTGAGAAGCCTGTCATGGCAGAAATACACTCGGAGAGTTTGCCAAACCACTGCCGAGGGGCGACCCCGTTTTTGAAAAACTTTTTTCAAATCACTTTTGATGTTACCTGTACCAGGGCTCGCACCATGGACCTTCGGTGTGGTAGGCCGGCAACACTACCTTCACACTACGGCGGCCGCCTCATATATACATTGCCTTTTTTAACTACAGCACACTTAAAATTTACACGGTTGAGCCATTTATACACTATGACTTGAATTTCAATATTTATACCTTTTATGAAGATGCAATGGTCCGATGTTTGTAAGTATGAGAAAATGAAGAGATAGACCCACCAATAAGTATACCGAAATGATCAGGGCGATGAGCTGAGTTGACTTAGCCATGTCCGTCTGTCTGTTTGTATGCAAACTAGTCCCTCAGTTTTTGAGATATCTTGATGAAATTTGCTAAGAGGCAGCCATTTTGTAAAGCATTAATCATTTGTCGGAGCCATCATGATCGGACCAATACAACGCATAGCTCCTATACAATCGATTTTTCCGATAAATGAGGTGTGGGCTATGTATCTTCAAATTAACAGTTCTGCTAAGTAAGGATCGGACACTTAAAACCGTTATGCTTATTCACAAAAGATATAAAGTCTTTGGCACTTTCCTTACTTGTTTTTTATTAGTATTCTAACTTTAAAGTTGCATAAATCTCCATTTTTGACTTTGCGGGTACTTTATAAAAGTTCAAGAAGGTTTTTAAACATTTCAAATCAAATTATAGCATGAGAAATTTAAAGTTTTAAAAAGTGTTAAATTTCTAGAATTATTGTTTTCTGAATTCAACTTCCAGTTTTTTCCAAATAAAAATTTTCATGCCTTATGGGCCAAAAATTAGGGTAAGAAAAATCATCAAAAAATTAGCTCAGCTTTTGAAAAAAATTTAATTAGTAAATTACTATGATAGATTTTGTTTGACTAAATAGCTGTATTTAAGGTTTTCTGGTGTAAAATTTGTATGTCGTTTCATAACTATAGCGCATCAAGAATTAATATATTTTATTCAATCATATAATATCATTTCAATTAAAATCTTCTCATATTTTTTGCATTTAACGCTCATATAAACTGGTGCACGTTTTTAAATGTTGAATTTAGAGCGCTATAGTATATCACTTATTTTCAGAAATATTTACAGAAACGATTGTAGAGTGTCATAGAATCATTTCAAAACAATTTCAATGTAATTCGTAATAATAAGCTATTATTATAATTTTTTTAATAATACGAAAAAATTGTATAGCTTTGTTAATTCAAAGCGTAAATTATTTGGGTTTCTGGAGTGCTATTAGTGATGATGATATTGGGAATTAGTTTTTTAATTCTTTGAATCGACCTGCTCACCTAACTTCGTTCAAGATAGTGTATGCATGTTAATTAAATATTGCAAAATAATGACACTTTTGTTCAGAGTCTTCAATCATTGCATCCCATATTCTCTTCGGGCCTTGATGGGTAGTCGTGTGTTTTGGTAATGTGCTGTACATTTATTAGAGCCAATTTTAAAACTATTTAATTTGTCTCTGGAACCTGGCTCATTCACATATCCTTAGCAATTTTTTTTTTATTATTCACTTTCATAAAATATATAGTTAAGCAAATATAGAGAACTTCAGTGGTATTGCTGATCTTTCACCTATTCCTGCAACTATTGAACAGTTTTTTAAAGAACTTCAATATCAGTGCAATTCTTTATTATCCCATTGTCAGCATGGTTATAAGTTGTTTGAGTTTCCAACCCTATTAACAATCAAACGGCTGTGATCTACACTGACTTTAACAAAGCATTTGATTCCGTAAATCATGAGTTTCTAATTCACACGACTCAAAGTATTCTATTCAATCACATACTTTCTAAAACGATTCACGTAAATTCAGGAGTGCCTCAAAGAAGCCATTTGGTCCATTACCGTTTACCCTGTACATTAATGATTTACCGCAGATTATCTCATAATTAACAAGTAAGGAAAGGGCTGTCTTCGACTGTGCCGAAGACTTTATACCTTTCATGAATACGCATCACGGTTTTAAGTGTCCGATCCTTACTCACAATTAGTACAAACTCTGCAAAACTGTTAATTTAAGGCAGGTTTCTACCTTGTTGGTCCGAAAACCTGATGTTTATTCTGGAATTTTTTTCTCGGAAGGTATAATAGGAGAAGGATAAAATGTTTGCACAGTTATCGGAAAAATTTAGTGAAGCCTCACAAATTTTTTGTTGCTGATCCAAGTAAAGGGGGGAGGGGGGTACCGAACAATGGCGTCAGGTCGGCGGCGACTCGTCCTCATGGTGGAACTTCTAGCGTCCGTAAATAAAATGCGAAACGCAAACAAAAAATATTTTCTAAATCTGTACACCTTTCCACATCAGTGGAACTAGAACGAAAAAGAAAACATGAAAAATGCAAAAATTATGAGCTTTTGAAAAGGAAAATCGATTTTTGGCTCTTTTTTTTTTGTTACTAGTAATTTTTTTTTATGAACGATATTCAATATTTCTGTAAAATGCTAGTTCCACGGATGCACAAGCTCCTGATTTCTTAATTTTTGCATCCTGCAGGACTTCCACCAACTCGGAAAATGTGGTTTTGAGAAAAACGCGTTTGAAAAAATTTTATTAATTAAATTTTAGTTAATTAAGTTGACTAAATTGAATTTTAATTTAACAGATTTAAACTCGAGAGCGTATATTTGAAAAAAGTATCTTCTGAATATGCAAAAAACAAGGTAGAAACCTGCCTTAAAGATATCCCAAACCCCATTTATAGGAAAAATCGATTGTATGTGAGCTATGTGTTATGTTAGTCCGATCTAGGTGCTTTTCACTACACACATTACATATATAATATGTACTAAAACTGTAAAATTTTACGTTCCTAGCTTTTTAATTGCAACAGTTATAGCCCAAAACCCATTTATCGAAACTATCGATTGTATGGGAGCTATGCGTTGTATTGGTCCGATCATGCTGGTTCCGACAAAGGATTAATGCTTTACAAAATGGCTACCTCTTACCAAATTTCATCGACATATCTCTAAAACTGAGGGACTTGTTTGCGTTCAAACAGACAGACGAACGGACGGACAGACGGACATGGCTAAGTCAACTCATATAAAAACTTGAATGTGTGCCGATGAGGTGAAACTTTGCTACACGTACGGTCCCTCTAACAAGCGTTCAGAGATCTCCGTCCAAGCCGAATTGGAACCGATATATTCATCTACCCCGATTCACAAAAATTTAATTGGCTTATACAGTTTTAAAAATGACATTTCTATACAAAATTGTTCATTATAAGAGCTTTAAAAACCTTTTTTTTTTAAATATGGAAGTCAATAATGTAATATTCTTAATAAATAAATCTCATTTCTGTCTTGCACATACACCTTTTATTGTTAACAGTCGACTGTTTTGTGTTTGTGTCGATTCTAAATAAATAAAAAATAAACAGAACATTTTCTTTCACAACTATGTACCAAAGACAGCTTCATTTTCCATCAGTCTCAAGAAGTTGATTTGGGCGGGAAATGGACGCAAAGGTTTTACCGGTCCTTCTGATATTTTGTATGGCGTTTTGAGAGGAGGACTTGAAGTCCACAAGCTGATTGAAGTCGACGAGGTTATTGGGCTTTTTCAGTGTCAATGCAGGCTGAGTATGTGTATCATTGTCCAGATCTTCATGACCTCCCCCTTCATTAATAACCCAATACGGAGTAGCGCCGATTCTTCCTTTGTCTTGTTTTAACTTTCCTTTCCCATTTATTAATATTAACCGGTTCCTAAGACCTGTATGTATACTCAGTTATTGAGGTGTATTCCTCGAAAGACTTCAAAACGGTGTGTGTTCAATAGCCTATTATAATTTCTGGGGCTTATCAAAGCGTTAACGAAGTCTCGGGTCTAAAACATGACCACTCCCTTCCTCTTGCGCCCACGAAAGCTTAAAAATTTAGGCGACGAGGAACTTATGATGATTAGTTCTACATAAGATAAGTTTTTACTTGCTTATTTATGTCACGACATTCTTTGCAATAATTTCTAATTATTAAACACATTTTTTATAAATTTATGAATTTTGCATAAATCTTGTGTGACTTGAGCTCGTACCCTTTAACCTCGTACGCAACTGCCCAGCCATGTAATGAAACAATTACTGGCAAACTTCAGTTTTAAGTTTATTTGGGAAAACAAGTTTTTTTCCATTTTTGAAACGACTTCCATTGAATGGGGTCAGGCCGTTAATTTTGCGCGCGGTTACAATGGCAAAATTTATTTAAAATTATTATATCACACAAAGTTTCATACATACAACCATTGTCGACTAGAAAAACATTGAGGGGTGCATATAAAATGGTGCCTCTTAGCGGAAGTTAAAGAGAGCAAGGCGTATTTCCACACGCTTTTGGATATTTCTGCAGCTACAAGCCATGCAAGGCGACATAATTTTGCAATTAAATTCTTTGCTTTGCAACAATGGAACACAAAATTGCACTCGCCCTTACATATGTACATACGAACACAAAATAGCGATAGCGTGTAGTTTGTATGTGTGCTTGTGTTGAGAATTGTAACCGCAGGGGGCTTAGATGTGGCGTGCTTAGAAATGAGAGTAAAACGGAAGATTTCGTTTTGGGGGCAGTGTAGCGTACAATAATTGAGATGGAAAATGTAGTAAATTTTCTTACGTATATAATAAATTTTCATAAAATGCAATCGTAATAATAACAATAGAAGTCAACGTGGACCAGCATAGCACATGAAGAATAATGCGCACAGTATTTAGAAAAAAAAAAGCAGCAAAAAATTACCAACTTGTGTTAGCGATTTGTCACAGCAAAGTTCAAAGTAACTGTTGGTTGGACATTTTGCGCCTTACAACTGAAACATAATAAAGGTCACAGGCAGTTAAGTTGTTGGTTAACGCTCTAAAGGCAGGACCTACTGCCAGGCTGTTTGGACATTTAGTTAGTTTTTCCTGAGAAGTATTTCATTATAGAAATACATTCGGATAGTAGAAAGGTTACCCCGTTTTCGATAAAAAAAAATTGTATAAGAAATTTTACATTAACTTGCTTCAGGACTTGAATCTGTCACCTTCGATATGGCAAGGCACACTAACACCATGTTACCATCAGTTCTCTGTATTAGAATTTCAACAGTGCACTCATCACTCCGCTCTTTTCTCTGATTTGGCGTCCAGCCCACCTTAATGACCTTAAGCTGAATTCTCTCTAATTTTCAAAGAACCAGAGCTTCTTGTATGGCATACATAGCTAACGTATACAAAAACCTGAAAAAAATAAGACAATTCTGCAAAGCCTTGCATCCTTAACTTATCTAGAAAGAGTTTTCGACATATAAGGCATAGCATGTGTGGATTTCTAGCTAAAGTTTTACACTTTTCGAACTCACTTCTCTTTTCTCTCTGTCATTCTGTGCTTACGTAGCATCCCAAGAATCACAATAAAACATATTGTCTGGAATTCGGGGAGCAAACAAAAGCTTGAATTCGCATTGGCGAATAAGAGCGCACAAAAAAATAAGTATCGTTCGCATTCGCGAAGAGGAACGCTAATCATACGCGAATAGAAGTAAAAACGTTTTTCTTGTCTAATCCTAGCAAAAAAATTTACTCGCCAAAGAAAAAAAAAAGCATTGCCAACGATCTGAGTAAAGCAAAATACTCGTATTACCCAAAAGATAAAATCTCGATTAGCTGATGAGACGAAATCTCGAATTAAAAACGATCAAAAATGGTCGAATCGCTAATGATGAGTGACTCTTCATCGAATTCAGCTACAGAAAGCAATTCCTCTCGTAGTCGCTCTCAATCAGTTGGGCTTACTGGGAATTCGCCAAATACCACATATATACATACATATTTCCAATCCAAAATGACGGGGATTGTAGAAGAAATCACTGCATCTCCCCCTACCAGAAATTCAGTTTTTGAATCCTTAGTATAGAGCGTAAGTAAGTTATGGGGGCATACTTTTTCTTCTTGCTTAAAATGCCAGAAAGTAGATGAACCGATAATTCAATCCCTGGCAAACGCACCTCACCAGCTAACTATGATGAACTGAGGATGACAATATTCCAGCTAAAAATTAATAAAAGAAAACGACAGAGTAGCCGCCGCGTTATGGAATAACGGAAGCTGAGAGTAGTTGAAAAGTATGCATGAAATCAAATGCCTCAGTAGAACGGCGTGGATCAATCGATTTATTTCTGATGTTTACAACTTTGGTGTGTGTGAGATTATATTTAGTTGTTCTGCCTATTACAACCAACTAGTTAAATACTGACCTTCTCTGACTTACATACAAACATGTCCTTGTTCTTCTGCATTTATAATAATTAATTGTTGACAAATAAAAATTCGTTGTGGCTCATGAAATGGTCAAAAAAAAAAAACACGTACATTACAGCGACAAATATACTTACGAAAATGTATTAATATTTAATGTTTGTATAAGGCTTTGTTGTGGCGGCAAGCAGAAAACACCACAAAGACGTCGTCCAAATAAGTCAACGCCACTAAGCTGTTCGGCTCAAAAGTTGTACATTTATGGATTTATTTGCGACTTTTTAAAAGCTTGCACAGTAATTCATCGCAGTAACGAAACTCTTTGGGTGTTCATAATTCAGATATATTTTGGTAAGGGCGTCCCTCTTCTAGTCAAAATGGATAGAGTTACTAAGGTGTACTTTGTGTTTGTTGCCTCTATTCAGGGGTCCATAAACATAACAGAGAATTAAAGTGTAAATTCCTATAAATAAGCTTAAGACCATACTTTTCATGAAAATTGTTATTGTTTTATTTTTTTTATAAATGAATTATTTATTAAAAGTTTTGATTCGAATAAAAGAGGTAAATTTTAGAGAGAAGTGCCATAGCTTATCTTATAGATCCATTTTGGAAGCTACTAGACTTCTTGATCAAACAAATTTTGAAGCGCTCTACTAACAATTGAGCTAACAGAGCGCTGGTTTGCTAAACTCCTATTACTAGCCTCGCTAGTAGTAAATAGTAGCGATAAAACCTAAGAGGAAATAATCCAGGAATCATTGAATTTGTCACATTACTTTTTATATGACATTTCAAATGCGAAACGCTTGATCAACTGAAAAAAGTCCATTTGTTCAAAAACACACAACAGCTACACTTAACAGCTACAAAATCAAACCAAAAGATCAGTAAGTCCGTTGTTAAAGTGTCTTTGTTGGTATGATTGCCTTCACCGGGGGAGAGTTACCAACTACGTGTGGAGGTTGTTTTAGGTCGCCAGGTGACATTTCTCTACTTGGTCTATAACTGTGATGATGTGGCTTACAAGGAGAGACTCCGTAGCAATGAATACCTTGTTCCCTTAATGTGTTTCTTCTAACGACGATATCGGTCGATTCTTCAATTATGGCTGTATTAGCACCAAGGTTAACCCTGCTGCGTTTTTGACGACGTAGATTTCTTATGTCATAAATAGGGTAGCCGAAAATTTTTTCAATGACAATGCCAAGCTACGCATATTTATGAAATCAGATTGAGATAGAAGTTGATTTTGGAATATAGTCATAGATGGAAAGACCTTGACCTGTTGCCATTGTCGTGCAGTAGTTTGCATAGAAACCAATGAAAGCTCCTTCTTGAGGGCAATGGAAGACTTGAAACTTAACAAAAACTGGTGCAGTCGACCTGTTCAGACCTTATTTACTCCTAACAGATGTTTAATTCTTATCCCTTGTTGTGGCCTTTATGAGCGTACCAGCTTTGACGCTTTCTATATTATGGGAATACCAAACTTTAAATTGACAAATCGAAGATAGCCATTAGATAGGTAAACTTCTCTCTGCTATGGTTTTTTAACATCGGCATATACGAGTACATACTATGACATTCAGCATCACTTGTGCTCGAACGACCAAAGAGGAATTACGTGCATCACTTTTTAACATTTCAAATTGATGGAGAATACTTACTATCGTACATTGTGAATACATACGAGTAGCGAATGTGTGTCAGAAGAATTCACAATAGATAACAGCTGTGATTAACTGATTCGCAGAGATGCTTTTTGCAAAGAGTTCCTTTTGGTAGTACGCCAAATATATTTAAGTTGTACGTCAAAATTAATAAGTGCTATTTAATTCATTGGCACAAATTCAAATATGGTTAACTTAGACAATACCGGTCCTTAAGGAACATTGCCAGCTTACACATTAGTACGAAAAATCTATGTTCTGGCCAAGCTGTTGCCCTTCAATTTTGAAAAGTATTATAATACAAGCATTAATTTGAAAAAAAAATGTCGTATGACCTCCATTAACTGGCAAATACAAATTTTCCACAGTTGGGTGAGGGAACAGAGGAATTGTCAAAGATTTTTACTTGTAGGAAATTACAATGATCTTGAAGTAATAAATAAAGTGTGTAAGTTGAATGTGAATTCAATACATATTTTAATGCGCCCAGCAGATACATTACGGCGCTACGTTAAAAAAACTGACAGCTAAGTAGAATGCGAGTGTTGGCGTGCGTGACAACAGATTCGACGGATACGGCAAAGTAGATTTTGCTCTAAATTTTGACGTATGACGGATACGTCGACGGTGAAGTACTGTATCTGCTTGGCGCATAATTCAGCTAGGTTAAGTTGAAGTGGTTTTATTTTGTTTTGTTGTTTTTCCGACAGGGTGAATGATTGATGTATATTGGAACGATTTTTCGTCATCCCTTGTCAAATTTGGTTTTGAGACAAACCGGTTTCGGCGTTGTGCCATCATCAGTGTCGATTTTCGTTCTGATCTGTTGTGGTCGTTTGTCTTGTATTTATAGTAGGTAGCAGGTAACGTCAGCATGGGTGTCTGTTTGTGTACGTGTGTGCATGTGTTGTGTGTGTACATTCAGAAACGGGGGTGGATTTGCATCGATCGGTTTTTTGTGGTTGACTGAGGAAGGTAAAACTTGGTGATTTTTGTTGTTTGACCTTTTTTGCTTGTTTGTTGTTTTTGATCTTTTGCTGTTTTGTGCTTATTTGTCGGTGCGTGTGTGTTTGTTGTACCTGAGTGGTTGCTTTGTTTTTTGTAAACCAATTTTAAAGGTTCGAATATTGTGTCGGAAACAGTGTTTGTCTGTTCGTTTATTGTTCTACCGTCGAATGTTTTTGTTTGTAGATTTCCATGTTTTCGAGTACGTTCAGACGTCTGCCTTTTGCTTGTATATGTAGGACCTTGACTGTTTTTTTGATGTTTCCGGGGGGGCATTTATTCTCCGCCATGTGATTCGCAAAGTTGGACTCTGGTATGATGGTTGGATTCCGTATCTTTTTGTTGTAATCTCTAATGTGTTCTCTGAACCTCGTTCTTACTTGTCGTCCGGTTTGTCCTATGTAACTGTGCTGGCATTCACAAGTGAGCTTGTATACACCATGGCTGCTAAATGGATCTTCTGAGTTAGTTTTGGTTCTTAGCTTCCGTCCTAAATTGTTCGATGTTTTGAACGCTGTGTTGATGTTGTATTTTCTAAGGAAATTTTCTAATTTATATGTTGCCCTTCCAGTATATGTCATTGTCGTCTGGTACTAATTTTGTGCTGGGACAACCTTATTTAAGCCGATAGGTACCTGGGGCTTCTGTTCGAAAATTTGTTGACTATTATATTTAAGGAGAGTATAGATTAGGCAGTGCGAAGCAAAGCTACAACAGCAATCTGATCACATCTACTTTAAATGATAGTTTAAGAATTTTAAATTTGAAAGGTTTATACAAGTTACCAGCAACCTTTTTGGCCAAAACCTATATAGGCGATACAATCTCTGCCACAAAATTGTGTGTCATTATAACGACAAAAAAATTGCCTTTGGTGTAGCTCTTGTCTATGGGATGTCAATACTTCGTTTTTTTGTGAGCGTAAATTTTGTTTAAGTACCCTGTTTATGTGCCATCGTAAATTGCAGCATTTATTTTCAAGATGAATAGCTTTACAATTTCGACATGTTGTGCACATCCAGCTTCTCACATATCTACATATGCACATGTGTTTGGGTAAATGTAATTTTCAATTTATATTTATATTTACACTTAAATAATATGTTTTCGGCGAGTGTATAATACATGAGCAAACGTACTTATTTGCTATGTTTAACTGCGATCGCAAAACGTTTTCACTTCCTTCTCTTATAAATCAAAGCTTCTGTGACATTTAAAGTAAATAAAAAGTAAGAAAGTCTAAGTTCGGGTGGAACCGAACATTATATTCCTAGTAGTGATCTATTGTGGCATACCAATTTACGCGGGTATACTTTAATACTTTTCAGTTTGTATTGTAAAGCCAGCTGATTGTTTTCAATTAAAACATTTCTGTTATGAGTTTTGAGGAGTAAACTAATTTTAAAAAAATGTTTATGTATGGCGCGATATACAACAGGTGTATCATTATAAACCTCATAAGAGATTTTTGCGCCGAGCTTCCCTTCCAATTTGTGGTGTGCCGTTTTGAATTTTTTGCTACAAATTGGCGGGACCTACAGATTTTTGTCGACTTCAAACGCCATCTACAAATCAGATGAATTTTTGCTGAGAAGCCTTTCATAGCAGAAAGACACTCGGAGAGTTTTTCATACCACTTTTGATGTTACCTGTCCCAGGACTCGAACCTTGGACCTTCGGTGTGGTAGGCCGGCAATACTAGCGCCACACCACGGCGGGCGCTATTAATTTATTTGTATATAAATAGCTTCCATACCAACAACTGCTAACCACATTTTTTCGAAATACCAATACATGCACATTTTTTTTTTGAAAAATTTTGCATTCAAAGAGACAGGCGGGCAGACAGACAGACGGACGAAAACACAGACGGACGAAAACACAGACATTGCTCGACTCAGCTTACCGTCCTTATTATTTCAGTTTACTTATTGATGGGCCCATCTCTTCTTCTTCTCATACTTACAAACATTTCATGTTCATTAAAGGTATGTAACTTCCCTATTACAGTGGGGTATTAAAAACTTGCCCAGATATTTTACTTGTGTGTTATTCGATTTGCTTAATTTTTGCAGGAGTATACCATATACTCTTAAGAAGCAGCTGAATTATTTTGATTGAAATATCTAGTTCAAACTACAAGCAATCGTGTTTGAAACTAGTAGAATCTTTGCTTCAAAAATTTATCATGTGTGCACGATCTTAATAATATAGCTTGCACGGGTTTAAAAATATTGCGTTTTCCATTTTACAAACAAATTTTTCAGAACTACGTTAAAAAACTAGGAGTGGCCTTTGACTGATTTAGCCCATTTTTAGCGATTTTGACCGTCCACCATAGCTCGCCAGTCGTTTCATCGTTGCACCAACTGGCGCCAACTGGAAACACCGCGGGATCGCAAATCTGTCCTTCCATCGGAGTGGTGGTCTCCCTCTTCCTCTGCTTCCACCGGCGGGTGCCGAAAAGAAGACCTTCTGGGCTGGAGCATCTTCGCTCATTCGCACTACGTGGCCTAGCCAGCGAAGCCGCTGTGTTTTAATTCGCTGAACTATGTCGGCGTCTGCGTAAAGTTCATACAGCTCATCATTAAATGTTCTTCGGTACTCGCCGTCGCCAACGCGTAGAGGTCCACAAATCTTTCGAAGAACCTTTCTCTCGAATACTCCCAGAGCCGCCTCATCAGATGTTGTTAGTGTCCACGCTTCTGCACCATATAGCAGGACGGGTGCGATGAGTGACTTGTAGAGAGTTATTTTCGTTCGTCGAGAAAGGACTTTAATTTTCAATTGCCTACTCAGTCCGAAGTAGCATTTGTTTGCAAGAGTAATTCTTCGTCGGATTTCTAGGCTAACATTATTGTTGGTGTTAATGCTGGTTCCCAGGTAAACGAAGTCCTTTACTATTTTGAAATTATTGCTGCCAACAGTGGCTTGGTTGCCAAGGCGCGAATGCGCTGTCTCTTTGCATGATGACAGAAGGTACTTCGTTTTGCCCTCGTTCACCACCAATCCCATTTTTTCCGCTTCTTTTTCTAATTTGGAGTAAGCAGAAGTTACGGCGCGGTTGTTAAGGCCAATGATATCAATATCGTCAGCATATGCCAACAGTTGCAACGCTTTTATAAAATATTATTCCTGCGCGGTTAAGTTCTGCAGCTTGTATTATTTTCTCCAGCATTAAATTAAAGAAATCGCACGATAGGGGGTCACCCTGTCTGAAACCTCGTTTAGTTTCGAACGGCTCGGAGAGGTGCTTCCCAATTCTGACCGAGCTGGCGGTGTTGCTCAAGGTCATTTTGCATAGCCGTATAAGTTTTGCGGGTAACAAAATTCAGACAAAGCGGCATATAGGCAGCTCCTTTTCGTGCTATCGAAAGCGGCTTTAAAATCAACAAAGAGATGATGTGTGTCGATTCTTTTTTCACGGGTTTTTTCCAAGATTTGGCGTATTGTAAAAATCTGGTCGATGGTAGATTTACCAGGTCTGAAGCCACACTGATAAGGTCCAATCAGTCTGTTCACATCAGGTTTCAGTCTTTCGCTTGATAGGACCTTATAATTTCAATTCCATCATCTTCGATTGTGGGCTCGGGCTCGGCATCTTCTCTGGTTTCTTGCTCAATTTCTATATTTAAAAGAGCAGAGAAGTGATCCCTCTATATTCTGAGTGCTCTCTGAACATCTGCCACTAGGTCGCCGTTCTCATTCTTACAAGAGTTTGCCCCGGGCTTAAAACCTTCTGTCATTCGCCAAATTTTTTGATAGAATTTTCGGGCATTATTCCCGGCCAGCATCTCAAGCTCCTTTATTTCACGCTTTTCTGCCTCTCTTTTTTTCGCCCGGAAAAGCCGCCTCGCTTCCCTCTTCAACTCGCGGTAGTGTTCACACACACTCCTCGTTGCATTCGATCTCAGTGTTGCCTTCCTTCGTCCTTTCTTTTCGTTCAGCGCGGCACTCTTCATCATCATACCAGTTGTTTCTTCGCGTTGGCCGGAATCCAATTACTTCTCCGGCTGCGGTACGGAGTGCTCCTGAGATATGATCCCACTGCTCAAGCATTCCACTAGGTTGAATTGTGCCCTCGGAGAGCAGGTGTGAGATGCAATCTGCGAAATAATTGGGGGTCTTTTGCGATTGCAGCTTTTCGACGTCCAACCTTCCCTGCGTTTTTTGTTGCACCTGTTTTGTCGTACAGAGGCGGGTACGAAACTTGGCTGCTACTAGGTAGTGATCAGAGTCGATGTTAGGTCCTCGTATTGTGAGAACATCTAAAACGCTGGAGGCATGCCGTCCATCTATCACAACGTGGTCGATCTGGTTCCGTGTTTTTCGATCGGGGGACAGCCATGTAGCCTGATGGATTTTTTTGTGCATAAACCTAGTGCTGGATATGATAATGTTTCGGGCACCGGCGAAGTCGACCAGCCTAAATCCATTTGGCGAAGTCTGATAGTGGAGACTGAACTTCCCGACAGTGGGGCCAAATACACCCTCCTTACCCACCCTGGCGTTAAAGTCGCCAAGCACGACTTTGATATCATGACGGGGGCAGCGCTCGTATGCTTCTTCCAGGCACTCGTAGAATGCATCCTTTTCCACGTCGTCCTTCTCTTCCGTCGGTGCATGGGCGCAGATAAACGATATGGTGAAAAATCGTACTTTTATGCGGATTGCAGCGAGACGTTCACGGGTGTGAACGACAGTACTCGGTGACGGAGTCTCTCTCCCACCACAAATCCCACGCCGAATCTGCGCTTGTCTTCATGCCCACTCCAGTAGATGTTGCAAAGCGTTTTGATCGTGTTTCCTCGCCCCGTCCATCGCATCTCTTGTATGGCGGTGATGTCAGCTTTTGCTTTCCTCAGGACCTCAACCAGCCGGGCAGCGGCACCTTCCCCATTAATAGATCGGACATTCCAGGTACATGCCCTTATCTCATAATCCTTATTTCGTTTGCGGGTGTTGTCATCTAAAAAAGGGGTTCTCATATCCGAGGCTTTGTTGTTGAATTTCATTGGAACGTTGTTTGTCCCGTTTCACGGGAGGTTGAATTCTATTACTCGTTTGTATAGCGAGCCGCTTCATCCAAGACAGACGTCCGCTTGCAGCCGTACCACATGGTGATCAGACGCTGCCCTTTGAACCCCCCAGAAAGCCCTTAAACCGATTATGTCGGAGTGGCCTTACCATGTTGTCGCCTTCTCACGTTTAGCTCACCACCAAACGGGTGTTCGGTGGTTACCCAGAGGATACTTGTGCGCAAAGCCCGGAAGTAGTGAGCTGCTTGAACCGCATGCAAAAGAATCGCTCTGGCCATTCCCAGATGAATGGCGATCAGAAACTTTTCCACTTGCGTGGACTCCTGCACACGGCCCCATCCTCCAACATATACTTTTATATGCAAAATTTTCGCCAAATATCGTTTCGATAAATCAATTTTTGCCAGAGTTATGGCACAAAGTTTTGTGGAATAATCCACTATAAAAGGAGTGGGGATATCCGCATTTTCAAAAATTTATATTTTGCGACTTTCTTCGTTCAAGGACACTTTGAAAGTGAAATATAAATGATATAAAGTTTTTGTACGCAAAGTTATTGCCTATTAAATTTATCTATGATTGATGTATATTGGAACGATTTTCCGTCATCCCTTGTCAAATTTGGTTTTGAGACAAACCGGTTTCGGCGTTGTGCCATCATCAGTGTCGATTTTCATTCTGATCTGTTGTTGTCGATTGCCTCGTATTTATAGTTCGTGGGTAGCAGCTAATCTCAGCATGGGTGTCTGTTCATGGATGTGTGAATGTGTTGTGTGTGGTTGACTGAGGCAGGTAAAAGTTGGTGATTTTTGTTGTTTGACCTGTTTTGCTCGTTTGTTGTTTTTGATCGTTTGCTGTGTTGTGTTTATTTGTCGGTGCGTGTGTGTTTGTTGCACCTGAGTCACTGCTTTGTTTTTTGTAAACTAATTTTAAAGGTTCGAATATTGTGTCGGAAACACTGTTCGTCTGTTCGTTTATGATTCTACCATCGTTTGTTTTTTGTTTGTAGATTTCCATGTTTTCGAGTACGTTCAGACGTCGGCCTTTTGCTTTGACATGTAGGACCTTGGCTATTTTATCGATGTTTCCGGGGGAGGGCATTTATTCTCAACCATGTGACTCGCAAAGTTGGACTCTGGTATGATGATTGGATTCCGTGTCTTCTTGTTGTAATAATTAATGTGTTCTCTGACGCTCGACAAGTAACCTGTTTGTCCTATGTAACTGTGCTGGCATTCGCAAGTGAGCTTGTATAAACCATGGCTGCTAAACGGATTTTCTTTAGTTAGTTTTGGTTCTTAGCTTCCGTCCTAAATTGTTCGATGTTTAGAACGACGCAATACTTAAAATAAATCGATCTCGTCTTGAAATGTGCTTCGCAATACTGGAATCTGTTGAATTGTATGATTTTGTACCTGTCTACTTAATAAACTGTTGAGTAGCAGCCGAAAAGGTATGCCTATACCACAATACCCTAACTTATCTATCTCGATCCATTATGCCGTTACATAACACGGTTATGCGACTAAAGTTAATATGCCTTGTATGCGTAGCACTACTAGGTATAAAAAAGTGAAATATTCAAGTTTGTCCAACATATTTTCTGCTATATAAATCTATTTTTAGATATAAGCTACTATAAATTGATGTTCGACTTCAAATGCTTGTATTTAAAATTTCCTTTTAAAAGCCTTCGGCGTATCTTTGCGGATTTAAGGTTGTAAGTCTTACCCGATAAAAAGTAGTTTGTCTATATTTAATTCAGAAGAAGGTGAGAGTTTCTCATCAGGGATCCAGGTCGGCACCTTCCATTCGATAATAAAAGCCTCGAGTTATTTGTTCCAAGTTTTATCTCCTTCCTTAAATTAAATAAAATTAAAAAAAAAAATCAAAATGAATCAAAGCAGAATTTTTCATTTGTTTATGATTTTTTTTCCTTTTTTTTGAAAATTTTGATTATTTTTGGTTTTTCTTAATTTTTTATTACTTATTTGTTTTTTTTTTAATTTTTTTTTTTGTTTTTTTTATAATAATCTTTAGAAATCAAAACAACCTGTAATCATTACTTAACAGGTCTGAATTAAACGTACTTTAACTCCAGAGTTCTTAAGGACTACGGTCCAACATTTGTCAAATTTCCGGTCTTCTGCTAGAAGAGAGTGACGGCGAAAAACTATTACAGCAACATATAGAATGCTATTAAAAACATGGCGGAGCAATACGGGCAGCTCCGGCAGAATCAGTCTTGGATACTGCTTTTGAGGGGTCTGGAAGCGAATACATGCTTGATAGGTGCCCAGAAACAGACGATTTATAAAAATAAGAACATGTAAAAGGGCAGGAATTAGAATAGAAACTTCAATAGGAATACGATGGGTAGGGTAAGAAAAAATAATGAGAATGAATAGTTATGAATAAAAATATGAACAGGAGAATGATTGGAAGGTGGAAATGGACCAGGCAGGGGTACAGAAATGGGAATAGGAGTTTTAAAGGGGGCAAATATAGAAAGTGGTAGAAAAATAAGAAAATGAAGAGGCGAAGAACCAGAAAGAGTTATTGGTAAATAAAGCTAGGGATGTAGAGTATTATGTTTTAAATTTAGGTAACCAAGTTTTCGGACAGGAGGTCGGATACCGGATCTGATAAGCAAGAAGAAAATAAAATGCAGCAGTGAATTATGCTCAAAATATGTTGGACATTTTTATAAATAGGTTACTAATAACTTTATAGCAAAACATTTTTCAAATTGAATAAAATCAATTTTTTTTTAAACTTGTATGATCTTCTGAAAGAAAAAGAATATTGGGATTCTAAAATGCTTATTCCTCAATTTTATATCTCACTGACACACGTCCGACTAGAAGATACCATCTAAGCTCATTAAATCTTTAGATCCGGAAGTTAGTAGAGTATATTTTAAAAAACACATCTCAATACGATAAGTCCATGGTTTGGAATGTTCAACAAATTATTGTATTCGCCCTGCTTAGTCGAAGCATCCATTCTCTAATGGACCAGAAATCGATATACTAATGTTGGCAGTCCTTGGCCAGATATGGGCCCGGTATGCTCCGGTAAAAGCCCCTTTCATTACCAGATCTACTGCCGTGGTAGCGAACTGTAGCTGTATGGAGAACGTGGAGAGTGCTATGCCATCACGTGATATTTGGCTAAAAAGTATCGAAATATTTTTAACTCACATACTTGCTGATTATGTTTTGATATAAGTACCACAGGCAGTTAGAAGCGTTAAATAAGCCAGCTAGACCCAAGAGGAATATACCCTGAAATATAAAAAAAATTTGCAGTTCTATCCAAACCAAGTCCATTTGAATATATTTATCATACATGGAAAAATAATAAATTTTTGAAATAAACCAATGCTTTCTCTAATTGTGTGTAGTGCATTACTTATTCTATCTCTAATTTAAATGCATGTTCGAACTTGAAAAACAAATATAAAATATAATTATAAATTAACAAGTTTATTAGAAAACTTTATGTTGACTAACTACCAAAGGGTTTGTATCTTTACATAAACAAGTTCGTCTTTCAGGTATTAGCATTTTATTTGACACAAAACAAGGTCAATTTAAGCAAACAAAACTCGCAGCAGCTTCACGCTCTCAGGTGACCAACAATCGTAAAATAGGAAGTCAATTGTGCTAACTTGTAATTTATTTACTCTATAGGCCAAGTTAAAGTCTGTCAGGTTAAGTTTAAAGGAAAGCAAAGTAAGTCGGCATAGCAAGGTATTTATTAGGGTGGACCTTATTTTCAAAAGATCTCATTGAAATGTCGATCAAAGGGTTGTATTAAATTGTATTCTAAATTTCATGCCGTTCGTTAAAAAGTTTAAATCAGAAAATCGAACTGCTCGATAGACGATAAGGCGTTAGCGTAACAAACTACAAACTTGAACCGGAACTTGACAAAGTGACAAATTACACGGCAAAAGACCAACGATTTAAACAAAATTTTCCATCATAAAAATGCATTTAATTTAAATTATAAATGTAAGGGAAAATTCAGTGCACTTCGTATCGAAGCAGAACTTCGAACCCGACCAATAGACTTTGCCCAGTGGCTGAAATTTAACCACAAAAATTTCCTTTCCTATAATTTCGGTAATTCTCCCTCTTTTCTTTTTTCCTTTTTTTATCTACACCATTATACAATACACTTTGTATTAACTTTTGATATTATTATATCTTATTTTATTTTTGTTTTCATTTTATGTTATTTTATTTTTTTTTTTTTCATATTTTTGTAAGTATAACGAGCTCAAGACCAGTTGATAATAATTCTTAGTTAATTATTATTATTTTTGATTAGAGGAAAAATTGAAAGCAACAAACATATACAGGCTATAGTTATAGTACTATTTCGAAAACAGCCACGATTTCTCGTCAGACTAATTCGTATTCCTCTAATCAAAAATAATAATAATTAACTAAGAATTATTATCAACTGGTCTTGAGCTCGTTATACTTACAAAAATATGTAAAATGAACAGACCGTAAAACCAACAACAAATACATTTATACCGGAGCACGCGGTTATGTACAATAACTATCTTCTAAAAATAGAAAGAAGAATGTACACAAACAAAGTCCAACATACACGATTTACATATAGACAGAATGTCTAAAATATTGTGTATACCGTTGGCAAGATAACAAACAACAATTAGAGGAAAACGTGAATTAAGCAGCTTGCAAAACTACACGCAGCATAGCCTATGGGTTAGGCGGCTGCGCTGGCAATCAGAGTGAGTGGGTTAGATCTCCACAAGATCCTCTGAAAAAAATAGCAAAACTATACGAATTAGTCTGACGAGAAATCGTGGCTGTTTTCGAAATAGTACTATAACTATAGCCTGTATATGTTTGTTGCTTTCAATTTTTCCTCTAATCAAAAATAATAATAATTAACTAAGAATTATTATCAACTGGTCTTGAGCTCGTTATACTTACAAAAATATGTAAAATGAACAGACCGTAAAACCAACAACAAATTTTTTTTTTTTCATTTTATGTTATTTTATTTTATTTATTTCATAGTTTTATTTATTATTTTATTTTATTTTATTTTATTTTATTTTATTTTATTTTATTTTACTTTATTTTATTTTATTTTTTTTTTTTTTATTTTATTTTATTTTATTTTTTTTTATTTTATTTTTTTTTTATTTTATTTTTTTATATTATATATTATTTTATTTTATTTTACTTTATTCTATTTTATTTTATATTATTTTATTTTATTTTTTTTTTACTTTATTTTATTTTATTTTATTATACTTTATTATATTTTTTTTTATTTTATTTTATTTTATATTATTTTATTTTATTTTATTTTACTTTATTTCATTTTATTTTAGTTGTTGGTTTTATGGTCTGTTCATGTTTACATATTTTTGTAAGTTCAACGAGCTCAAGACCAGTTCTTGGTTAATTATTATTATTTTCCATTGAAAGCAACAAACAATTTTTCCTCTAATCAAAAATAATAATAATTAACCAAGAATTTTAATCAACTGGTCTTGAGATCGTTGAACTTACAAAAAATTGTTTTATTTTATTTTATTATGGAATTACGTTGTTCTATGGGAGATGTGGCGGCCGCTGTGGTGTGGCGGTAGTGTTGCCGGCCTACCACTTCGAAGGTCCAAGGGTTCGAGGACAGGTAACATCAAAAGTGGTTTGAAAAAGCTTTTTCAAAACGGGGTCGCCCCTCGGCAGTGATTTGGCAAACTCTGCGAGTGTATTTCTACCATGGAAGGCTTCTCAGCAAAAATTCATCTGCAAAAAACTGTATCCCCAGCCAATTTGTAGGAAACATTAGAAGCAGCACGCCACAAATTAGCAGAGAAGCTCGGCCTTTATCTCCTCAGGAGGTATATATCCCTACAATTATTTATTTTTTTTTATGAAAGATGTGTGACTTTTTCCATATAAAAGTTTTGGCCCTTAATAATTTTCTCGTAGGTCTATCTTTGCTAGTTCTAATTTTTGAGAACTGATTAATTTTTTCCTAAAATCTTCAAGACTATAAAAACAAAATCTTATAGCTACTTAAAGTCTTGCACGAAATTAAACACTAGGAAAAAATGTCAGTTCCACAGTATTAACCATTTGAACATTCGCATTTTGATTTCAGGTTTTTTTTTTAGTAATTTGGTAAAAAAGAAAAAAATTAGTATCTTATCTGTAAACAATTTTTTTATTATCAATACAGTTTAAGTGGCAAAACTATACTAATAAGTGTCACCATAAATCGTGGCCGTTTTCCATATAATATTATAACTATATTCAATATATTTTTTTTGTGGATCAGTCTAAAAAGCATTCATATCTACACACAGACCAACATCTACATGAATACAATTATTAACTGCTTCCATTGAGACAAAATTATTTGAATTTTCAACGCACAGCTACTTAGGTGCGATTGTAAATAAATGACTTCTAGATTATTTAGGTGCATTTACATGTAGTCTCCTTGTAGTCCACTGGGAGCAAAATATAAAGAAGAACACAACAAATAAAGCATGTTTTGACTTGAGAGCTGTAATGCCTTGTGGTGGAAGTAGCACCGTTTGATACAGGTAAATGAAAAGTCACTATAAATATGCAAAAGTATGTGTGTGTATGTGTCAGTATGCGTGCTAAGAAGGGATCGTAAAACAAGCAGATAACTGGATGCAACTACACCTAAGCGCTGGTGTTTTGTACTAAATTTTGCAGTGAAATATAGTATAAATTATTGTGTATGTGTTCGTATTGTGTATGGCATTTATCTCGGCTTTTAGGTACAGATTTATATATAGAAATAGACAGTGCAAATATATTTATTTATAGTTCGTATCTATGCTGCAACAAAACTAGTTTTTAACGTAAACTATAAATTTTACTTTGGCATTAGATTGTGCCAGGATTTTTTATGGATTTTAATATTAAATCAGTAAAGAAGGTTTTACAGCAAAAATGAGATCAATCCTAGTATTCTAAAAAATTAGTATTAAAATATGGAACTGCAAGAGCTTTTTTTTCTCGACTATGAAAAATAATATCAATATAAATAAAAATAAATAAACACTTATTTGTGTCAGTCTAATATGTATGTATATGTACATAGCTCCTTGTTACAATTACATGTAAATGTAAACTAATTCATGCACAGCGCTGTTTATTATGAACTAAATACATTTCATACTTCGAGTTGCTGAATACTAAAAATATTTATGTTTATCTAGAGACTTGTAAAGAATAAGAGAATATATTATAATTAATTGCAACAAAATAATATTTTATCTATGTATTGTAGATATTTCCAAATTAACCCAATTTGACCATGACTACACACATTTATTACAAGAGCAAATGTCAGCTGAATGAGAAATAATGGTCCTGAGGCTGTTTTTGAAGCAATAATAGCTGCAATACAAAGGGAGAATCAATAAAAAGAAGAAATATTTTAAATGATTGCAAATAACATGTTTCGACAAGGCAAACCGTCTGGTGCATGTGCAATCAGGCACACATACCATGACACTTACACGCCAAGGTAGTTAAAGAAGTCACATGGATCACATATATTTAGATAACTGTAAATAAATTAGACGACAATTCATTGCAAAAATACAAACTGAAGTTTATGTAAGTAGAAGAGTGCGAAAGAAGCTGGATCAGTGTGAAACGGCTATTGGCGTAGCAGAGAAATAATTTAGAAAAACCTGTTTTGGAAATCCTCAAATATATGAGTGTGGAGAAGCTCTCTAAGTAGTTGAACTCAATGATATAGCGGCATTGGTGCTTACTAAAGTCGGAGAGGACTATCAACACAAATTAATCGGATAGATAAAAAAAAACTTGAGACACAGTTTCTGAAAGTGTCTCACTTTAAACGAGCTATTCTTGTATATTTGACTATCTCGAAAACCGCTCAACCGATTTGGATGAAATTTGGTATATACATGGTGTACTACATTCTTAGAAGTTTTACTTATGTATTTCCACATAGTATGTTTTCAAGGGGTTGCCACCTATTTGATTTTTTTAAATGAAATTAAATATGTCAATATGGGTATCACACGAAAGGTATTCTCCTGCGTATTAAGAAAAAAACATTTCTAAGGGTTGTTGCTACTTTTGCTCGACAGAAAAAATCCGTCCCAAAAGTACATATACCGAGAATCACACTCATCCAAGGGGCCGCTAAGTTGTATCCTGCAATGGCATCAATTTCCAGTAAACAAATTTTTATTCGTATCCATACCTCGAAGGCATTTGATATCAAATATTCATCCTCTTGACTTTTTTCTGTTGGCTCGTAGTTGCGGAACGCAGAGTGATTTTCACTGTTTGAATCTTCTTCATCAGCTTTCGGTAACTTTGCGCCGAATTACAATAGTGCCCCAAGGCACACGTAGTTTTCTACTACAGGACAGAAACTTTTACTCATTTTAACGCTGTAATATAAAATCGGCAAGCTTATGAACCCAGCTTTAAAAAAAAAATTTGAAGATCAAAGCACTTCTTAAAAATAGAATGACGTGAACAGCAAGAATTTGTTTTATGCAAAAAAAACGATCTTTTTCTAAACCTGTTAGCACAAAGCGGATTATAATAGACAAACCATCCACCGGGTTTTATTTTACTTTAAAAATTTAATTGATTCTGCTTCAAGCTCAATTTTCATGAAAGGAAAATCGTCAAAGTAAAACATTATCAATTTATAACAAATTTTGGTTGCCAGCGCATTTGCTTGCACAAAACATTTAAATTATTACCTAAATCGTAAGAAGCAAACAGACTTTACCAAAAATGCAAACCAAAAGAATAACGATAAATTCTTACCTAAATATATCACAAGGAGACTCTTTTATAAATAGGGAGGAATTCAAAGCAACGGGTTTTGTAAGTAAATATCAAATAACTGCAAAACAAAGGCAATACAATTAATCATTACGTTGAAGACTATACCTTTCATGAATATGACAAAAACTATGTTGTTATTGATAGAGTTCTAGAAAATAAATTACACTTAAGTGAATAATTATTTATTTTACAATACCGCAGTATTAATGATTTTTTAACACAGCTGTACTAGCAAGTAGATACACAGCCCGATTATATATTTCGATCAAGAATTTTTAAATTTCGGTGTTCCGGTGTTGTTATTTGATGATTTGTTTTGCATTAGTTTTTGTGATCAGTGAATGAAAACTATTAGAGTTTTTGATAAGAAGTTGTGAAATTAAATTAAATATTCTAATAACGAATCGGCGGCCGCCGTGGTATGGAGGTAGTGTTGCCGCCCTATCACAACAAAGGTCCAAGGTTCTAGGCCTGGCACAGGTAACATCAAAAGTGGTTTGAAAAAGGTTTTCAAAAACGCGGTCGCACCTCGGCAGTGGTTTGGCAAACTGCCCGAGTGTATTTCTGCCATGGAAAGCTTCTCAGCAAAAATTCATCTGATTTGGTTATGCCGTTTGAAGTCGGCAAAAAATGTAGGTCCCACCAATTTGTAGGGAAAATTCAAATCGGCACCACACAAATTGGAAGAGAAGCTTGGCGCAAAAATCTCTTAGGAGGCTTATGATGATATACCTGTTGTATATCGCGCCATAGATTTGTATTTAATAACTAATAACAAATTACATAACATTGACTCAGTGGTTTTTCAGATTTATGAAATGCTATCGGGTAAATAAGCTTGCATATAAATATTTGTTGTGGTCTACAGAGTATTCAAAAGCAAAGAAACGGAGTACTCCGAGATGGATTAGGTGATTCAATCACCGGACATTGCCATGTAAATTGGACCACCTTTTTTATATGAAGTGTTGGAGTACTCTGATACTTCTATAGGAGTATTCTTTGGAGTATGAAATGGAGTATTTCCGTTTTTTGCAGGGTATTTTTACATTGTATATGTCACAACATCAATTACTGACGAACTAACTGCTGTGATGGTCGGAAAAACACTTCTTCTTTACAAAGCTTTTGTCAAGTTAGTGTTGTGATGCTGCCACCCGCTCCTACATACATTCAGAGTTACGACCAGGGACGTAACGGTTATTATAGAAATGATGTGGAGGTTATTTAACCATTAACTATTGGTTATAATAAACCATTACCATACGATATTTTGTTTGGTAAATCAGAACAATTTTTTTGTCGTTTGTAACTAGATGGACATTCTTTTTCGGTTGTTATGAAATCTCTATAAGTAGCTCCGTAGAGCACTTTGTATACTCCCACATATTAAATGATCATTTTGTGCTTAAAACGAATGTTTGATTATATATATATAATGACCAAAAATAAATAAATCTTGATTTGATATCTTGAATAAATTTTCAAATTTATCTAGCTTCAAAAAAGGGATATTTCTGATTCTATTACACTCATTGAAATCAAAGAACTTGTCATATTTCATTGACGTATGAATTTGGAATGGTTTTAGAAAAATTGTGTAAATAGGTGTGGCGCCGCCGACATATGCATACAATATATTAAAATTTCAAGTGTTAATAAATTCAGAGCCGTTTTGCTATAGAATGCCTAAAGTAAACAAAAATGTTCAAAGCGACCACGAACAGTTAGTCATAAAAAGATCAGAAAACTGGATCCATTCCAGGCATTTCAGCAGAAATAAAATCCTATCATCGCTATATTTAAAAGAACCTGTTACACGGAATCTAAACTTATTAAATAGACCAACGGTTTTTCATATTTGATTTCATGTTCTTGAGCGGTATAGAAGCGGCAACAGATACGAAGTGCTATAGCAAAATTATCAATACGATAACCAAGTAGTATATAGAAAAAAACTTTATATTTGAGTAAATATGAGAGCTTTCCATTCACCAACTACGGTATTTCACTGTTTGATTGCTTGACTGGTTGACTGTTTGATATATCCAACCCTTCGTTCAATTTAATTGCTAACACCTTTTGCCGCGATAGTTACACGCTTGCCATATTGGTTTTGTAATTTGAATCAGCTTAAAAGAACCAAACAGTAATCTAACAGGTGTTTGTAACACAAAGCAATGAAAAGAACAGAAATAGAAAAAACGAAGGTAACAATGGAGTAAGCAATGAAAAGCGCGGTATTGCTCTGAGTTGCTCTGAGTAAAGCTTGAAAGTGAAGAAACGAATTAGTACTTTTTTAGTTCAAATTCACGTCCCTAACTTGATGGGTTTAAAGTGTTGGCGAAGGAGGTTGTGAGTGTGAGGTTCATGGATGTGGTGAGGGAGGGGCGTTAAGATATCACCAGCAGGCTAATGCTGTGCCAGGATCATGTCTGCGAATCATACGTTAGTCTCCCTATTATTAAAAAGCTGCTTCGAAATCGACAAGGATAGAATATGTGGTACCAACTACAGTTATAAGATCCAATCTGCTTGTCTACGATGGTACTTTACAAGATGTACATGCCATAAAAACAACAACTCAATTCAATTGTTAGTATACAAAATAAGTAAAATATACAGTTTTTAGTAATTTTATAAAAGCATCACGTAAAGGTGGACTTGAACTTATTAGATTTAAATAACGAGTGCCTACTTCTTTAAATTTAATTAAATCCCATTACTGCGTTCCAACCCGCAATCGGCTGTAAATTTTTCGCCCTAAGATGAACTTGAGCTTTTAATATTTTTTTTTCATGTTTTTTGTACAACTTAAATTGGTTTTTAATATCGTGGTAAATATCTATAAAATTTTTTATGCATTTCAACAGAGTTCTTAGACTACACAAACAAATTGTTTTCAATCGCAAGAGGTAGCCAAATGGCAGTTGATGGGGCAAAGTAGTGGTTGAAATTTTTTCCAGCAAAGCAACGGATATTTTCTTTCTCTGACTTTCAATATTGTTGTTTTTACTACCTTTGGCCAAAACAACACTTTCAGACATGCTCACCTACACACACACACATACACCTATTTAATCATTAAATTGCGCCTAATGTAGCAAATTGTTTTCAATTTGGTTTGTTTACCCTGCTTTGCTTTGACTTCGGTAAACTTCTTAACGGAAATAAAATGCGTGCGCTGCTACAAAAAAAAAAATTATTTGTATAGCTATAAGTTTGCTTGATTCTTCGTCTGTTTGTTTGTAAATAGTGCGATTAAGTTTTGAAAAAAGTTTTTTTCAAAAAAGAAAACAAAGTAAAATTTTGAGTCGCAATTTATAAATAGAAAGTCCTTTGATTGGAGCCAGTGGGCATGCCCATATTTTTTCTATAGGATTTTATTACCGAAGCAAAGCATTTAAACATTTTATGGCACGAAAATCAGTTCCTCGTGAAGTAATTAAACAGCTATGAATTCTGGGGATGAGCTTTTAAAACTTTGCTGGGACAATAAGCCCACATTTGGACTACCTTCAATGGGAGGAGTTCCGCTTGTTGACTGATAGCCAATTACTATGGTTACTTTCCTTTTAACAACTTAACAGTAAACACATATCCAACTTTTTACTACTAACGGGTCAATTCTGTGCGTAACCGCTAAATTTGTACCTGGAAGATTATCTAACCGAAAGTCGTAACCGTTGCCAATGCAGTTAATGTAACCGCGATTCTAGCGTACATGCCAACGCTGTCAAAACAAACATTGCGCGAAGAGAAAAAAATGCAAACGCGAACGAAACTTCTTGTAAAAAAGTGCTTGTATTGTTTATTAATTCTTGTGAGCTAGTATGTGTACAAAATTTTCGTTATTTTCTGTCCACAAAATAATTTACACAACATGTGCAATTTTACGACGTTACCACCTATTTTGGTGGTTACTAAATTGAACTGCAACTTAACCCGGCAGAATACCAAGAGGGTGTAAAAGTTTCCAAATTATTTATTTGCCAGTAAAACGAATGTTGTTAACACACAAGAATTAGGGCGTAAAAGTCTTGCATTATTAGACTGCTTCCCGTTCCTATTTAAATTTTTGCAGCCTATACCAAAGAATCTGTAGACAAATCAAGCCCTGTCTATAAAGAATGATTGCACAACTAAGATCAGAAAATGGCCTGCAAGTGGAGCATGTCTGCATGGCACCAATCATTTAATCCCAATATCTCTGTGATATAAATATGGAAACACTGGTCTTCCTTGGCCTTCCTTGGAAGTAGTGCGAAAATAACAATGCCGAGACAGCAGCTTTGAGATAGAACGTTATAAATTGTGAAATTCAAATCAACACAAACGGACCAAATGGGTAGAGCAGCTAAGTACTTGTAATCCTTGAGAAAACGCAACAAAAAATCGAATGTCTTTCACGATAACGCCTTTGATGCCCTCCATACTTCGTCGCTTAGGCTACAAGATTAAAGAGAATTTTATAAAATTATCTATCCAGCTCGACCCGTACTATATCGCCTTAGTTAAATTTTAGGTTTAACTTAAGCTCAAGTATTATACTAATTGTGTCCAGACATCGGGGTCTTTCAGCAATCCCTACGAAACACATGTCAGCGAACGTAACGTTATCGGCATATAGGAATACTATTTTTCTGACAGCTAACCGCTAAGTTTGCGCCAAGTATTCAGTCCATCAAGTTTTCCACTCTTGACGTTGTTTTATAATCTACTGACGGGGCGCCGTTGTCCTGCTTGATAATATTCTTTATTTATTTACCAACACTTTCGTGCTGTTGCAGAAGCGGACAATTCCCATATCTTAGGACATGTTGTTGTTGTTTTTATTTGGAAGGACCAAAACACTCCCTGAAGGTTTTGGTGAGTTTTGTCGAATGTGACAGTCCTTTGTCGGATATCAATTCCATACGCTCCAGTACTCCCTTGTGGTACTGCCCCACTGTCGTGATAGCGATTTGTTATGACCAGTGTAACCTTGTCGATCAATGCGCCCCTCCTTCCGTAAGAAAGATTGAGATGGGTAATGAGAGGTGCGAGGCATCAGACCCGTAGATCAACCATCGAGTTGCAAGTCATCACCTCTTACTACCGGTATGACTACATCTGGCATATTCGGAATGTGCAGATTCCTATGATTTTACTAGAGTTCGCGCTGGGCCTGCTTGGAAGGCTCATTGCTCTTTTTTCGCTATAATCTCACCAAGTTTCGCTTGATTTTCTTCAGGTAGTGGTATTCTTCCAATTCCATTGTGTTTTGTCCAAATATGTTCCTATTGGCTACTGCTAAGAATACTCCTTTTTCCAGTCTGGTAAGCTCTTATTGGACTTGATTCATCTGTTTCCCTTAACCCGTGAATGAATCTAGGCATTCAAATTTAATTCAAATTGTATACTCAATTAAATATAGCGACTCTGGGATATGGTGCTATGAAAATGTACTTGGGGGGAACTTGGCGAGTATATACTCTATATTATAATTTTTTGTTGCTGGGATCATTTGTAAGTTATACATTTTACGTCAGCTAACAAAATAATATAGTACTTGAAAGTCCATCAAAACATCATATGCTGTTTAAGAATTTCTGAAACAGTTAACTTAAAATATCAAAACTTTTTATCAATGATCGTATTAATATTTTAACTTCAATACTTCTAACTATAATATCCAATATTATTATTTGAAAATTAATTTTTTTTTTAAATCCCTGAGGAGGATGTTTCAAGCTATGATAACTGATATCTACTGCTGGGACAAATTTTGCTCATCGGAATTAGCATCGAATTTTACATATAGGAAAACAGAACAAATTGTCTACAATTTTTTCGAAATAATGTTCTTTAATTTCTAATAGATCAGAGAGAATACGCTTCAATATATATTCAAAATTAAAAAAACGTTCCCAAACATGAGATGGAAAACTTCTTATCAAATCACAAGAAATCTAATTAATCGACAAAAATTAAACAAATTTTAACCTTTTCCTTTAAAAATTATGCCTCATTGTGAGTAGTTGACTGATATCTTTTGAATATTGAAGCACATTTGTGACTTAACTATGGAGACTAGCATCAGCCTCAACATAAAACAAGATATAGCTTAGCTTAAGCACTATCGTAAATCAACCGCTTACCAAGCTCAATTTAACTGTGTATCTCCACACCAACATACATACATATATGCGCCTTCATAAATATGCATATCAATGTGTCATGGCATTTATTATGTGTACCATGTCCACTACAAAGCGATATGATTAGCTCTAACTGACACAATTTTTAAATTGCCTATCTTCAACACACAACCAATACTTCTAATATCACTAGCCTTGCAAAAAACGGAAATACTCCGTTTCATACTCCAAAGGAGTATCAGAGTACTCCAATACTTATCCTCTTTCATATAAAACAGGTGATTCAATTTACATGGCAATGTCCGGTGATTGGATCATCTAATCCATCTCGGAGTATTCCGTTTCTTTGCTTTTGAATACTCTGCTGAGAATACTCTCAAAATACTCCCATGGGATTACTATATGGAGTATTCAACAACAAAGCGAGAGCGGGAGTAGGTGGTCCTCAAAAGAACACATACTCCCTTCTCGCTTTCGTCTAGAATACTCTATAGAGTAATCTTTTGGTAGCATTTTCAAAGTACTCCAACGTGGGTGCTCTATAGACTATTCGGAAGCAAAGTAAATGGTACTCCGAGTAGGATTAGGTGATCCAATCACCGGACATCGCTATGTAAATTGGACCACATTTTTTATATGAATGAGGATAAGTGTTGGAGTACTCTGGTACTCCATCGTTTTTTACAGGGTAGCACACTCAATGTGTCACACGCATACATATATAGACAGTTAGACCACATTTTTAAGCACTCAGACCATTCTCCAACAAATGTAAAATGAGGCACGTAAATAGAGAAGCGTAAAAGCAGTGAAAATGCGTGCAAGAACTTTATATATGAAATTTATACTAAACAGAAGGAGTAGTATATAGGAGCGTTTGCGTACTTAGTGGATGGGGTATGCATTGGATACATGTATGTATGTAGATAGAATATAGTTGACACGCACATCGTACGTTTGAATGGTCAGCTTCATTATTCAGAGAATATACGCACTTTGCATAAATCAAAAAATTCTAGCGCCCCTCAAACTATGCAAAATTCAAACGCATGTAAACACACATACACATATACATTAACACAATCCCTGCCAACCAGCAACGGATAAATATCTGGATAAACAGTGGACAAAAAGTGAGCAATTTTATTCGTCGAGGTTCACTTTTTCACTATGGTGAAAATATTTTTCCGTGTACGTGTGAGGCATAAGGGGCTGCATACTTTTGGGTACTTGTTATTTTATTATAAATTCCAAAAATATGCTATGATCTTAGTAAAAATTTGGGAATTTGCGAAATCAGAGTTTCAACACGGTTAGCCATGGTTCGTAGGGATGGCTTGCATATACAATTACATAGTTGTTTAAAAAAATGGCAAACTTTACAACTACTGTATTTTAAGTGAACAAGTAAAAATTCATGAAAATATTTCTACTCATTTGTGTGTATATATATGTGATTGTTTATAACCAGCGGTGCTGATACATGAGGAATTCGGACATGTTAGAGTGCCACGGCCACGCAACTTAATGTCAGAAATATTTTACTTAATTGTATTCTAAATCTTTAATGTTAAAAAAAAATTAGGCATTTATCTAATTTAGCAATCTTCCTAATATCTCGTTAGTTCATTATTCATAATAAAATAAATGTTTATAATTCATTAGTCATTGTTCGTAGTTCAAAAGTCATTATTCATAATATACTCATAATTCATAATATATAATTCATATCTCATAATTCGTAAACCAATATTCATAATTCCTTGTTCATAATCCATAATTCGTAAGCCAATATTCATATTGCCTTGTTCGTAACTTGTTATACATGATTCATAACTCGTGCTTTATAGTTCACCACTAAACTAAAATAAGTTTTCCATGATTCACAAGTCATAGGTGGTAATTCCTAACACATCGATTTCAATTCATAATTTATAATCTTCTTTAAATGGTCATCTAACCGCCTGGGCGATTTTGACCGTCCAACATAGCTCGCCAGTCGTTTCTTCGTTGCGCCAACTGGCGCCAATTGGAAACACCGCGGGATCGCAAATCGGTCTCCACTTGGTCCTTCCATCGGAGTGGTGGTCTCCCTCTTCCTCTGCTTCCACCGGCGGGTGCCGATAAGAATACCTTCTGGGCTGGAGCATCTTCGCTCATTCGCACTACGTGGCCTAGCCAGCGAAGCCGCTGTGTTTTAATTCGCTGAACTATGTCGGCGTCTGCGTAAAGTTCATACAGCTCATCATTAAATCTTCTTCGGTACTCGCCGTCGCCAACGACAACACCCGCAAACGAAATAAGGATTATAATTTATAATGCATAAATAAAAATTCTATATTCGCAATTTATAACTTAAAATTGAATATTTATTATTCACAACTTTTTAATCATAAAATAAACTTTTCATTATTGAATCGTAACACTGAATCATAATTTCAATTCAAATTACAAATTTGTTATTCTTAACTTATATCTTTTTTAATGCATAATTTAAATTTCGTAATATAGAGTAAATAACTTGTAACTCATGTTTCCTTATTTTTTATTAAAAATTATAATTTTATAATTCATTAATCATAACTCCTAAAAATAAAATTTTCAAGAATTCATTTGTTTGTCTAATGTAATAATTTTTAATTTATATTCAGCAATTCCTTTTTAAAAGTTTACATTTTTGACTAATACTATTAAATATTTTATTATTCATTGATAAATCAAAATTCATAACACAGGTTTAATAATTCGTCATTCGTAAATTGTAATTTAGAATTATTAATTCATGATTCATAATTCGTTATTTATTATTCACATTCATTAAATAAAAAAATTATTTTTCATAATTCGTTTAATGTATTAAGATTTTTCTGTGAAAGCACATAGTAGTAATTTTGGTAAAGTAAATCTCTATCTCAAATTTTTTTATAACACAGGTTATATTACATGGCCACGACTCGAATTGAGACATTCTTTCTTACTTGATATGCTTATAAACTGTTTCACTATAAAGCCAAATGAATTGCAGAGTTTTACAACAACAAAAAGCCGTATTGCAAAAGTGCCTTGCACAACAATTGTGGCCTGCCAACATGCGATAGTGTGGATAATGTAACTGCCCTGTAGTCAAACCAACTAGTTGCAAACTACTTTACAACTAGTATATGACCCAAGCCCAACCAGTCAGCCAACTGTCATATTTCCATATAAGCAACTGGTATTTTTAACATGGCGATATCCTACGAGATGTTAATTGTCAGATTTTGACCAGAACATAACAGTCATCTACTACTCATGAAATACTAGTTTGTGTCTAGAGGAAATATAGTAGTATCATACTGGTCGTAAAATACCAGTTTCATAGTCCAAAATGGAAGGAAATGTACTAGTAAAATTGCAGTCAATCATACAAGTATCATACTTATTTGAAAATGTTCAAAGAATGCTAGTCCAAATTTGGACCAAAACCTCTAGCAGGGATTAAAATAAGAAAATGGACTCATCTAAACATCATTTTCATTTTTCATAATTTTCCCCCGATTTGGGATTGCAAAACATAAACTATATCTTTGGAATATTTCATAAACTGGTTGCGAATTGCAATAGCTTGTAATGCAAATGAATAAACGAAAAAAATAATTACAGCTTATGTCGCTTAAACACATGCTAAGAAAATTGTAGTCGTATACTAGTATGGATTGAACTTTTTCTGACTAGTATGATTTCAACCAGAAAATTATAGTTCGCTTTTAGTATGTTTACTGACTAGTTTGATATTTCACTGCAGGGTGGGTAGAGAGTTTCTGAATTGCATATGTAAATACTAGTCGCTTTGAATGTGTGTTACGTGAAATGGCATATACCAAGAAGCGAACGCGACATAATGGCGTCCACTTTACGGATACAAAAACGCTTGTATGCTTAATTTACTTAAAAGGCAGAGACTTGTCATGAAATATCAGCGACAAAATAGAGTTGTGCGGTTACACTGCTTCTGGCGGTGAGGTGTAGCTAAATATTACGTATATGCCACGTACTTATTAGTATGCCCTTCTTATGAAATCAGCACTAGATATTCTATACTACCCAACATTATTTCTTTTAACTACGTGTTACAAAATTGCATAGAAATAAATACAAACAGAGCTATACTAGAATAACCATACATATACATTCATCCGTATAACCTTCGGTTAACTTGTCGTTTGTTGTTGAATGGCTCATTTAAGCAAGACGAGCGTCCAAGATAAAAAATTTAAAGCACTCACCTGCCATTCAACATATTAAAATGTTAGTAAAACACATATGTTATAATGTATTGAGTTAAGTAGAAAAAGAACAACAACTTACGCATATAAAACTGTAAAGGCAGATGTCCAAATATATGCAATACGAAGTTATGTTTAAATATATTGCCATGCAAAGGTACTTTTGTGAGTGTTGGTTTGCTTGCATGTCTGTATGTATGTAAATTCGGGATTGTGTAGCTATTGCAAACATGCACAGCTTAAGCGTTCATGAAACACGTGTTGACTATTATCAAATTAAATAATTCATCACCGTCATTTCAATCTCACACCCGACAATTTCTAGAGATATTTTTTACTTTTACTAAGTGAAATTTAAATATCTTAAAACTTATTTATATTCAGTTTGAGCAATAAAATGCAAACATAACTTTCTCCGCTATCTAGGCAAGCTTATATATTCGTAATTAGATGCTTGAAGTTTAACTTATGGTCAATACCGAAATGGTTTAAGATGGCCACAAAAAAAAAATTTTTTTTAAAGTTGAATTACTACAAACTTCAACTAAAAGATATAAAATAAAATAAAGCAAAATAAAAAAAAAATTAAAAAAATTAAATAAAACAAAATAAAATAAAATAAAGCAAAATAAATTAAAATTTAATAAAAAAAAATAAAGCAAAAAAAATAGAATTAAATTAAATCAAATTAAATAAACAAAAGTTAAATAAAATAAGAAACGATAAAAAAAAATAAAAAAAGTAAAATAAAATAAAATAAAAAAATTAAAAGAAAATAAAATAAAATAAAACAAAATTAAGTTAAATTCAATTAAATTAAATAAATATAATAAAATAAAATAAAATAAAATTAAATTAAAAAAAATAAAATGAAATAAAATAAAATAAAATAATATAAAATAAAATAAAACAAAAAAAATAAAATAAAATAAAATATAATTTACTAAAATAAATAAAAATAAGGTAAAAAAAATAAACTAAGAAAAATAAAATAAAGTGAAATAAAATAAAATAAAATAAAGTAACATAAAATAAAATGAAATAAAATAAACTTAAATCGTATTAATAAAAACAAAACAAAATAGAATTAAAAGTAATAAAACAACATAAAAAAAATAAAATCAAATTAAAAAAAAAAACAAAATAAATTAAAATAAAATAAAACAAAATTAAGTTAAATTCAATTAAATTAAATAAATAGAATAAAATAAAATAAAATTTAAAAAAATAAAATGAAATAAAATAAAATAAAATAATATAAAATAAAATAAAACAAAAAAATAAAATAAAATAAAATAAAATAAAATATAATTTACTAAAATAAATAAAAATAAGGTAAAAAAAATAAACTAAGAAAAATAAAATAAAGTAAAATAAAATAAAATAAAATAAAGTAAAAGAAAGTAAAATAAAATAAAATAACATAAAATAAAATAAAATAAAATAAAATAAAATAAAATAAAATAAAATAAAATAAACTTAAATCGTATTAATAAAAACAAACCAAAATAGAATTAAAAGTAATAAAACAACATAAAAAAAATAAAATCAAATTAAAAAACAAAACAAAATAAAATCAAATTAAAAATAAAAAAACAAAATAAAATCAAATATAATATAATATAATATAATAAAATAAAATGAAATAATATAAAATAAAATAAAATGAAAGAAAATAAAAAAAAATTTATAAAATAAAATAAAATTAAATAAAACAAAATTAAACAAAATAAAACAAAATAAAATAAAATGAAATAAAATAAAGTAATATTAAACAAAACAAAATAAAAAAAATTAAGAAGAATAAAATAAAACAAAATAAAATAAAATAAAACAAAATAAAATAAAATAAAATAAAATAGAATAAAATGAAATGAAATAAAATAAAATAAAATAAAATAATATAAACTAAAATTAAAGAAAAAAGTCAAAATAAAATAAATTAAAATAAAATTATATATGAAAAAAGGAAATAAAATAAATTTATATATAAAAAAAGAAATAAAAGTTAATTAAAAAAAACATTACAGAATAAAATAAAATTCGTTTGACTTAATTGTAGTCACGTACCACACGTTTTCGCGTTTTTTGCATTTTTACCCTTTTGACATACATACTTCCAATATACGCAAATGAGGCAATAGACTCAGTCGCCAATTCGATAACAACAATTTTAAAAGTACATTTAAATGCCCTTCAGCATGACAGTCACGTATGTTGACGATTTGTTACTAAATAATTTTTACGATATCATTTCTTTAAGTGCGTGTCTTTTGTTGGGTTTAAGCAGTTCTGTTAATACATTGACATTACACTCACTACTACAAATAACATAACAACATAACAGTAAAGTCATTCCAGTTACGATCGAGTACAAAACATATTGTGCTACATCAGTCAGCCATTCC